>CM041544.1:19999000-20536500 GCA_023238725.1 Scortum barcoo | reverse complement strand
GCAATCTGAGAATCTGATTCCCTCTTGTATGTCACAGACACTGAGTCTAAAAAAAGCCCCTTAGTTTCTCACCACAATGACATATCCAACCCCCCCCCCCTCCTCCTTCCTTTACCTTCAGAGCTCAATTCAGTCAGAGGAGATTTGTGTGGTTAGGAAGTCTGCTTGTTTAATAGTTTTTGGTCTGTTGTCTTGAACTCTCCCGTAATAGCGCTTTGTCTGTCTGCAGCCCCATGTAACGAGCTCCGTGTATTGTAGCTGCTCGTAACAAGAGAACATTTGTATTTAAGCTCAGAGATCACTGCTAGAACGCCAGCTCCGAGAGCTGTAGCTTGGAGCTAGCACGCCGGCGCTTCGAGGGGCGTCCCGCTGTTTTCTCTCAGCTTTCCGTGGTACCTGACTGGGCTGAGGCTTTGTGGATGCCTCCTACTCCCCATTTACGCAGCCCTGAGGCAGCCCACCTCCAGCTGTGGCAGCCGTTCACTGCGCCGCTTGGTGCAAGTACCGATTGCTTTGGAGTGCCTCCCCTCGCTCAAATAGGCAGTAATTACGGGCTTAAAGAGGTTTAGTGGTCCAGCAAACTACATAATCACCCCCTGAATTAGCCCCAGCTCATCAGCCTCAGTCCAACGAGCAGCGCTTACCACTAGCACTAGCTAGCATGCTGCACCCCCTTCCCTTTATTGCGCAGAGGGAAGCACAGCAGCAGGTGTTGTGCAACATCCAGCCCCCTTAATAAATTTAGCCTCCCCTGAGCTGGAATAGAGAGGACTAATGAAGCACGCCCTCGTTCTTAGTGAAAGCAACCAGAGGGTACAGACGCTGCACATACAGCACGCCATATAAGATGCTTTCCCTCAGTATCAGCAGACCTCACCCTTTACATTCAGTGTTAAACACAACAATGCAGCACTCTGTTAAGACTTGATCTTGACCTGATCATGTGCATACACGCTGTAAGCTTCAGTATACACATAGGCTAGAGACCCACCCAACTGTAAAGCACACAGATCAGTGTTCACACCCTGCAGCACAGCAGGAACAGCTACAGTGAAGGCTGCTGCCCTCAATCAGGTTGTGCCCATGGAGTTTTCTTAAAAGCGATGAACGATGCTAATCATCAATTATCATAGTGGAGAAGCTGGTAATGCTGTACATTGTCTAATCCACTTTGTACTAGAGCTTTAATGACATACTTTTCACCCTTTGCCTCACCAGCTAACTAGATTTATCTCATTCCCATAGGCAAGAGCGCTGTGAGATTTCCCTAAATCAACAAAAGCTGTTTTCTGAGAGGGAAAATGCTCATTAATGAATGAAAAGCCCAAGAACATCTGTTTTTTTTCTCCATCTTCTTTATCTTTAGAAGAGATGGAGAGATATGACAGTTTGAAAGGGGATTTCTTTGCCATTTCTGGTCGATCTATCGAGGTTTGAAAAAAACAAAAACAAAACAGTGGTGGTGAATTATTAATGCTACAAGCTTTGAGTTGGTTTACCGTGGTCCAACGCCACAAAAGAGTCTGTTTCTGCTTTTTTGGCGCTTTACAGCACTGAGACAGTGCGTTTATTTTGCGACTTTACAGAGGGCACTCTAAAACGCTCATCTTGTAGTTGTAGTTTGAGTCCCTCAAAAGATCTTTTTTTGCTCTGTTTTGTTATTTTGCATTGGAGCAACCCGAATCAGAGGAAATTAGGTTAGGGATGCTTTGTTTTTTCTGTTGTTGTTTTGTTCGCTCTCACTCTCTTTTCTTTTTTTCTTTAATCCCCCCTTTCTCCCAGAGCCAGCTTTGTTGCTAGGTCCCTGCTCCCTAATGAAGTCAAAGGGATGTCAGTCGATGCCACCTACACAGAAAGGAATTTGAAATGGCGTAGCTTTCACTGCGCAGCGTGAGCGCACACACAGAGGATAAAACTTCCACTGAATGAGCAGGAAAAATTTTTGAAATTGGAGGCTTGCTGTATGAGATACAACAGGCTTACAGTTTGGAACGCTTGTTTTAAAGTCTGCTTGTGCTCAGGGTTCTGGACATTTGTTGTTAGCATAACAATGTGCTCGCCTCCCCAAATATTTAAGGTAATCTCATACACGTTTGGCAGCAAGGCTACACTTCCAGTAAACTGTGTGTTTGTGCGTGTGTGTATGTGTGTGTAAGACAGTTTGGTATGATACTCTGATGCCCTTCTAGCCAAAAAGGCCCCCGGATTAGCCGTCAGGCATTCCTGATGGGCAGCTTGGTTTCCACGGAGATTTGACCTGGGAACAGTGGGGGGAACAGACCTGGCCCAGTCAGAGCTTTTCACTTTTACCTCAGCTAGCACATGCAAGTCAATAACCATGCATAATGTCGCTGTAACCTGCTTCAGGTCAGTGGGGTTTACTGTGTCAGGACAGGCGGGCTGCTGAAAAATGAACAAAAAGTACCTCCTCGAAAACAAAAGTACACTAAAGCAGATTGTTGCTTATCGACAAGTTGTTTACTGTGATTCACTGCATTTTATGGCATCCTTGTGCCTTGTGGCAAACCCCAACCATCTGGTGGTAAAGTGCGCTCAAAATACCACTGACCCATGTCTGTTATCCACAGATTGTGCAGTGTCATGGCCTCTTTTTTGAGGGACGTCACATGACTGTGACAACATATGATTTTCCTCTCTCTTCTTCCTCCCTCCATCCTGTTTCATGGTCGCAGTTTTATAAAGTTAATGTGGCGTGTCAAGCCTTTCTAATGGGACCCACAGAGGCTTGGGAAGCACAGCTTTAAATAGATATATGTGCTATGATAACACTGTAACATTAATGGTTAAAGAAGGACTGAGAGGACTATGGCTACAATGCTTTGGTTAACAAGGATGGAATCACACACATTAAGATAGAGATAGTGATTGATTTAAAATGCTGCATATATGTTTTTACACAGAATTATTAGATTTTTTCAATATTTCATTGATTGATCATACACATGGTGTTGTTTTGTCAAAGTTTGTTATTTTTAAAGGTTGGGTTTCTTATTTCTAAGTCAAAAATCGAAGTATTTGCAGCAGTGAGGGGAGACAACAGGAAAGGGTTCTGTTTTTGCTGAGGAGGCGAGATGAAGAGAAGGGAGAACAGCGGCAAGATAAGACATTTCTGAAACAGCCCTCCCCTCGTAGTGAAGTGGAGCATCCCCGACAAACGGGTAACTCAGACTCTTGCTCTGTTTTTCTTTTTCCTTTCTTCTCTCATTACCACTGAGGGAATAAGGTGAGGCTGTATACACTTTATAAGTTGCAAAAATGAGAATTGGAGAGCCGTGACCTTTAGGAAGTTAGTGCTTTTTCATGTCTGCTAAACTTTGAGATTAATATTTTGTTCAGACAGTTTACTCTGAAAGGTCAAAGGTTCAATCTAAACAATAGCCGCGTGTCTCGCACATGTAAAAGTGACCTTGAGCGTTGCACCATGGCTGCTCCCATACTGTAAGCCATCCCAGCTTCGGGTTTCTCAAACATAAATGGAAAAGCAGAACAGGAAATCAAAATCATAACGGTGCAGCCAGTGTGAGGCTAGGGGTCAGGTAAGACTTCTAAAGTATGATTTTTGATGACTTTCACAATACCTTTATATTTTCCTGATGTAATATGACTACTTTAAGTTGCTTTGGGATTTTTTTTTTCCCAGTCAGGCCCAACAGTATGTTTTCTGCAGAGCTTCATTATCAATTAAAGCTGATAAAGCTTTATTAAAATTAATTTTAAATTAGAGTTATCATATAATTTCCATTTTTTTTATATACAACTGTAATCTGATTACTATTTTTTAGCATTAATAAATGTGATGCGTGGCGTTTTTTTTTTTCCAATGCCCTGCCTAAAATAGTTTTCTCCTGGGTTAGGCATGGGACAAGGGAAATAAAGAGGGGTCTCGCAGAATATTTATGCTCTTATCTCTTTGTTAAACCCCTGGGGCTCCAGATATCTATTTCCATGTCTCCTCCTCTGCCTCCTTCTTCCCTCTTCCTCTCTTTCCTCCTTCTCTCCGTCTATCTATTCCTCGCTTGTTCTTGTCTGTCGGGGTCAGAGAGGAAGACGGTCAGACAGGGAGGGGATGTTACTGATGCTCTGTTACTCACCCACACACACATCTGCACGCAGGCACACACACGCACACACGGCGAGCTCAAAAACACAAACACACAGGCGTAAACACACGCTGTAATGTCCGCACAGAGACGAACACAGTCGAGCAAAATCTTTGACTCTAATGGACACACACAAGAAAACAGACATGTATGCACACACCCACGTATGCACACACACACAGACATTGGGACTGATAAGACACCCAAAAGAGTAAGTAAAAACACACACCCCTCCTGGCACCCACATGCTCAGAGCCCAGCAGAGAGCTGCGAGCAGGGTGGAAATTCTCATGAAAGGAGTTGTATATTTGGAGAAGACATATCATTAAGATAGGCGGAGGGAAGAGGGAAGGGAGGGAAGGATGCGCAGAAACTTTCCATCTGCTCTTTTAAAGAACATGTTATTGCTTTTCTCACTAAAGGCCTTTCTCTCTCTCTCTGTGTGTGTCTCTCTAAACCCGCTGAACCACAGCCAAAGGCCGTTAAGACACCAGAATCACTCACAGACAATATTAAAACAAGGCGACTTGTTGCTGCGCGAGAAACTAAATCACATTGTTTTGACAGATAGGAGCTAATTTAGCGGTTTAGAAAAAAAAAAAAAAAAAGGAGGACAAAAACAGTTCTGATGAACTGGCTTTCTGGCCATCTCTTCCTGGTAACTCTTCCATTAAGTGTGTTATTTTGTACGCGGAAAGTCTGGCACATGTAGAACTTTGAAAGGTTGTATTAGGTCCAGGATGCAGCAGTGGAATAAGTTTTCAGATCCTTCACTTAACTAGTAGAAGAAGCAATACCACAAGGTAAAAACACTCAATTACAAGTCCTGCATTCACAATTTTAGTACGTGTCCTGCAGCAAAATGGTCCCCTCCCATGTTATGTAATCATATTAATATTGATGTATTGAGGTGTAAACAGCATTTACATATTAGCTGATTTAGATGAAGCTAATGTCACACATTTTATATACTTTTTGGGCAGTTAATTCTGTAACTATTAATCATATTATGAGCACAGGAAGCTCAGAATTATACTTATTTCCATACTTGAGTAAATTTACATTCTAGATTTAGCGTCTAACAGAGCACACTCATGCCACCGAGCACATTTTCCTCCCAGTGCTTGTCTGAGATTGAGATTGCGTGCGTGTCTATCTGTGTGTGACTAGTTGTGTATAGCTGTCTGTCTGCGTGTGTGTGTTCTGGGAAGCTCAAAGGGAGGAAAGCACAGAAACAGGGTGTATTTGTGCTGTATTGTGGCCCCTGGCATGGCCGCAGCCCCCCAATATCACGAGGCAGACACTGCTGTTTCCACAGATCTACGGCACGTAGAATGGACACATTGATCTTTTTGTTTTCAATCAGCTTTGTTTGTGGAGAAGAAAGACGTAAAAAAAAAAAGACACGTTGTTCACATGATTATCTGTAATATGTTCACTGCGAGTGTGTGTGGCGTCTATATGCTCAGTGCTTCAAGACATCAGATGACACAAGCCCCAAAGAACAATGTTTTCTCGCTTTCTACACATGTGGGCAGGCGAGCGGCGCCCCAGATTTGCAGTTATCTCAATTCTGATATCATCAGTCTACAGTATGGGAGATAGTTGAGCACACACACGCAGCACATGAATGGTCAGACAGTTCACACGCACCCACACTCACACATAAAGGCATACAAAAATAGTTATAGAAAAGAAGTGGACACAAATTTGGCCAGAGGCGACAATGCAATTATAACTTAGCGCATGAAATTAGCCTCCTTGTGTTCCCATTCCCCACAACCAATCACATGGACAAGGGGAGGCTGGGAAAAATCAGTCTCTCCTCTCTCTCCGCTGGGTCGTCCCAGTATTAAACACAATCCTGTTCATTATGCGCTGAAAAAAAACTGGATTGAAAAAATGAAAACGCTGGCGCCGCACTGATTTTGCACGTCTGATTGACTATTAAGTGTGTGTTTTCTTCTTAGACATCATACAGTAGCCATATGTGTGGCACCGATTGTTGGTAACCATAACATGGTGAGCTATATAAATGTCAGCGTGGCCTATTCCTGTCATTCGAATAAATAAATCCTAGTCGCCGAAAAAGCCAAAATACACATTCAACAGCTCCCTCATTTTGTTGTATGCATTAAAAAAGACGTAAAGGGAATTTTTTCTTTTATTGATGGTTTTACTGTTTTAAATTTCTGTGCATGATGACTGCTACACTGTTCAGTATCTTTAAATGGTGGCCTTTGCATACTTTTAAGAAATTAAAAGTAACCTGCAATCTGTTTTTTCCTTTGCCATTAATGCTTTGTATTGATAGAGAACTAATTTCTCCGTAGTGTGACAGAAATCACATTTATTGTGAACATTTTACAGCCCTGGTTGGCCAAATGAAAACACTGATTCACTGATCTTTAAGGATCATCTTTACTTTTTTATGTATCTCTTCCCTCTTTCCTAAATAAATACATTTTGGTATGTACACATTTTCCAGTTTGCGCTATCCCTTCAACAATCTATTCTCTCGATCTCCGCCTTGCTCCTCCCTCCTCTTCTCCTCTTTTATGGCCTGCCTATGTTGTTCAGCACAGTCCATGTCTTGTCTCGGTCATGAACAGCACATTGTCCTCCGCGAACAAGGCTCCGTGCAACTGCGATACCCCCCCACTCTAATATAAATCAACACACTCCCCGAGTTCACATTTATCCAATTTATTCATTCTATAAATTTAAACAGGTGGCTCGACTTTAACTGTTCTCAGCTGGGGTCTCGAGGAAGGTCTGCAGTTGGTGGTTTATATTTAAACACCGGGACTGAAGTCAGTTTGGGTCGTCTTTCTCACAGTTGAGCCGCCGTTTGTCTTGCAGTTATGACTCATAGTTCAGACAAACAGAAAATAATCTCAGCGTGAGGTAAAGTAATGTGTCTTTCGTAGGTGCAAATCATCTTGTTTGGAAAAAAAAACACCTCCCAAAAATTTAAAAACTGCAATGTCAAGGTGGTGAGCTTAGATAAAAAAAAAATACAAAATGTAAGTTAAGACAAGATGAAAATGAAAGTCTAATTATCTGTCTATGAAAATTGATTTACATCAGAGAACATTTTTGCACCTTTTCACTGATAGATATTTAGTTTTAAAGATTTTAAAGAGTCATAATTAGCCTTAATTAATCACTGAGGTAGCAGTGTGTGATATTCTCTCTTGACTCTAAAGAGATGAAACCTATAAGGCTTTCTGTATGTACAATTAGTGCACTTAAACTGCAAAAATGATTACAGCAAAGTGGCAAACTTAACAAATGTGTTATTGTACCAACTGCGGTGAGGATGAAAGTAAACTGCAGCAATAAAGACAAGAGGTTTTACATTTTCTTGTCTGTATTCCGTCGAGTTAACGTTACATATTCCCCGCTCGCTGATTACATATGCAGCGGGGTGAAAGGGGGGCCGTTGACGCGAATATATTTGTGTAAGAGGCTGCCTAATTACCAGAGCTGGTTCTCCACTTCACTTAACTTTCTAATTGGCTTGCCTTTTTGGCTGCCATTAATTACAAGATTTCATATTCCATTAATGATCGGGGGGGAAGAGAGACACATTAGCGTGCACACACTCACACATACTTACAGTATACATCCACAAAGACGTACGCTCGGGCACATACTGACACCTACGCACCAGTGAGCATGAGCACACGTCTCATTTTCTACCTCTCATTACGCACGCAGTATGGTTTTGTGTGTGTCTGTGTGTGTGTAATCTGTAATCATGCCCTATAAAAACTCTTTCCTTACTAAAAGGCACATCAAACCCTCTTATTTTTTTCTTTACCCAACAACAAGAAGCTTCATTAAACAATTTGCGGTCAGCCTTTTCTCAGAAGTGTCTTCTCTTCCTTTTTTCTTGCAGCATCCCTACCCGTCAGAAGAACAGAAGAAACAGCTGGCACAAGACACAGGCCTCACCATCCTACAAGTGAACAACTGGTGAGTCGTCTCCGAGTTTACATGCAGTTGATTTCAGTGGTTTGCGCCCTGAGGCTATCCAAGTTCTTAATGATCGGAATTAATGCCTCTACTCCACCCCTATTTTCATCCTACACACACACACCGCTTACAGAATCATCCTCATCTAGATCAATCCATCTAAAGAGATATGGCCTGGAGTGATTTTCCAAACCAACAGCCTAACTCAGCCCAAACATGAGTATCCATGTTAATTAAGAGTCAAACTACCATCTGAAAACATCCAATAAAATCATCCAACATGCAAGTTTGATGATTTTATTGGATGTTTTACCAGTTATACAAGAATGATTACTGAAAAAGTGGTAGCTCTGAGACTAATTATAAGGTTTTTACTTTGACTGACTTTGACTGAATTTTGGGATTTGTGGCTTTTTGTAGCACCTTTTTACTGTGATTCACGTTAGTTTTAAGCATCTCATTTAACATTTATTCTCTCTCAGTAAAATTTTTTAAATTCAATCTTCGGTGCACCGTATTGTCCTCGAGGCTAGTGTACTGTTTGTTTGCCATGCGCTTTAGTTATTTCCGCAGATGAAAACAAAAAAAGACGGGAAAAACTGCAACATCATAAACTTAAATAAATAAAAAAAAAACATCATCAAAAGTACAATTTCTTGCCATTATGTTATCGTAGCAGCTCATCATTATCCTCCCCCTGATCATTATTCCGGTAAAAATCATTTTATTGGGTGTCCTCTGATCATATATCCTTTTATACATTATTATTTCATACATTTTCATAATGCATTTAGCATTTTAAGTCACACTTGTTAGCAGCGAGCCTGGCTTGGAAGTGCGCGGCCCGACTGCGATCCTCCTTTTGCAAGTTAATGCTCTGTAAGTGCCAACTAGCCCGTTAATTGGGCACAAGCGTGACTTGGCCGTGCCGTAAAATAAGGTTGCTAACTAGCTGTTTTAACCTTAAGTAGCCCTGTAAAAAAAGGTAGAATGGGGCCCTATGTCCTTGCACGGCTAGCCTTATCAGAGAGATAGCTATCAGCACATGCTTAGCGTTATTAGCCGTGTCTAATTAAAGGGGCCGGAGTAACCGAGGCAGGGCCCGGGCAGAGGGTGTTTGATCTGAGCGGCCCTTAAAAATAATCCTTGAAAGTATCAGTCAGTAGCAAGGTACGGGCATGAAAGTGGAGACTGCAGAAAGAGAAAGAGAGAGAGAGTTAAAGAGCCAGATGGAGTGAAAAATAGATGAAGCGAAAGAGAGGAAGATAAGGAGAGAGGGAGAGAAAGAGATGAGACATGATAAATCCCCATTACCAGCAGTCTAATGATGTTAACATTATTCCCAGCCATTGTTCAATCTCAGACCTCAGAGACAGACAGACGTTAGATTAGGGTATGGTGTATCAGTCTATGGAGAATTCATTTTATACCTGGACCAAAAATAATGCACAGCGTACACACACATACACACACACACACACACACACACACACACACACACACACACACACACACACAGGCAGAAAAAGGCCCCCTGACCAGAGGGAATCCTGCAGAGGTTATCAAATCACGTGACCCCTCTGAAATCCATGGGGGATCAATTCTTACAGCTGAGATAAAGCCAAGCAGTGTGTATTTGTGTGTGTGCTTGTGTGTGGTTTTGTGTGTGTGTGTGTGTGTGTGTGACAGTCAGAGTCAGACAGACAGTCACATGAACAGTAGCTTGGTCACTTAAGGCTGACTATGTGCTCTCATTCTGTTTGTTGTTTTTATTGGTAGGGGGATAGCAACACACCCTGAAGGTGTGTGTGTGTGTGTGCATGTGTGTGTGTGTTTGTGCATGACCAACACACTGTGTAAATCGTGGGAGGTTAATCTCGGTTTGTGGAAGATGTTGTATGTGTGTCTGTGTGTGTGTGTAAGAGAGGGGAACCAACCGGGGGTGGTTAATCTAAGGGGTATTAGCTGTTAAACCCTGCATGCTGGGATCCCGCTGCCCCCTCACATTTTGTTGTATACAAGTGTGTGTGTGTGTGTGTGTGTGTTCGCGTGCACACTTGTCCAGAGGCATATTTCCATGCATGGTTGTTTGAGCGAGGGAGCAGTACATTGTAGCATGGAGGGGTGATTGAGAACGAAAACAATAAAGTGAAAAAGATGGGGTGACGGAGAGATAAAGACAAATAAACGGAGAAAAAGAGAGAATGAAAAAAAGAAGAAAAAGAAGAAGAGAGGTGGAGACAGAGGACAGAAAAAAGAGAAAGATGACAGAGAAAAAAGACAGATAGATGGAGAGACAATCGGAGAGAGAGAGAGAGAGGTTACGTTAGGGGAACTGCCATTTCGCAGGCGTGTTGTTGTGCTGGTTGGGAAGCCCCGTCATTGGGTGTCTCCATAGCAACCCCCGGTGATGTTACCTCCTGACCCACTGATTTGGTGAAGTCAATTTCCCTAGCTGTGATTCTGTTTGTCAATGCAGTTCATGAACACATACTCGCTCTCGCACGCATACACAGATTCGTGCATGTGTAAATTCTCTCAGAGTTGCGCACACACACATTTTTTCATGCGTTCGCTCACACCGAATCAGGTCCACAACTGTGACATCAAGCTCATAGACTTCAGGAGGCATAAAACACTTAGAGGGAGTTTGTTTCACGGTCATACTCCGGTCATCAGTGTTGGATTTGTGTCGAGTGGCCGCAGATGAACTGAGGGTCATCCGTGTTTGTTGTCCCAACAGGGGGAAGACCTGACGATGACACATGACACATGTGCAACTGACAAATAAAACACTCAGTGCAGACCTGTCACATGTTCCAGCAAGGAACACACACTCTCCCTTCATCTATATCACACAAACAGAGACATACAATCTATTTATTCCTTCAGATATATACTCAATCACTATCTCTCTCATACACCCACTCTCTCTCTCTCTCTCTCACGCACTCACACACCATAGATGTGTTAACACACATGTCGGTGTGTATTATTGATGAGCGAGCACGCGGTAGGGCTCAGCAGATTAAATAAAAATGCTAAAGGCCGGCAAGGGGCGCAGATCACTCATGAATTATTGGCAGAAATACGCTGCACCAGGGAATCTCAATTTGAATGGAGTGTGTGTGTGTGTGTAGGTGTGTGTTAATGCATGTGCACACTTACACAGTAAAGTCATATATTGAGAATGTACACACATACTGTACACACCCAAATGCAAATACTTGGACACATCCCTACAGAGTAGCCTATAGAGTGCATATACACACACCCAGGCTGCCTAGACAGGTAAGGTATGTACGCACTGTGAATGAGTGTATTGTTCCCACACATCCATACAGCAGACACACACACGTAGGTCACCGCACAACACAAACGAACACACACTTGCTCAAACACTGACGCTCACACAGTTAAAGAGAACAGGCAGACAGTTGCACATACAACAAACATGCCGGAGCTTTCTTTACAGTTTAATGTTCATGACACACATCATTCTATCAGATAAATTATTCTGCACAATCCCAAGTAATAAATTACATACATAAAGAAAACACAGTCCTATTTCTCCATGTTGTATTTCTGAATACATATAAGGATCATAGTACACAAGAGATTTAATTATTAAGATCTCACTATGGTTTACAGTCAAAGGCGAACCATACGAAAACATGGTTATATCGCTGTGAAATGTTCATATGAACTTACAGGCCACTGTAGGATAACAGGAGTAGACAGCCCGAGGCAAAATATGTCATCTCTGCTCAAAATCAAACAAATCTTAGAGGCATTTATTTGCAGTGTAATTATGCTAATCACAAATTGAAAATGAATGCTCCCTGAAAGAATCTGTTAAAAGTCTGAAGTGAATGTGTACGGCCAAGAAAGAGCTGGATTAATAGACGGTTCGGTTAAGATGCACCCGAAGTCCAAAGCTTAGCTAAATGTTCCTCAGCAATTTAGGAATTACATGACAAAAACTTACAGTTATATATGAGAGACAACATATGTCAAGATATATGTTAATCAGAAGATTAAGAGTAATCAGATCAGTGTTTCCCAGACTGAGAGTTTTTGAACCCTTCACCTGCTCACACGTTGCGAATCGGGCGTCAGCTAAAACTCAGAGCGTGACATATAAAACGTCCTTCTCTCTGTACTTTCTCTTTCTCGGACTGCAGTCAGTATCTCTCTGCTAAGTTCTCCTAACGCTCCGGTGATGTAAAAATCGATGGCGAGGTCATCAGGTTTCCCTTGTTGGCCGCCCCTCCCCTTCCTGCCTGCAATTTAATAATGCCCCTTTAAAGGCGGTGTTTAAGCCTCGCCGAGCGATTGTTTTGTCAATAAGACCTCCTTTTACGAACGTCTTAAAAGCATAGACAGGGAGAGAGCAAGGGGGAGAGAACGAGGGAGAGAGGGAGTATTTAAGAGGGCAGAGTGGACGGACGTTGAGGCTACTTAGGAAGGAGCGGCGTGGCACGTACATATACGCTGCTTATCGGGTTGCAGAAAGGACGAGCGGAGGGGGGGACAGAGGAGAGGAAGAGGTGAGGGAGGGGGGAGGAAAGAGACATGAGAGGAAAACACATGGAAGCATGAAAACACGGATAAAGGAGCACTCATTGTACAAATTCCCAAAGTGGCATTATATGATCATTCTGGTGTATTACGACGGGTGTGTTATTATTTTTTCAGGTTTGGTTGTTCGTTTAGCAGCTATGATAACGCTGTGCCACTCTGGGAACCTCGTGACAAAGCAGAAAGAATGCAGACAGACGATCAGATGGGTTTTAAATGAACACCCAGATTAGCCAGAAATATGAAAGACAAAATAAAAGCAGGGGGAAATAATCCCCCAAATTGTTAGTTGTAAACATTACATAAAGCTGAAAGAATAAAATTCTGGTTTAACGTTGACCTACTGTCTTTGCTATAACTGTGAGTGCATAATTTCCCAGTGCAATGAGGAATTATTTACCAATAATTTGTGTGCACACACTTCTGGTTTTACCTCCACTTAAAGTCGAAAATCTGGCTAAATGTTTGCTTGATTATAATATATCTGATCTGATATATTCCCAAATGTCAGAAATTACACTGGTGAGTGCAATTTTATCACAACTAATAGAAATGCTGAGCAAAACTACTTATGAGAGCCGTAAACCAGAAAGATCCTTTAGAAGATTTGAGAGAGAGACAAACAGGTAGAGTGAGATGAGCTGCGTGGTTCAGTATGTTGACAGGCTAGAAAGAGAGATGCTGGAACTTGTTCGCAGAAAGCCTTCTGAGCAGTAAGTGTGTGTGTGTGTGTGTTTTGGAATTAGCAGGCCCAGTTTCAGTCCATGCCCTAGAGCCTGTTTCATACACTGCAGCTCTGTCAGGTTTCCTCAGCCTGAAACTCCCTGACATTACAGAGAATACCACACACACACGTTTCACGAGATATGACCTCACCCTCTGATTTCAACACTGTTAGAGTTAAATGTGAAAATCATTTCAAAAACAATATTTTCTTCACTCAGTTTGACGTCTGTTGCTACCAATAGCCTTTTACAGGAATCTTTAGCCTGTGCAGACACGACCCCGTCTTTACTGTAATATGTCAACAGACGTGTGTGTGTGTTTGTGTGTGTGTGTGCTTATACACATATAGGTGTCCATGTGCAAAGACACATTGTGAACTGAACCCCATATCTCCTCCCCCCTTCCTCCCTCTTTCTTCCCCGCACTCTCTCTGTTTCTCTTACATCACAGCACGCTGCCCGAGGCCAAACCTGCATTTCTCTTCATTCGCCTCTCTCCCATTTTTTTTCCCTCCTCTTTTACTCCCCACTCCTCTCCTCTGCTTTTCAACCCTTCTTTTGTAGTAGTGGAGGGGGGGTCCGAAACATGAAAGGCGGCAGAACGTGAATGCCAGGGCCCGTGTTAAAGCACACACACGCAGCCGCTGTCGTGCTCGCCTGCATCAGTCGGTTGTTGTTCTCATGCTGATGTTTTCTCGTGTTGATCAAATGCCGTTGTGAAGTAAATCAGCGGGGAAGCGGCGCGAGCGTTTTGTGCCAAAATTAAACATGTAGGGAAAAATAGGACACCTTCTCCTACAAGTAACAGACAGAAGACTGACATTGATTTCATGCAATTAAGATAAGTGGTGGTTCTATGTAAAGGATTTGTAGACAAAGCATAAAATAATGAGGCTAACAGACTGTTTCTGCTGGCACTGACGGCCATGTGGAGACTGCGAGACAGTGATGGGATGAACTAAAGGAGGGATTGTTCTGAAATCCTGCATATATATTCAACACCATAAAATTTATACAATTATTGGCTGGTCATTTGGTATTTTAGAGAGGTTATTCTGTTCTTATCCTTATCCCTTATGGGAAAAAAAACTATATTATAGAGTAAGTAGATCAGCTCTAATTATAACAAGCTAATATTTAAATGTAAGCGTGAAAATATCTGAAAGCATTTTATCCCGTCAGTTTCTTCTCAAAGAGGGTAACGTGCATTTTTTTTCCATTTGTTTGCTGACTGTGGATGTCAAACTGCCTTCACTGGTTTCTGGGCAGTCGGAGGGATCCCCATGGCGATGGCTGCTGTGAGCCAGCGGGGGGAAGTGACACGCGCAGAGGCAGGATATGACACGGGCAGTATGGGGGGATTTAGGTCAACCGCTGTGTGTTTGCAGAAGTCCCCGCTGCAAGCCCTGTCAGCAATACTGGCTCTGTGTGACACTGGTCATCCGTGTGTGTGTCTTTCACTGTGTGTGTGTGTGTGTGTGAACTGCATTTGTTTTCTTGGTGGCCGAGTTTGTGTATCTATTTGTGTATATGGTAAACAGAAGCTGTAAGTGTTTACATGAAAATACATATGCAAAACTCAAAATCCTGAAAAGCACACACGAGGAGAGCACTGCTAACACAGCTTCAACACAAGCACATACATGCAGAGCAACACACACACACACACAGACGCACATAGATTTTGATCCAAGCCCAAAGGCTAAAGGACACAGACTCTGTCCAATGTTGTGTCTGTGGTGCAGGCAGCTCAGGACAGCCATGTTGTTTCTGGGTAAAGCCAGGCTTCAAGCCATACCCTCTCTCTGGCATTGATGGATGACTGCTAACTGAGTCCAAGACAGTCTGAATGTGTGTGAAGGGAAGCAGGAACAAAGATAAAGAGCGTGGCGGAGGTTGCATGTGACAGCTTCCTTCTGATGTCTTATTCTTGTTCTCTGCCTTTATTTCTCTGTTTTTTCTTCTTCTTTCTCTCTTGTATTCTGAACTTTTTTTTTCTTCCTCTCTTTCTCGCCCCTTTCTCGCCCCTCTCTCTTTCTCCGCCGCCCTCTGTTTATATTTTGCCTTTTTGGCCGGTCCTATTTAGAAGTCAGCGAGTGTTTCAAAGCCAGCCCGGTCAGAGCCAACGAGTTCATGTATGTTTTGAAAGTGGCCAATGTTTCCTTTCTATAACTCTGACAGGCACCTGGTTGACATGGATACACGTATACACACTAAACACACGTACACACTGAGCTCTTCTCCAGTTTGTGTGTCTGTGTGTGTGTATGTGGTTACCCAGCCTGTCGCTCCACTCTGTAAAACCAGCTTTAGTGCTAGATTCATGGCTCTCTTAATGGACACTGGGCTCTTGGGTAGTGGAGCAACAGAGTGTGTGTGTCTGTGTGTGTGTGTGTGTGCGTGTGCGTGTGTGTGCGTGTGCGCTTACATACTTGTATTTTATGTGTGTGCAGTAATGGGGATTAAGTGACCCCATGGCTGCTCTTAGTCTAAAGCTCCTTTTAAATTTCACACTGTTTTCTTATGTTTCCCTCCATATGTGGCACTGGATCCAGCTAATCCACCTCATGTTATTAGGAGCTGGATCAGCAGAGCGGCGCACACTGAGTGTGTGTGTCGGTGGGTGTGTCTGGGCATAGCTATGCATGCATTTGGAGATGGTTCAGGAACTATTTGCTTGCCAATAAAGACTTATATGTATTGCTGACTCAAAACACAGCTCACCTGTCTAATAACACCCTAGCTGCAGCACTCGGTCACGTGACTCCTGCATGACCTCGCTTCAACCTTAGTTGTCAAACGTGTGTGCGCATGTGTGAACATGCATGTGTGTTTATGTATGCCACAGTGCCATGGCTGCCCCCAAGGTAACATAAGGTGAGCTAAAGTAAGGTGCCACACTGTGAAAGGCCTTTTTCTATGGAAGGAGTTTGCGAAGCAGAAAGGAATCATGGGACTGAGCAGGATGTACAGTAGTGTGTAGGAGTGATAAGGATCTACGACATGTATCTATTTGTGGCCGTGTGATTGGTCTGAGCAGCCACTTGTTAACAAGTGAGTGCACGCAGCAGAATGATGCCCCGAGTACGTAGTTGTCTGTACGTGCTTAAAGCTGCACAGACAAATGACGGAAAAGTCTGTTTGCACAATATTAGGTATGTGGAAAAATAGCTGCAGTGAGGTGACTGTTGGTAACAAAAAGACTGAAGGGATAAAAAAGGAGAGACACAACCAGTTGAAATGCTCACTCATGTCTGCACTAAGGGAATAACTTGAGATATGAGGGGTCACTAGTAGATGTTGTTTTATTTTCCGATCAAAATAATCTTTCTTCTCTTTGCATCTGCATCACAACAAAGATTTGGACTGATGATTTCCATTTATGAAAAACCTTAAACAAGTTATATAAGACGTAAAGTTCTTTTAGCAGATACAAGTCATACAAACACTAGTACAGTGCAGTAAAAGCCAAGGGGACAACTGGTGACGTTGGTTTGCCTTTGGGGTTCAGTGTTACAGACTATCTCCATCTCTGAACTGTTTGTGGATTTGTGTGGGTGTCTGTTGCGAATGGAGATCTGCAAGCAGCTGCGTTAGTTTATTTAAACTAATCTGAAGCATCTAATCCAAGCATCTGACCTGAGATCGACACTGGGGAGGAGAGAACGAGAGGGAGGGAGGGAGGGGGGGAGGGAGATGTGTGAGGGGGAAGAAGAGGAGGTGATTTATGAGTTAACTCGTCAACTGAGGAGAACAAGGGGAGAAACTCATAACTGTAATTCCCTCACACACCCACGTGCAGCGCGCTCATGTACGTACGTATACCCACCCCTGCTGCGCGTAAGAGAGTGTGTGAGCTCTATAATAAAATAACTACTTACTTAAGGAGATGGAGATGTGCTGGGACGCTGGATGGGATAATAAAGTTTTGCAGGGATACAAGGTGTGACATAAGACTTGGAATGAGGTGTGAAGAGTGTGTGTGTGTGCTCCAACATGCTGTATGAAGGCTTATATTTTCAGATTTATGACTGGAAACTGTATTTGTGTGGGTGCACAGCAACTGCTTTTGTGTACTTTTTGTTTTAAATAATTATGTTATGGACTGATTTGTGTAGAAATCACTTTAACTGAAACATGATTGGTTATAATGTTCTGTCCAAAGAATTCAGACAAAGAAAAAACAAAACAGAGAGGCACTTTAGTTTGCACGAATGTGTGTGTGTGTGTGTGTTCACCAGTGAGTAGGAAGGATATATGGGCTAGGCGTTAATTGTGGTTGAGCAGCAGACAATCGATGCTAGCCACGCAGTGACAACCTGATGATAAGCTACATGATTCTACCCGTCAGAGCTCGCTTTCATTTTTAGTGCTTTTAAATCACATTGATTGGCAGCCAGGAGGAGTTTGTGGTTATACAGTTATTTTAAGCGGCTCTCAGATTTGAATATGCATGTAAAGCCCTGTCGGCGTGTGCTGAAATCCACCGCCGGGTCCTGACGTGTGTGTGTGTGTGTGTGTGTGTGTGTGTGTGTGTGTGTGTGTGAGAGAGAGAGAGAGGGAGGCTGGAGTATCCAGCTGTGTATAAATGTGAGGTGTGTGTGTGCAGACCTATGCATGTGTGTGCACGTTCTCTCAGATTACTAATGCAATATTGGTAGTGAGTGCAGAGGACGTGTGCATATGTGTGTATGTGCACATTCATGTGTTTCAGTGTGTCTCATATTACTAATATAATATTGGTAGTAGGCTCAGGAGATGTGCGTGTGTGAGAGTATGTGTGCTGCAGAAATTGAGAACTCCACATGAATTTAAATCAACGAGCTCGCAGAGTAACCTTTTGTATATCCAATCTGCATCTTTCCACTGCTCGTTATTAAATTATCCCCTAATTGGTCACGCAACAAAGGCAGCTGATGAAAAAGACAATTTCTTGCTTTTAATTGGGCATTTCACGTGTGCTTCGTGTACACCTGTGTGCGGCTGCCTCGGCTCAGTGTGTGTGCGTGTGTGTGTGTGTCTCAGAATTGTGTAATGAGAATAGGACATTAGCAAGGGCTTGGCAGACGCCGTCGCAATCAGTTCCACTCTTTCCAGAGAAGGAGGGAGAGGGGCGGGAGGATTAATCCAGACATTAGCAATCTCAGAAGGAGAAATAGATTGGAGGCAGAACAACAAAGACTAAAATTCACACATTTTCCTTGTGTGACTTTTAAGAGCCCTCAGTTGTGGCACAGCATATGGCCGACATGTTTTTTGATCCACTGTACCATGGGTGCATGCATATGTCAAGCATGTGTGCCCACGCTGGGAATCAAACTCATACCCCTGGCAGTGTTCACACCATGCTGGATTCCCAGAGCTCAGCGAGGCCAAATTTTTTATTTCAAGTCATTTTCCTTCCTCCTGCCTGTGTTTTTGGCGTTTTTTGTGCACAACTTTAGGCGTACCACTGGTGGTGTGTCACGCCAAAATAGCCCAGCTATTGTTGCACTGAGCGGAGCGGAATAGTGCAGCTCATTGTGTTGTGATGGGAGGCAGGGGAATGAACAGGCCATAAACACTGGCCCTATAGCACCCAGGGGTCGTGCAAAGGTGAAGCCTCACTCCCCCTAATAGAGGAGCTCTCCTCTCCATTCCCTCCCTGTCTCTCTATCACCCTTTATCTCTCTGAGTCTTTTCCCTTTCGATTTCCTCTCTCCTCATTCCCCCCTTTTTTTCCTCTTCTCTCTCTCTCTCTCTCTCTCACAGTCTCTCTCTCTCTCTGTCAGCTTATTAACGGTCACAGCAAGAGTGTCTGGTTTGCAGACCAGAGCCCCTTGCCTTTTTTTTTTCCCCCCTCATACTCTCTCACTCCTCCTTCCCTTCCATTCTCCCGCTCTCCATCGCTCTGTTCCCCTGGCTGCTATTATGAGAGGCATTTTATCCTTTGTTCCAGCCCCCATGGTGCATCTGGCCTCAGATATGGGGACGACGGGGACAGGAAACTGGCGAGAGTTTTTTTTTTTTTTTTTTTGCGAAGAGGAGGGGGTTCAGTGGGTGAGAGTGTGGGTTTGTCGCTGGGAGGTGGACCACCAGTTTCCACCATACAGGGAAGGAATGATAAGGAGGGAGCGAGCAGGAGAAGGAAACAGATATAGAGAGGGAAAGAGAGGGAGGTATGAGAGGCCGAGTCCCTGTTGTTTTAGTTGAAGTAGGAGTTGCTCTTGAAGGTCTAGCAGCAGCAGTAGCAGTGATAGTAGGATTATTACTTCACTGATACATAGTCCGTTTAATCCTTAGAGTAAATAAGCAGCGGTGCCATATTCCTGGGAGGTCACATCAAGTTACAAGTCCATTACATTCCTCCCTAAGCCCCATTGTACCGGGAACCAATGCCTGACTTTCTAAGGAGTGCACATCTATTGCCAAAACAGCCTCCTTTGTTGCATCAGTGCATTTTTTGAGAGAGTTGGAAGGAGCCACAGTTTTTGCAGGGGGAGAAATAAAGAGGAAAGAAAAGGGAAAGCGCGCGAGAGAGGAAGAACAGAGGCAGAGGAGATGGCGACGAAGGACAAGAGGAAGGAGGTGAAGGGAAGGAGAGGTCAACAGTTAGCTGGCGCTGGCCTCGAATTGACCTTCTATAAAGGGCCTGGAGAGGAGAGGAGGAGAGAGGAGGAGAGGAGTTAAAGGAATGCTCAGGCCTCCTCAACCCTCCTTTACCCTCTCTGCCTCGCTCCTCCTCCCATATCTCCCTCAGCAAAACAGGGTAGTGAGGGAGTGAGGGAGGGAGGGGGTGTTGGTGATAAAACTCCAGACGTTCCCTCATTTGATGGTGCTCTGCCATGTCAGTGCATTCTTGCATTCCTCCTTAGCTCTTTCTGTTTCTGTCTCCCCCCCTCCAAATTCCAATTGAAGATACTTTATTATAACCGATGGAGAACAAAATTGCCAAAGCACGGAGCTCAAAGGCCGACAAGATTGTTTTTTCTTTTACTCAGATAATTTCAACTCACAGAAATCGCCTCTTGCACCCCCGTCAAAAATGAACGATTTTTTTCTTAAGCAGTTTACAAGTTATAATAATTACATAAAAATAATGCAGGGAAACAATCAGGCCGCTAATCGTTCTCCCTCTCTCGTGCTATCTATCTGTGTCGCTCTGTCTCCTCATTCGCCTGCAGCTCTGTCTGTAGGAGGTGATACAGGGTAGATAGCGGGCAGGGAAAAAAAGGAGGAGCACCGTAAAGCAGTTAGAGAAGGAATATTAAAGAGATACAAAGGGAGAGAGCTCCATTCACTTATCAGGGGTCAAACAGATGCACCGGCTAGTGTCTTTTTGTTCCTGTTCCTCCTCCTCCTCTCCTCTCCTAGACCTCTTAAACGCCCCCCCCTCCTTCACGAGTGTTGCGCGACTATTGTTACCTTAAAGTTCAGTTAATGTTACCCCCTTTTTAGAGATGAAATAGAAGTGTCCGGTGGGGTAACAGCAGGAACACATAAATCAAGTCAGAAAGCCCAAGAGCCCTCTCTCCTTGGGGTCATTACAGGTCAAAGGGTCATTTCACAAGGGGTTAGGCTGAACAAGGCCAGAGCGCCGCCTGTGTGAGTGTGCGCGAGGGCGTGAATGTGTGTGAATGGACGCAGGAGAGGGGGAGATTAGGAGTGTGTGTATGTGTGTGCGGTTGAAAATGAGCAAGAAGCAGATTTAAATATGAGTAACGGGGTGTGTGTGTGCAATAAATGGTCTGACCGTGTGCTTTTATTGGAGGTCACAGGGTAAAGGGGTTTGTCCAAGGCTATATGTACCAAATCCTGCTTCTGTGAAAACAGACACACACTTAAAAAAAAAGCCCCTGCTGTCAGAGTAACACACGGTCACCTGTCTTAACAGAGTATCACCCAAAACAATGCCTCTCACCAGTGCCGATGCGACATGTTTCTGTCAGCAACACTTCCCACACTGCCGCGCTCGAAAGCCGAGCGCGTTAAACAGTCAGCAAATCTCGGCTCGTTCGCGAGGTGGAGCGTCTCCAACAAAGCGCGATGGGTCGGACATGTTTCAGACAGGCAGAGAGAAAATCCCAGTTAAGCCTCGCCCCACAAAGACCCCAGTGTTCAGGCCGATGCGACTGTGTATAAGCTGAGGCAGTGCAAGTTTGTACAAGTCGTGGACTTCTGCGTTTTTGAGAGACAACTGCCTCGGTTGTTAAGGCTGTTAAGATGTGACTTTTGCCGTGGCTTTACCGCGGCTCAGGGTTGCTTGGGGGGGGCGGAATAATTTCTCCATATGACTATTATGGTTAGCTAAGTGAAAGAGGCCGGTTTGGCAATGTGTTTGTTTTCGTGCTGTGTGCCAAGATTTTCAAAGTCTGAGTCAGCATTTTTTGCCTGATCTTGTTTTGAGAAATGCACTGACTGTGTCTCTGTGTTTTTGTCCCTTCTCCTCCTCTTCCTCCTCCTCCCTCTTTCCATCCATCCTCTTCCTCCTTCTCTTCATCTTCTACAGGTTCATTAACGCCAGGAGGAGAATAGTGCAGCCCATGATCGACCAGTCAAACCGTGCAGGCAAGTCTCCTATAGTTACTGTATTCAAGTCGCGCAGGCGAAAGCCGTCCACACTCCATGCACCCGGAGGCCCCTCAGCTGGTAAATACAGGATTGATACCCCCCCTCGTCTTGGAATGCCCAAAACCTCCAGGGGCTTTCCCCTTCGCTGTCGTGACTGACCACTAAAATTACGAACCAAAACGTTGCAACATTAACAGCAACCATTAATCAGCTTTGACGTGCCATTTGGGGTGAGAAACTATTCATTAATTATGAAATATAATAATTTGGCTGAAAATGAGTTAACGATGAGTGAATTTATTTTTCTTAGCCCGTAAACAGAACTAGCTGTGTTCTCAGTAAAGTTTGCTCTTAACCCCCCCTTTTGCCAGCCAGGCAAACACTTGACCCTTCCTCCCTGGCTCAAACCAAAACAGAGAGAGAACTACACCCATGTCTTTTTTTTTGGGTGACCGTTGTTTGGCTTTTTGGCTCCAGACCTGTTTTTACCCACCTCGCTTCCCCTCACTCCCCTAAACCCCCCCCCATCCCTATTTGCGGCTGTTTCAGGGAGCGAGGGAAGCGAGTGAGCGGTCCCCCTGGTGCATGGCTTGGTTTGGACTGCCGTAAACTTTATTACCTGTAATAGGGGTCAGAGGTCAGGGTGGCATTAGGGGCGCAGTAAAGTTCAAAGGCATTCAGTGGGGCTGAGTTCTTGCTTTTGCTTGACTTACCCCCAAACAGCCTGAATCGAAGGTAAGTGGATTTCTATGAGAGCAGAACAATGGAGGCGAGCGAAAAATAGGAACCCTATCAGGTTTCACTTATCGTCGCTGCTCAGTTATAGGCAGTATTTATTAGATAAAGCATTTAGGTAGGAGCAGATTCTGAGGCCACTCAGCAAGAATGACTTATTGTTGACACAAAAGAAAACTGATCAGTGCTTCAGCCTGGACGTAATTTTGTTCTTTTGATCGTGTAAGTAATGATGCAGTGATAGGAGCAGCTGTTAAAAGTCATAAACATAGCAGTGTTAATGCTAAAGAGTCTTTTTTTTTTTTTTTACATGAAAAGTCATAAGTTTTATTTAAGTAGCAAGACTTTTTTCACATAGCAACAGTATCACTATGTGAGATGATTTTAACAACCTTAAAACTACTTAAAGGGAGAATTATATTTACTCAAGGACTCAAGTCACGCTAACATGTTTAATTGGTTTCCTATCAGTCATTCTGTAAAAAAAAAAAAAAATCAGTTGTCACCTCTTCCAGATGGCTCAAATCTCATTTTAAAACAAAAGTCCTTGTGTGTCTAAAATGTACCGTGGTGTGTGTGCGTGGGGAAATCTCTTAGTCTGATCCCTATTAGACGCATTAAAGTCTACCAGGGGCAGTGGAGAGCCGGCTGGACAGACACGGAGCAGAGTGACGTTGAAAGACAACGGCGGCTCCCTGTGCGTGCACCGGCCAACAGATGATCCCGCTTCGGCCACTGAGCCTTAATTAAAAGCACTAATTGACCACTCTGTCCCCTCCCTCCAATCCCTCTATCCCTCCCTCCCCTCCCCTCCGTCTCCTCCTCCATCCACAGTAAGTCAAGGAGCTCCCTACAATCCAGATGGCCAGCCGATGGGGGGCTTCGTCATGGACGGCCAGCAGCACATGGGAATCAGACCACCTGGTAAGGCTTTCTCTGCGTGTCTGTCCCTTTCTTTCCTCCCTCGCTCGCTCTTCCCATCCTTCCCCTTTTCTTTCCTCGCTGTCATTTTCATGCCGTTGCCCTCATTTCCCCCCCCCCCTTCATCTTGAGTCATCCTTCATCAGTCCTCCTTCATATATTTTACTCCTTTTATCTCTTCTCGCCCCTCTTTTTGCTCTCTTTTCTCATCTCCTAACAGTATCTCAAGGTGTCGGTGTGTCAGCACACGCTCCTTGTCTTCTCTCGTGCACAAGCACTTAGTGGGAGCTATATGGTCGCTGTGCGGCAGTTTTTAAGTTAAACAGGGCCAGTATGTGCGCCCTCAAACACAGTGATGAAGATACACACTGCACACACACACAGCTACCTCCCCCTCCCTCAACACACAAACCAGAACAGGTGTGGTCAATCACATTACACAACCATCTTCTCCTTCCTCACTCCCACTCCCAGTCTCTCTCTCTCACGCCATCAGGTCTAATCCCAGAGTTTGTCCTTAAGCTCCTCTCCTCCTCCTCTATCCCCTGTTTTCTGGGATTCTCTCAAGTCTCTAACCCTATCTCACCCTCCACTCATAGTCAGCAGGTTTGGATAAACTGCCAGGCTACTTAACCCCCCCCCCTAAACCACCCCTCTCCACCCCCCCCTTCACCACACCTCACCCTGCCAGATTTAAGCCAGTACGCTCCTCCGCTATGTGGTCTGTCAAGTTAGTTTCACAGAAAAGTCACCTCTGGTATTTACCTCTCTTTCGGTTCTAAGCATTGTTTTCTACTTAAATAAGACATGTTACGTTTTTTTATAACCGTGGTGTTGCATTTAAATGAACCCCCCTCTGTGTTTTCCAGGTCCAATGGGTGGAATGGGCATGAACATGGGCATGGAAGGTCAGTGGCACTACATGTAGCCCCGCCCCAGCTCGACCAATCGCAACACAAAGGGGGATGTAAGTACACGCGAACACGCACCGACTCATGCATATTTATTTATTTAACTTCATCCAAGGTGTGTCTACAACATTTAAAAAGGACAGGGGGGCGCTGTACATTATTCATGTATACATTTACTGCAGATCAGGAGGTGTAGATCTGCTTTTACATTGATTAAAAAATGGGATCTTTTACACTTTATACTACAAAATAATCATGAACTTTTAAAAGTTATGGCAGGTTTGGATAGTGAAAGTCGTTGTTTTGCAAAGAACGGCTCTCTAAACCGACATATTTGGGAATGAATCCTTTTTTTTCTTTGTTACAAACACACTCTTGTTCTTTCCAGGCAGATTTTTCTCTGTTCCTCTCTAACTGTCCCACCCTTGGTCTGGTGATAAGAGCCTTTGATCACAACCTTGTAACTCTTTGTGTATATAATGTGTGAGAGAGTGTGTGTGTGTGTGTGTCTGTGTGTGTGCAAATCGGTTTCGCTCCCTCACATATCCAATAGCTAGAGGACTAAACATCCTTCATATCAGGGAGGAGAGGGAAGAAGAGAAGGTTTTTCAGAAGGAAAACACCAGAGAGAGGAAGAAAGGCAGAGAGAGAACAAACACTTTGAACACATCTATGAGCATACACACAAATTATAAATAATGATTATTGATTATAATCAATGAAACAAAAAGCTTTTAAATATTTGGGTACGTATAAATTGGAAATGCTAGAAAATGAAAAATGATTGAAAATCAAGCATTTTGTGTACTTGTTTAGTACACATATTGCTATTAAACAATTGTGGTGTGTGTGTGTGTGTGTGAGTGTGTGAATTGTGTGTGTGTGTGTGTGCCAAACAGATAGAGGAGAGGAAGGAAGGCGAACGGGGCAAAGAGGGGAGAGAGGAGGAAAAGGGTGATGAGAAGGAAAGAAGGCAAGGGATGGGTCGGGACAGGGGGAGGTGTGGGGTGAGATGGGATGGGGGAGACTAGAGGGTGGTGGGGGGGGGCAGGTACGACGTTGCCATGGCAACAGACTGATTGGCAAAAATGTAAGCAGTCGTCGCTGGTGCAAGGAGAGGGAGAGAGAGCGAAGTGAGCGCCCCTTAAGTGTCATAAATCTGCCGGGTTGCTGTTGATGCATGAGCCACATTAATACACACACTAACCAGCTAGAGGAGCGCCCCCGCTCCCGACATCCAACCCTCCAACCCCCCCATCTTTCTCTCCATCTTTCTAATGCTGGCTCTGTCTCACCCCCTCTTTGTGGTTTTTCTCACTGTCAGTTTTCCTCCTCTCTCTCACACAAACACCTTTTTTCTGTTTCTCTTTAATTCCCAGCATCTCTTTTTCTCTCACCCCTCCACCCTCCCTCTCTCTCCCTCTCTCTCCCTCTGTCTCTCTCTCTCTCTCTCTCGCCCCAGGGCCAAATAGACTCCCACATAATTCTGGATGTATACAGACTTGGTGTTGTCACAGTGCACAGTGTGTATAAAGTGGCTATGGGTCCAATCATTGTGAAACATCATTGTTAAGTATGTGTGGAAATTACTGTGTGTCTGTGTTTGTGAACAATGTGTGTGTGAACCTCTGTGTGTGTATACCTGTGTGGGTGCATGTATACCATACACATACATTCATATGAGAAATACATGCATTTGTCCGTGTGTGGGTGTGTGCACGCTTAAAAACGTGCACGTCTTTGCGATTGTGTACGTAAAGTGCGTTTGTATGTGCATGTGCGTGTATGGTAATAGGATTACTCCTGGCACAGGGAGGGGACACAAACTAGTGCAAAATGGAGGAGGTAGCCAGCAGGGTATGGAGCTTAGCTGGGCCTAATTGACTAGATCCAAATTAAATATGCCATCACCAGAGGTGTGACCAATGGATTTGACTTATTCAGTTTACAAAAATAGAGACCATTAACCCTCCACAGAATGCGCGTGCGTGAGCCACGATGAAAATATGCCGCCCTTGTTTCTGTCACAAATGTCCACGACCAAAGCGGGGACAGAAAATCTCCCATCGAATGGCATCTCTCAGGTTTGAAATGCAGGAGAGACATGGTAATGGAGAGGCTGTGCTTTTCAGAATGAGACGTGCGCGTGTGTTTGTGTTTATGTGCACGAGTGTGTAAACATGAGGGCTGGTTCGCCGTCCAAGCCGCCTCTTTCCAGCAGCTGCTAGCCTTCCCAGCAGACCTTGCTTTAAACAGCCTCAATTTGCCTGCTGAATCTCGTAATTGGGCCACCAGAGGAATCCTCTGCGAGACGGGCAAAGCACAGGGAAGACGAAGAGACGGCGGAAGAAAAAAGACAGAGAGAGAAAGAGGGAGAGAGAGGGGTAGACAGAAAGAGGGAGGGGCGGATGAAGAGATGGCGAGCGAGAGAAGCGTAAATGACAAGAGGGGAGGGGTAGAGGGAGTAAAAGGAGGAAGGAAGGAGGAGGGAGGGAGGGAAGGAGATAGAAGCCGGGAGAGAGACTGTGACAGAAATACTCTTCCTCCCGACTAGTCGCTTCTGTACAGCTTCATTAGCTAGCCGCTGCTAGCTGGTAGCTCGCCTCCCGTCAAATATTGCTACTTTCCTTTCTAGGTCAATTAAATGTAAGTGATGTGTTATATTCTTTCATGACCAATTAAATTAATAGGTTATTACAGGAGGGGGAGAAACGGTTATCTTATTTGATTAAGAGAGCACAGGTTCATTATATTTTATAAGCAATTTTCATTAGCGGAGTTGAGGTTTTGTTACCGCGGGGCTAAATTGAGCGGTTATTGTGCTGAGGAGCGCCGAGCCTCGATACAGAAGGTGTGCCTAGCAGTCACACTGCAACATTAGTTAAAACTAAAGCCAATTAGTCCTGCTTAGTGGAAAGCGTTATGCTTTCCACCCAATGATGATTACAGAGCTTATATCCCCTTGCGAAACAATACACCTGTCAGCAGAGATGAAGCCCAGCAAGTGAAGCAGAAGCGAGCCGAGCCTTTGATAGCGACGAGATTGACTCTCGGGTGACCCTTACCCCCTTTCCCTTCTTCCTCTCCCCTGCTTTCCCCTTTTCCATGAAATTAGCCGGGGGTGGCCCCTGAAAACTGTAATTTTCAGTTTCAGGACAATAGTTATCACAGGGTGGAAGGAATTAATTATGGTGCAGAGCGTATGGAGTTTTTTTTCCGGCCCTCTCCGCTCGCAACCTCTCCCAAAATGTCGGGTGGAACGCTTGAGTGAACGTTGCCTGTAACCCCTTTGCTGCCAGTCTCGGCTGGAGACCTTTTGTCCAAGGATTCACTGCTCCAATTATTAAGGACAAATTTGTTAACCTTCTGCTGAGGGGTCAAGATCCTTCCCCTCACCCCCCACTACCACACACCCTCCCATTATCACCCCCCACCCTTAACTTCTCTTTCTGGTGGATGAACTTTTACTATTAATGAACATCAGAAAAAAACAGGTCCCGATGGGGATTTTCTGCCCCCTCGTATTGTCCATGTGAATGTGTGTCCCTGTTGATTTGGCCCCTCTGGAATCTCCCTCAGAGTCCTAAGAAAGGAGGCCTACAGCTCAATGTATTGATTGGCTTATTAAGTGAAAAACCTTAATAGCAATGTGTGCTCTTTCAAGCACGCATTGCGTTTATTAGATTCTTGACATGGATTTACTCCAGTCATCGGGACGCTCTCGTTAAGCAGGGCTGCATATGCAAGAGCTGCAAACAACTTAAATTAGCAAGAGATTCTTTTATTATTATTTATTGATTTTTGGAAATCTTTAGTTAGAAATGGTTGTTGATGTGCTGTTAAGTCACTTGAACTAGTGACTTTTTCTCCTTATGCACAAGTTTTGTCTCTACATTTACCACTTTTACTGCAAAATACTACCACTGTACACATACTACTCTATTTATAGGTATGAACATTTAATAAATCATTGCTATAAGCATGAACATGGCCTGCATTTAAGCTAGCATGGCTCGTGGCTTAGCTTGTTGTGGTGGCACAGGTTATGTCCCACAATAGAAAGGTCACAGGTTTGATGCCAGTAGGTCTGCCGAGATATGTAACCCCTACCACCTCGCTCATTGAAAGGAGGCTAATTGAAGCTTGCGCGGCTCACACAATAGCTCGCACTTCTCTTACGCAGGTCGCACCTATTCTCCTCGGTAGCCCAGGTGAAAACTGATGGATGAGGGGAATAACAAATGAGGGCCCTCACGCTCGCTCCTCTGTTGTCCTCCTCCCGCTGCACCTCATTGTCCTTTTCCCTGCCCGCCTTTGTGTCGTCCGTAGTGGCCCTCCTTGTGTGTGTGGCGAACGCGTGGACGGGGCCCCGGGCGCTCTCAGGTGACGGACGGCTGTGAGCCTCACCTCTCCCTCTTTGGTTTTGACAACAATGGCTGCAGTTCCTTGGCGCTGAATTTCCACCAGCAGAGATGGATGGCACCTATTGTTGGCTTTAAAGAGAGGAATGTAGGGAGAGAAGAGGGCGAAGATGGATTTCTTTACTTCATTTTTCATTGTGTGAGGAGGTTTGATGGTACGCTGAAGGTCACGTCAGTTTAAGGACTTTTGGTTGATATGTAACATGAATAAGGTAGTTGCAATATGTTTACATTTTATGATTCAAGCCTTGTTTGTCATTATTAGACTTTAAAACAAGATTAAATGTTATATATTGTTAATATTAGCCTGAAATGCTTTTACTAGTGCAGTCAAATGGTGGCTGCAAACATTCAAAAGATAAATCAAAGGCTAATTTTGAGTTTCCTTGTAGTCCAATTAAACAGATTATCCAGGAAATGTTAAGTACCGGACATCGGTATCACTTCAAGTCAATCGTGTTTGGTCTCTAAGTCCTATCCTACTGTTAAAGAAGCATTACAGAGGATGTAGGATTAACTCACTAAACCCGCCAACGCTCGCTCTCTCGCTCATACATCCACACACTCTCAGTGAAGGGCAGGCTTGTGTCTGTTTTCTGTCCCAGATTAGCGCTATGTTGGGGTTGCAGCAGTTGCAGACATTATCCCACTCCTCCAGGGTCTTATCAGCGGGCCCTACCGTATTCAAGCGCTGTCGAGCCTGAAAATGTAACATGAGAGTCTGCTTTCTGAAGTCCGGTGTGATCCATTGTCGTATTTAATGAATGATTAATGACATCTAACTCATTCAACAGTTTTCTTTTGTGGTTAAATGCTTTCTGCCCCCGGTGCTGGGGACGATATGCCAGCTTGCTCCGAGCTTCATAATATTTGCATGACTTTGACAGTGGGGTTTTTAATTTGTTCAACTTTATGCACTGACCAAATTTACATATCGCTGCCGCCGGGTGAAGCCAAGTCACCTCGACAACATCACCCCCAGTCAACTGACTTTGAATCAACACACATACAGACTCTCATGAAAAACTTTAACATGAATCCACAGCAGACGCCAATTTTTTTTCAAATGCAAACTCACTCTCCCGATCAGTGATTAACCAGACTGACTTTTAATCTCCTCTGTCCTCAGAACTGCAGGGCAAACCAGGGGATCACCTGTCTCCCAGAGGCCTACGGAGCATGGCAACGGGACTCCTCGACTTCCTGACGGCGACAACAGCGACAACCAACAGCATTCCCTCTCGACCTCCAAGACCCGACGACATTTTATTCGACCGATATCTGCAACATGGAGGCCTCCCATGACTGCCTACAACCCTCATCTATGTATCCAGCGATGGCGACGCGCAGAAGATCAAACCTCGTCCGAACCCAGATGAAAACCCTCCCAGTCCCGACAGACCTCTGCTTCTTCTCTGGCGGGCACTTAGACCCCCCCCCCCCCCCCTTGCCACTGCCCACTAGGTTCACACGGATTCCTCCATTAAAAGTGATTGCGATTGCGAGAATAGACGACACACGAGAGACACACTGTGTCCTTTGCCTGTAACTTCGGCGAATGCAGCACCTGGTGATATATTCTAGACTCTTTGGCAAACAGAAGAGACTCCCCGTGAAGAGCCCTCCACTCTTTGGGATGATGGAATTGGACCAAGGAGAAGCCAATGTCTGTATCTGACAGGACACTAACAAAGCAAAAGAGGTGCCCTTTAAAAAATATAGTGGATTGAAACATGGAAGGAGGGAAAGCAAGAGAAAAGAAATTAAAAGTATAACTATATCAACCCCTAGTTTGGGAAGCGAGTGGAGAAAGAAAATATACTGTATACTGTTGTAAAATTACGCTGGACTCTCACAAGAACTGGGAATTTAAGTATTGTAAATGCTATTGTATTGTTCTGCATATTATGTTGTTTCTAATAGATTTTTTAAAAAAAGGATGTGAACTTTTTTCTCTTTTTTTTTCTGATTTCTTTCCACACTATGTGTGTGCCGTCTCTCCATCAAATTTGACCTCCTGGCCCCTCCCTCCATTGAATCACGATGCATTTTTAAAAGGAAAAAAAAAGTGAATAAACGGACAATTTGATCAGTCTGTCATTTCTCGCAGGCCTTTATTTGGATGGTAAGAGAGTGGGATGGTGATTTAGATGTCCATTTTTTTTTGTTTTTTTTTTGCTTTGTTTTGTTTTTTCCGCATACAGTACACACAGCCCATCCACGTACATGCAGGGTAACTACCTAGTTTTACTGTTGCTGTACATCTTGTAACTCCAGTTTCGGTGATTTTCTTTTTCAGATCTTCATATCAGTTGATTATATGTTCTTCTTCTGGTGAAAAAGTTTGTAATGGGGGTCATGAAACTCTTAGAAGTTGTTGGATTAACTCCAAACACAGAGACATCAAGATAGTTTCTGAGAAGCTAACATTTTGGATGTACAAGCTTTTTTTAATCCAGTTGCCACTGTCCAGTTCTCTCATTTTATCCGCGAGCAGACACATAATGTAGGTGTCAGAAAGGCTAACGTCACCACAGGCTAACAAACATGATACAGAGCTTTGCTTAATGCTCACAAACAGTCTAAAAAAAATCACTGTGGATGGGAAACTGCAAATGTGTGTCCCGCAAACATGTTGTTTCCTGTTTTTCTCTCCATGTGTGTCAGTGTTTGAGGGCCTCTGAAAATCTATTCCAGTGTCCTATTGATGTGTTTTATGTCAAAAGGCCGAGCACTCGCATGGCCGATGGATTTTCTTCCCCTCAGTGTTTGATGCGGCCTGATAGCAGGGAGAGGGAGAGGCTATGGGAAAACACCGTTTATACCACAGTCCATTCATTTTGATTTAACCAGATGATGTAATGCTGATCAACAGACAGGAGAGAATGTAAAAGTCACTGTGTGTGTGTGTGGTGGTGTGCATGAGAGGGGGAACGTCTGCGTCTGTGTGTGTGTGTGTGCATACGTGCTTGTGTGGGTTATCAATGCATCCATTATCCATTGCTTCAAACATGTATTACGCACATCTTTAAGATTCCTTTGAAGACGAGTCATGTTTCTTATGCTTTTACTTTGAAGGGTATATATGTACATCTGTGTTGTAAATAAATACTTTTTGTTCAAATAACAGAACTCAGAACTAGTCTCACACTATCTTCCTACGTGCAAATATGACTTATGTTTAAAAAAATAATAATTTTAACGAAAGGAAATAACAGATGTGAAGCTAAATTACGCACAAGTTTCCATGTTCCCACTGAAGAACGCAGAGGTCCTTTTATTCTTAAAGAAACATGCACTTAAGTCAACCTTCCTCCCATTTCTGCGGATAATGTGCAGCTAATGCATGCGTTCTGCTGTAATTTTTCTCACACACGGAGAGAGGGAGGTGGAGGGGAGGAGAGGAGAGGGGTGGAGGGGGGGTGCAAGAAAGCGAATTATCCTTCATTTAGCATTAAAATTCATTTAGGTAAAATTGAATTGCTACAAACATGTAAATGGGGAGATTAGTTCTCCCTCACGCCTTGTTGCCCATGCAGTCAAAGGGCTCCGCTTGAAGCCCGGCGCTCCGCAGCCGATGCTGTCTCCGGGATACGGAGGAGCTGAGGAGGAGGAGGAGAGGAGAGGAGAGGAGAGGTTGGGATTCAGAGCTGCTCTCCGAAATGTATCAATTAGACCAAAGTCAGTGTCTTGTTTTTTTTTTCTTCTTCAAACCAGCGAACAAGAGAGAGTCTGTTTTATCCATAACAATATGCGCGAGTAAATCAATACCCCCCTCTCTCTCTCTCCCTCTCCCTCTCTCTTTCTACCTCTCCTCCGCGCAACTATTGTGTTTTTACTGCCTTTGCCGAAGTGAACGCTATTTACACGAAAGACGAAGAAGTAGCAGAAAAAAAAAAGACACGCTCTTAAAAAACCCAGGCGACGTTTTAATTGCTTCGCCTCTTCTCCACCATGGCTGGAAAATCCGAGGCTGTGAAATGTGAATTCCTGAGCCTGTGGCCGCTGGGAGCTGTGGAGACAGGAGGAGAAAGCCCATGCTTGACTGCCCTCTTTAGGGAGGCCTGGTAACTGTCCGGGGCAGGGCCGTTTGGAGATGGCGCACGGCACGAAACCTCTCCTTTTTACGCACGGACGCAGAGCGCACAAACAAGCGTTTAGAAACAGTTTGATTAAAAAAAAAAAAAAGTGGAGGGAAGCTGAGAGAAGATGTGTGTGTGAGAGTGTGTGGCTGCAAAAGAGTGCACTGCAGAATAAAAGCAAAGGAAAGGCATCTCATTTGGTTTAATTTGTTTTTTAAGATGACGTTTTTTCTTTTTTCTTTAAATAGTAAAAAAAAAAGCGCCATTCAAGTGGAATAACTGTTGTTTTCTTTGCAATTTCATTTCGGGAATTTTGTTTAAACAACTGTCAATGTCTTAAAAAGGATAATAGTCACTTTTTTCACTAGAGTCAAGAAAGACATTTGGTCAAATTTGGTTCAGTTAAATTCTTTGAAATATTTGGTTTGATTTATCTTGGCTCAGTGACATTTTTAATGTTTTTTTTTCAAGCTAGATGATTTTAAAGACTATATTCCTGTTTAAATAATAATAATTGATTTTATACAATTTATTATGTATCTATAAAGATGTTTTTTTCATTATGAGAAAGGTGTAACTTGTGTTATATTTTACCAGACGTTAAAACGTTTACATTGCTTACATTTTACATGTTTATGGGTGTTTTTGCCACAGCTGACCTATATTTCTTCTGACTGTATGAATGTAAACTGTCTTCTTTTTTCCACTGTTTGCATCTTCTGCCGTAGAAGAGTTTTTTCTTTCTGCACCAAACTAGATGAAGTTTGACTTGTGCTAATTTCAAAAGCTGAGAGTCCAAACGTAATTTGAAGTTAATGATGATGGTAGACCTTACCCGGCCCTCTCTGGCTCACACACACTCACACACACACTGACCGCGCAGTGAACTGTCAGAGTAATGAATGGAGCAGAAATGTGTTCCAGAGCAGTGGAGGTGCCCGGACAGGCCTGTCTTCCTCCCACAACAACGCAGATATTTATGCGCCTCCGTGGCTGGAAACGGGGGACGTGGACGGGTCACCGTGCGCCTCCTCTGCTCCGGTACGAGCCGTGACTAATAACGTGTGCAGGCTTATTAATTAAATATCTGGCCTGTTGCTTAAACTGTTCCTCTCGGTGTGTGTGGAGTAGAAATCTGAACGGATTTTATTTCCTGATAAATTTTGGACAAATTGTCTTTTTTGTTAATATCCAGGCTCACATTTTTATTTTTAAGAAAGAATATTTTAATGTATTTTCACATTAGTGCAACTCTGGAGGTTTTAGTTCAGAGTTTATTTGCTTTTTTTTTTTCTTTTTTAAAAGGATGAAATCAAATTAAGATCACAGATGAGGCCTCAACTCAAACGGACTGAACACAAATCGAAGCCTGTATATATTATTTTTTATTTGTATATATTTTATTCTCCACCAGAGAGCCAGGAGTTACATACTCGCCATAAAATGTACGGATTGTGTGATTTAACTAAATTATTTTTGTATTTTCCTCGTGCTTCATATCTAAAAGGTTCAACAAGGTGCAGGAAATGATAAAAGATTTGACAACACAACAAATCAAACTGCAGTTTCCAAAAATCACTGCAGAGGAAACACACTAATGTATCTGAGCTACTTTATGAAATTAATACAGACACAAACACAAATTAAACAGCAAGCACATCGCATGAAAAAACTTCCAACACCCCCTCTCCAAAAAAAAAACAAAAATAATAATAACAACAAAATCTTCACCTTTAAAAGGTCGAGCGGCAGCAGCTGGTTTGGAAACAAAAGAAGGAAGAAAAAAAAGAGGGAGGGAGAGAAAAACAAAAATCTGTTGGTGGGAGAGAGAGAGGAGAGAGAGAGAGAGAGAGAGAGAGAGAAGACTGTTGAGCGGGGGCCATTTTGGATGTCATCTGTCTCCTTGGCGACGGGGCCCCGGCCCTCAAAAGCCCCTTGGGCGCACGGATTGTTTGAGAGGAGCCCGCTATTTTCTGCAGCATCATTTATCACTGTCACCACATAATGATTCCCCTCGCAGCTCCTTATTGATGTTTGTAATTGCATTATCTCATAAGGGGGGGATGATCAATGGAGCCGAGAGGAGCATCGAGGGGTCAGGAGATGTCGGATTGCTGTTTGTCCGTTTAATGCAGCCAGGCCCTCATTATCTGCAGCCTCTCTGCGCGCAGGCTAAAGTAACGTTTGGGTCTGCTCTCCTCTGAGGTTTCACAGAGGAGGCGAGCGGCTCGTTTCATTTGTTTAACCCCAAGCTGCTGCAGATAAAAAAATTACAAATGCAAAGAAGAGAGAGAGAGAGAGAGGGAAAGTAACGTGATTAAGTGTTATGTTATTAGTTCCATTAAGTCTGAAAAACGAGAGTCTGAATTAAAGCGCACAGCTCCGGGCTCTCGGGCATCAGTCTTGCAGTGGTCGTATAACTTTGGGATGATTAAACGTATCTGTAACAATGCGCCCTCGTGAGTTAAAGCGTTCAGATTGACCTCATGCGCACGAAGAGAGGGAGAGAAACAGCGAGAGGATGGTTCAAAGTGTGATTCAGGTTTTATCTTTATATAAAGTCTGGAGTTTGGTGCATCAGGGTCAGACGATGCTGTTTGCAGAGGCTTTTTTTTTGGGTGGGGGGTCCAGTTTTAGAGACCTACTGAGGCCCCCACCATCAAACAAAATGCGATACTCTTTTTTTCCCCAAACGACCATAAGGACTAGCGACGTATTTACTGTGACGCGAGTAACGTCAAGCGTCCCCTCCCCTCCCACCACCTTCACACACACACACACACACACACACAGCAGATCTTGTACACAAGCATTTCTCTGTCATACTTCATAAATCAGACACAATGGCCTCTTTTTTTGGATGACGGATAAATCTAATTTCAATATTTAAAAAAAAGGAATTTAAGGTTTTGAAATAAACTCAAAGTCAGAGTTGTTTTATTGGGGCTGACAGACCAAATTTAGAGGGTTTAGTCAAAACAGATCACGATGCTTAGAAAGAAATGGCACATAAAGGATATGCAAAAAAAAATCTTTCGCTAAAAATGTTCTTAAAGAGCAGATTCTCTCCTGATTCTGCGGAAATAAAATCATAAAAATAAATAAATAAATAAATAAAGTTATCTGGAAATAATTAAATAGGAATGAGGATTTCAAGGTTCCTGTGCTATGCTGGAATATTAAAAAAACTTCTCTGCAGTACTAAAACTGCTCTGTAATCCCAAAGAAAGATTTTTCTGGCACGATGTGAGTTTCTGCGGCTGCTGGGCCACATCACACCGCGCGTCATGGCGCACACACGGAGGAGGAGGGGGGCTGTCATCAGGTGTGAGTGTGGATGTGGGGGTGGGGAGGGGAGACGTGCGCGCTAGTTTGTGCCAGACGCATGCGGAGACGGGGGAGACGCAGGTAAAAACACCTCCTGACGCGCAGCTCCTCCTCCTCCTCCTCCTCTGCGGCCGCGCGGTGTGTTTCTCCACTCTCCGGCTTACGACCAGAGACATCCGGTGCTTGGGATAATAATGTTTTCTGGCCTCGGTGTTTTCCCCTCCAAAGCTGCTGCTGCTGCTGCTGCTGCTCCTGCTGCGGGGAGGGAGACGCGGCTGGCAGCGCACCTTTTCAGGGGAGAGAAGCAAAAAACCGCCGCTGGTTCATAACCAGAGATGTTTCTGTCAGCACCTCCACCCCCTCCTCTCTCTCTCTTTCTGCCTCCCTGTAAGGTCACCTTGGCAGCACCAGGCAGGGCAGGAGAGTCAGGAGGAGGGGGGTGGTTCGGCTCCCCAGCTCACCTGGTGAGGTCGGGTCCAATAATGGAGACCTCTCCTTCCTCACACGCTCAGCTTAGACCTTCCCCTCCCTACTACACTCGCCCCCACCTGCCAGAGGATATAATAATAATAATAATAATAATAATAATAAAAATATTAATACATGCAGCTTTGGCACACACAGTAAAAATCATCCTGCAGCTCCTCCACACTTCTTCTTCTGCTCATGAAGTGTCACGTTTCTATCTCAGAGAGAGAAAAAAACACGTATTTACAGCCATTACTCGCCCCTTCCTCCTCTCTTCAACATTTCTTTGCAGAGCTTTGATGCTTGAAAAAGTGACTCAGCTGTGCACAGTCGGTGGTTCGAGCCCCGGATGAAGACCCCCGGACACAGTAATGACTCTCAGCCCCCCCCACACACACCTGCCAGGATGTGAGGGTGGGGTGACAGTGAAATGGCGTGCAAAAAGGATGTCAGCATTTAATTTGAAAATCTGAAAACTACTGAGATTAATTCGTGTTTATTTTCCATAAAAAATATATATTAGGAGGTTTGAGAAAAATGTGCATTCTTCACAGTAAAAATATCAACATTTGAGCATTATATTATCATGATTATAATAATTATTATTATCATTGTTATCACTATTATCATCATTACCATTAGTATAATTATTGTTATTGTGTTCTGCACACATAAAACGTGCAGAAAACCCCCAAATGTGATTTAAATTAACAATCAGGTTTGGAGATGTCATCCTGTGCGTCAAAACCAGGGAGCCCCGCCCTCGTTAATTATCTCGCACAGAGCTGCAGGGGGTGAGTTTTTGGGACACTGAAAGTGTCTCCCCTCTGTCTCTGCACAGTGGAGCCTTTGAGCAGACTCACTGCTTGGCCTCCAAAAGTAAACAGCGAGGAGGCAAGTCGAGACAGGACAGAGGGGCTGAATTCCAGCTGAGGCACAATACTGACAGAGCACTGGCCCTGAGCCACGTCGTTCATTAGTTTATTTACATGTGGGGGCTACTTCACCATTTATCATGCACCCCCCCAAAAATCTGTGTTCTCATCTTTAAATGTGTCAGGAAGAGGCAGTGGTGGGTTTGCTGGGTTAAAAGTAAAACAGTGGATGGACAAAATGGAAAAATTAGGGCTTTAATGTGCAATAATACAATATAATGTAATGTAATATTTCTCAGTATAATATCATAAGATAAGGAGTCAAAGGGATGAATAAGAGGTAGAAATATTTGACATTTTTGAGATGTTTCTACCTCAGTCAGCTGGCAAAAGACCTCTCATAACATGCATATTTGTCACAACTCCAAAAGAGGTACAAGAAGAGCTTTTCATCAGAAATAATAATCTCTCATCTTTACAATTTACAGAGTTTTTAACAGGCAGAGCTACGTTTTACGTTCAGTCCATGCAAAGCTGGAAAAGTGACTCTGTAGTAGCTGACTGAACAGAGGCTGTGAATGTGCCACCCCATCTCGCATACTCATCAGCCTCCCGTCAGCGATGGGGAAAGAAAAAATATCAGCTCGGCACGCTCTCACCCTGTCAGGCGGTTTCCACCCTCCCCTCTGTGACAATGTGTGTCTTCATCTCTGCTGTTGTTTTGTCTCGGTTTCTCTGCGCCTGCTGGAAAGGCAGCCTCAAATGTGTGTGTGTGTGAGAGAGAAATAATCAGAGACAGCAGGGGCATCCTGTAGCCATGAAAGCATCTTTGACCTTTGGTTGTTTAAGTGGAACCTCAGTGTGATTTTAAATGTAGAGGTGGAAAAAGTAAAATGACTGACCAGTATATTCAGTGAAAAACATGAAGTGATCTCCAGCAGGCTATTTTCTCCCTCTTCCCCCCTGTGATTCAACTTTTCTTTACACTTTTCTCTAATTAAGCAAAAATTTGATTACTGCCAGAGTTTCAGCAAGTTCAGACACTTGTGCTCCACTTTACTTTACTGTAAGTTGCACTCTGAGCACAGTTTCTTTTCCCTGTAGTCATTTTTTTATTCAGTTAGTGTATATAAATCAACAACTTCTTCCTTCCACTCTCCTTCTGTGTAGTTTTAGTTTAGTATGAAATTGTTGATTTGGTTGTGATTAATGTTCGTCTATTCTTTTCTCTCTTTTCAGTCTAATTTTTATCAGTTCTGTCTGTGTGATGATTGTTGATCAAAGTTCAAATGGTCTTTTTGCTGCAGCGCTGTTCAGCACAACACAGATGTTATTTTTTGTTGTCAGATTTGTTGTTTTTTGCAGCATGTAGATTCTGTGCTTCTCTTTTAAAGGGACTTTCAGTCATAAAATGCCTTTGTGAGTGATACTACAGCACTGAAGAATAATCAATCTTCTACATTAATTTTATTTTGTGCCAATTGCACCCAGAGTCGTGCTTCCAGAAAACATTATGAGCCACAGTTAGTACTGATAGTGATTCATTTTTAATATGTACATTAGATGCCATATGTATTTACAACACTTTTAAAATAGCAACGTTGAAAAATGCAACACTCGTGGCGATAATTGGCTATGTGTTGCTTTTAACATGTCATTCTCGGTGTTTGAAGGTTGCATCCGAAGAGGTGTCTTTTTATGCAACCATGAGAAGTTATATTTAAATCTTGCATACATGGCAATAAGTCATATTATATACTTTATTCTGATAAATGTGAGTTCTACAGCGTGGAAAGTGAATACAACCTGCTTTAAAATCTGAGCTTGGTTTATTCAAAACCCCCAGAAGTACAAATGAAGCGTTGCACACCTGATGCATAGTTGAATTTAAGGCTTGTAAGTAATGCTTTTTAAATAAAGTTCATAGAGACAGCATGAAAACAACTGCACCGTCTACAGGGGCTTAACTGCCTTATCTTTTTCCATCCTCACAGTTATGTTTTTCATACAGAAAGTGGATGAACGTCACATCCGCGGAGTTGACTGATAAGCGCACTTGCTCGCTCGCTCACACAGGAGTGGCATGTTTAAAGCTTTTCTCCACGCAATATTTTCCCTTGTCTTTTCTCTAAACCCGGGGATCTCATCGCACAATTTACTAAGCAAATCTCAGCCGGGGTGGAGAGAGGGAGTGAGGGAGAGAGAGAAGAGGAGGAGGCGGGGGCCCTGAACGTACGTGTCCCTGCAGGCCGACACTGTGCTGTGTTATGCTCGGCGCTGCACAATTTATGGTCCATGGACAGTTTATAAGAAGCAATGTAGTCTATCAGAGAGGCAGGCGAACTGAGGACAGGGGGGGATCGTTTCCATGCAGGAAGCTGTGTTTTGGAATAATATACGCCATGATAAAGATGTTTCCCCTGTGACGTAAAACAGCAGGGAGCACCAACGGCCACTTACTATTCCAACCAAATATGAAGGAGAGAGCCTTTGAGCGTTTTTTTTTTCTTTTTTTTTTTTTTTGAGAGCCTCCTGTGAAATGCTGAGATGTTGAAACTGTGGTGCTCGTGGCCGCTTTATCTCTGGGTTCAGTCTTTTGGGCCAGGATGTAAGGGATAATTATTGAAAAGAGCGCGGCACAGATAGTGTAGTTATCATGCAGTCGTCGCTGTGTGTGGACGAATGTCTAATGTCAGTTTAACCACGAGAGAATTGAAAAGGAAAACAGTACTGCTGTCTGCAACTATTAAATACTGCTGCAACCACAACTTCAACATTTAGTGGAAGTGCATTTAATACTACAACACTGCAAAGGAATCAACTCTAACTGAGTCATTTTTTGGTCAAACAAGTTCAAATATTTTTAAATAAGTTTAATTCTTGTGCTGCAATTGTCTCTTTGATTCCTAACTGACGATAAAGATGCAATTTTCTCTAAATTTCTTGAAGCAAGTTGATTTTTATTAGAAGCAAGTTTAACAGAACCAGCAGATTTTTGTAAAAAAGGACTTGCTAAGATGGCGATTGCTGGAAATGCACTGATAATAATAGTCTAAGAAGGAGCTTACAGTGAGCTTTACAGACGATAAAGGAAAAATTGTTATCACAGTTCATAATGTCAAATATAATTTATAATACCCCCAATGACTTGTTAGCTGAAACCAAAATAAGAGTTCTTTCATTCTCGTAAAATCTGGCATGAAACTTTATATGTTCCCCCTGAAAAATGATCCACTTTTACTGCATCCTCACATGATGTTTATGACTGTCAAGTGACTCCTCAAACATGGTGACGACTCCAGCAAGGCCTTGATGAGACGTGACTCACCTCGGAATGACAACGTGTGCTGCAAAAGTGGAGGAAGAGCCGCGACGAAAAGTGAAAAGAGAAGCTCAGAAGACGACGGAAAGACACGACCAACCACCCTCGCAAGGCGTGACATCTGTCGAGGCGTTCGGTGTCACGCGGTCACGCGGCTTGTTATGCAAATGGCTGATACGGCCCCACGAGACGCTGACAGGCCGAAGTGCTAGCTAGCCTGACATCACTGAAGACGTCACTCTTCCGGCTGCACGTCGCCGCTCGCACACTCCGCCATTCAACCGTCATATTTTGAATAAACCAGCGTCTCTGTCAGCAAGAGAGAAAAATCAAACATGAGGCCATTTTTCACCAACCGGGTTTGATGTTATTTAATGTAGCTTAGGGGAAAGACCGAACGGGAAAGTGGGTGACATAAGAGCACTGAAACAGGACTCCTAAACATGCAAGAGTTTCGACGGTGCGCCTCAGTCAGCGCAGCCTGCCAGCGGTCCGTTTATGTATACATATATGTGGGAAATCTTTGGCAGAGGAGATATCAAACACATCCATCTGATAAGAGGCTTGAGAGAGAGCTGCAGGCCCCAGGATACACTCGCATACATGCACAGACACACATGCTCTCTTAGCGCACATATACACGAACCACACACACACGCCAACACACAGCCAGCAGATCTGCAGGTTTCACATGGAAAGCTTTTAGCGGTGCAGGAGCGGCTGAAGACATGGCTATTGTTAAGCTCCGTGATGGATGAAGCAGAGGTATGTTAGTGTTATCCGACTAAAACACGGCTGAATTTATTAGGCCCCGGATAAGAAGGGTCACCACCTCCAAATGGAATGGCAATGAACCAAATACAATTTCAAGGTAAATACGAAGTGCTTGTGTGAGGAGGTAACTTGAGTGGCGAGCTGAAAAGCGTGTATATTTAGATTTGTCGGAGTGTGAGGATGCACATGAAAATTGAATTAGACAGTTTCCAGATATCTTCTATTAAAAAAAAATAAAAGAAGAGAAAGGCACTCGCTGTCATATATTGATTGCTGGCATGAAGTTGAAGTACATTATGGTCTAGTATTACTATGAGTTCTTATTCTCCTATAAAATAATGCTTTTTTAGAGGAGAATCATTGAAGAATTGATGAATAGCAGTATTTTTAATGAACACAACTCCTGTTTATAGCATTAGATGTTAATTAATAGAGTGTCAGTTGTATTGCTTTGTGAAGAAGGTTTCTGTCTATGATACTACTGTAGAGGCACTATGAGAGTCTGTACCTGTACTGGGCATCATCTTTGCTCACCAAGGATGCCACACGGGCCGATGGTACCGATACCAGTGCAATCATCGCCGTCATCGAAACTTTGCAAACAATGCCTGCACTGTATATTTTAAACATATCCTGACAGATCATCACATCTGGTTGCATGCTAACAATCACGGGGTGGTTAATCTTGTACAAAGTGAGGAGTCAAATGACAACATGCCGCATACGATCACGATTCAATAATTACTTTGTATGTGTGTCATAGATCACTTAGCAAGTCATATGGTGCCATTATGGAGGTGTGGGGGACTAAATATAGTCTGAAAACAGCAGTATAAAGCCTCAGATTCTTTCAAATGTATGTATGCGGACTGGTTTTACATCTGTACAGTAATGGCCACATGATAAAATCTTATAAAAACCAAACTTCAGAGCTCAAGCTGAAATGAAAAAAAACATACCACTGTCTCTATTAAATCTTCATATTATCTTGTGCTAATGTCAGTTTGTATTTATAAGACATAAATAGCTAATTTAATGTTATTTTTGGGACCAGTCATCCAAAATCGATCCAATGCACGACTGATAAAATGTTTGCTTGACATTTATATGTTAAAAACAGTCAATTAATCCATTATTTAGCAGGTGCAAATGGCCATGAACTGGGGAACCAACATGAGTACCGTAGCTTGGGTTTAGGGTAACATGTATGACACATTTCAAAGTCTGCATATCGAGTTGTGATGCAAGTTGACTTGTCAGGAAAGCGGCAATTTTATCACGAACGACCATCCGAAATAAATGACGCAATGTGTAGATGTAGATGTTCTGTAGCCAATGTTGATGCATGTTACACTGCACACCCTGTCAGAAATAAATTTTACGCATCAGACAAAACAAGACAGAGACAAGACAGCTGGAGCAGCGGGAGAGAAAATACGGTATAAACCTATTTTTCTTTAAAAAAAATAAAAGCAGGTGTCATCCTCTTATTCCCTATCCTCTTCCCATCTTATTCCCGAGCATTCCTCTCCTACCTCGCCTTCCTCCGTGACCCCGAGTGCGCGGGGCAGCGGTCGACCTTGGCTTCCCTCTGCTGTGGCAGCGAGCCCGTTAACAGCGGACGTGAGTTGTGGCCTGGCGTTAAACTGTGCTCCAGCCACAGTCAATGTTTATGTCTACCAATCAAACGCAATGTGTTTATGTTATATGGCATTATGGACAAGGAGGCTCTCTAAAACACACAGGCTTGAGGAGTGCGGTCCAAGACGAGGGGTTTATGGTCTGTTGAACGTGCGAGAAAAATGCAGTGTCGGTCGGAGACGAAACGTTGAACAGAAAAGCCGGTCTGATTTTTGTGTTTAGGTTTCGCAAGCTGGACACAACAGGTCGGAAATAAGAAACAAAGAAGGCAAAATAAAGGAGATTTGAGATTTGCCACCAAAAAAACCCCTAATTGCCACTCTTACTTTTATTTAATCTCTCTGATAAACTACACAAAACTTCAAACTTCAAACAAATATTTAAAGAGTGACTTCATATGCGTAAATTGAGATATGGGGATGTTTGCTTTACAGTGTGTTGTTGAGTTGCGATATGAGGAGGTGGAGGAGCACCAGAAGTCACATTCTCTGCATAATTTGTGGCTGTGTGCCGTTACACTGACTTATGACGCTGTTGTGGTTAATGTACTGACATTTAACGGCGAATCAAAGCTCGCGCTGAGCAGAGGGTGGATGAAATGATCAACAAATGTCTTACTATCAGTGTGAAGGTTGAACCATATGCTTTATATTTAGTAGTTTTACTGTGTAGTTTATAGTTTGATTGTTGTGATTATATAAAAAAAAGCACTGTGGTTAACTGTAGTTTAAAGTCAGTAGTTTTGGCTCCAGTTCATCTACATGTCCAGGAACACTGTGTGTGTGTGTATCCACAGATTAGGTGGAAAGATTAGCCGTCTCCTCCCCGTCCGGGCTTAAACATTAGTGTCTTTGTGAGTTGTGAGGATGTTTGGGGACTCAAGCTGTTTTGTCTTCAGCACCATGTGTGAACGCAAAGCAAACACACTTAATCCTCCTGGATACAGAGACTTGACACCAATTTGTCCCTGTAGGGGAGGGGCCCTGGGGAAAGCTCCCTAAAGCGTCGCTGCTCTCTGCATTTCCCGAGCAAAATGTCCTTATTTCTCTGTCGTTTCCTCCTCAAAAGATCCTCATCTAAGACCTGAGGAGACTCCTCTTTGTTTAAAAACTTCCTTCCTGTGTCCTTAAGTAAGGCACCTAACACCCTAAATTGCTGCTGAGTGGGAAGCACAAGACTGTGGTTGTACTGGGCAGCTTTCCATAAATCAGCATCCGCCTACCCTGGAAACATCTCTGTAACGCTGTAAATGAGACCTCCTCTTTAATTGCCTGTTAAATTGCCTGGTGATAATCTGAGAGACTGTTGTCTTTTTATTTTGGAGAGATCCATGGTGATAAGGGGTCACAGATAGTTTCTGCACTCCTCCCAGTTATCTGAAAGTTCATTAATGACAAAAAACTTTGACTGAGAATGAAACAAATTCAAGCTGTAAGTAATCTGCATGTCAAGATGTGAGAGCTTGTGCTTACTTTAAGCGCATAAAAACGTTTTGCCCTCAGACCTTGTTTTGTTCCAAATCAGCTCTCATCATTTCCTCCAGCTGTTTTGTCAGATTCTCACCACTTGAGATAATGAGAGGCCACTTACCAACAAGTTTTGGAAAACATCTGGATGCTTTGGTCATATCTTTTTTCACAGTCTGAGTCTTGGAGAAATAAAAAAAAGATGAAAACATGGATGGCAGCGGCCTGATGATACTAACTATGGCAGCACTCAGAAACTTTGGAAATCATTGTTCTGTACTGTGACGAGTCCTCTCATCAGAGGCCCTTTTCTACCAAACAGTCTCAAGATCTAAGAAGCCTCAGGAGCTAAACTCACAAACTAAATCAGGAATCTGAAGAAATGTTTGGTAAACTTGTACATTTTTGAAGAAAAGCAACATCTATTTTAGGTTGGCCTTTTTTCATGCAAAACATCATCATGTCCTTTGTAATTCATTGCTGCAAGAATTCAAGAAGATGTTTATATGTATGTGGAAAAGGAGATGCAGAAGTAGAAAAGGAGGCTGAACTCCAAAAAGGTTAAGATGGAGGTCTCCAATTTTCTGTATTTTCTATTTTTGTCTGGTCTTGATATTTTTCTGTTTTGGTATAAACACAAAAACTTGTATTCTAAGTCACCCAGCAGCTCTCTTCATATCAAAGTTCTTTACAGTAATTGGGAAGTCGAGTTATCTAAATGTTAATTAACTTTACAACAAATTACCCAAACATGTACTTGTATTTGTGTGTACAAAATACGACTGGTAACCAACGTTTGGGGCCTGTATTTGATAAATCAGCAGCCCTCAGTACCTCAAGAGTTCCCAGGAAATCAGATAGTATTACACCTTGACCAAGAACATTTTGGAACCAGGAACTGCAGTCCAAGAACCGACGTTTGGTCTTGTCAAAATACAAGAAAAGTTCCTTAAAAGTTTCAAAGATTCCTGGAAACTTCATGTGGCACCAAAGGCTATTCTTTAGGTTTTTCTTTAATGAAGCTTCTGCAGGTAGCGCTCTTTGCTTTCTACCTAAACGCACAACGTCTTTGGATCATCCCGAATAATACATTTGTTACTGCAGAAATCTAAAATGCCTCCACTTCCTGTTTGCCAGAGAATTTTTCTCAGAAAAGAACTACCAAGCATCTGGTGGTCGGAACAGCAGATGTAGAAACTTGCATGAATCACTTGGCTGAATCGCTGTTGTTTTGCATCAGCTGGTCGTGGAGAGTAGCAAAAGTGACAAATAATATAAAGAATGAGGGGACTTTTTTTTTTCCTGATTCTTCTTTCTCTCATCAGTCTCCGTCTGCACCATCTGTAAAAAGGAAGCGATAAAACAAAACCAATGACTTTTCCATTGCTCCCTCCTAAACATCCCCCATTAATCAAAAATATTTCAAAACATCTGTTTTGGAAAAAAAAAATTCTTAGTAAATATATCTAATAGATAGAGGATCAATGTCGTTAAAGTTTTATCATTTTGTCAATCACAAACATCAGCTTTTTATCACCCTTTCGCAGCAAGACCATATTTGTTCCATTTTTTTTTCTTTGCCACAATCCTGCCTCTGTCCTTCATCCAAATGCTTCTGTCTCAACCCAAAGCAAAATGGATCAATTTTCCTGCTTTTCCTCTTTTCTCCTCAACCCCCCCCCACCCCAATCCAAATATTCCTCCATTCAGAGCTGTATGCCACAGTGATAAATTCTCACAAGGTGGTTTCAGACAGAGCGCCGTAACTCATGTCACCACTGGAGCTAAATCTGAGCACAGCGGATAGCGCGATGCAAGCGTGCTGGAGATATACACAGGGGGATTTATTGTGGTGTATTTTATCTGAGGCAGCGCTGGGCCTGTTCTGATGTCTGTTTTGCACTTGTGAACTGCAGCGTCTTGCAGAGAGGCACATGGGCAGCGCTGTTTACTGTCATTGCGGTGATAAACAGTATGAACAAGGTGCATAGTAAGAAACTCCCTTCAGTTTCTACCTTTCTTATTTCATTTGCTGTAACATTACCCCTACACATGCACTATTATACAATTTCAGCCTTAAATGAAACTTTTATTTTACCGTTGCATACTTTTAAAATCAGTCTGAATGAATGCCAAGCGTGTAAAATGCGAGAGATTATGTGTGTTTGCTAGAAGAAGATGAAAACTTAAGCACCAGGTACACTGCATCATATGGTAAATGAAAAGCTCTGAAAGTCGTAAAACATGAGCAAAATTAAAACACACCCACACAGTGAATCTCGCTTTGAGCATTTTTTAAACTCGAGGACTCACATTGGCTTCAACTAAAGTTCACTCGCAGTCACAGATGTAGCATTTTTCCTTTGTTTATAATTTACACTTTTTTTTTACATCGTTCACTTGAAAGACAGTTATCTTCGAGATGTTATCTATTATTCGTGTTACATAATGTTATTCATGATGTTATTGTTTAGAGTGATAAATCTGTAAAGCATTAATGGAAGGCAGAAAACTGTTTTCTTTATATTACGAACTTTGTACTCGGAGGTTTGAATTATATTATATAAGGTCAATAAATAAGCTTTTCATTAAACATAAAGTGCATTTTGATCTCATTATTTTCTCAGATGGCGCTCTTTTCAAGTTAAATGAGCTTGAGTTCAGGGCCGTTTGGTCACATATGCTGATGAAATTTGAAAATCTGCTGCATGAAAGATGATTCAGAGCTTTATGCCGTAGCTGGTCACTGAAACACATGTGGGTGAGGTTGGGATGGAGGGAGAGAAACAGAGAAAAGAGGTCACACGGAGGCTACGAACACAGATACACATGGAAACGCAAAATAGTCACAGAGAAACTCAAAGTTAAACCAGTGACCGGGGATATTCAATTTCCCGTTTGCATGTTGGTCGCTGTCTAGAAATTCAAGCTGATTGCTAGTAGATAAATGTAAACGTCGTTTCCTTTTTTATATTTATATCATATCATGTCATGATGATGAGCTTGTAATTTGTGTTTTTGCTCCCTACGTGGTGTAAAATCATCAGCATTGCTACGTCTGTAATGCTAATAGGTAAAAGTAGTATTGTTAGTAGTTCAGATGGAACATGTGGATCCTTGGACAGATTATGCAGAAAAATCCTTTTCTGGCTTACCTTTCTTCAGCATTTATGCTTTTTATGTTTTATTTTTCTTCCTTTAGAAGACTAAAGAAAAAAAAAAACTCCAATAGTGAACCCGAGGGGTGAGGCAGAGGACACGGTGTCTTGTAAAACATATGCACTTAATATTAGGGCCATAAAACTTGTAAAATTAAAAGCTATTTTGGAAAATAGAAAGAGAAATATTTATGCGTCTGGCTCTGGATAGAGGTCGTTTTATCTTGGGGCAGCGAGGGCCTGCAGGGGCACAGGTAACGACTGTCAACAGGCGAGCGAGTGGGGGTGGGGGGGGTGAAATGCTGTGGGGCCGCTCGCTCTCCGTGTCCAACCAGATGTCCACATGTGTGACTGGGTTTCCCCTTTTCAGTCCGCCAGAGTGGCCAATGTCGGGGTTTCGAAAGAGCGAGAGAACTAGAGGGAGCGAAAGAAACAACGTCTGCTCCTAATTACCTAAAAAAAGTGAAGGAAAAAAACGAAAAAAAATCCTGGAGCTTTAGACTTTTTGCTTACGTTTCGACTTGAGTCACAGCTACGCAAGGGTAGCTACCGACGCACAGAGCAGCCTCCCCGATGACAAGGGGAAAAAATGAGAGGTGAAAAAAAAAAATATATAAAAACAATGTCCACCAAGTCAGGTTGATTGAAAAGCTGCAAAAAGCAATTATGATTGTGAGAATGTGCAGACCCCTCGTCTTAGCAGCCAGCAAACATCGTAAATCGTGCGGCGGTCTCTGTTTACATTGTGTTGACCTCTCCGTGCCCTCTGGTCCTGGCTGGGCTCTCTGTGCCCTCAGCGCTGTTGACATACATACACATGGAGGCTAGTTCATATATACATGAACTGTAAATGTGTGTTTGTAAAGCTCCAAGGCTTTTGTCATGTCTGCGTTTGACTGATTTTATACCATTTTCACTTCAGGTTTTGTTGCCATTGGGTTTTATTGTCGAACTGTCTTTTCAATGTGGATTTTTCATTCATTTCAATATTTTATTCCTTGACTTTTGTTTTATTAAACAGTTAATTAAGTGTTATATCTGTAACACACAGTGTAGAGAGGTATGTTCCACTTTCTCTCAGGCTTTTATTAATCAACTTGCCTGTGTCTGTACACATGTTGAACCAATCAGGGTTGGCTTATTTTATACAGGGGCTGCATCTTTCATATGTATAATCATATAACTGATGACTATAACAGCAAAAGATGGGTTTGTCCTCGTACAGGCCGACATTGGTAGGTGTCCACCAATTGGAGCTCAGTGGCTGGGATAGGTTGGATGTAGCAGCTATAGTCTGACCAACGGATGATCAGCTTGGTTTTCCCCAAATCCCCCATTTTTTTTGCATGAAGGCTGCAAAAGAGCTTAGTGGGAACACTTAAAACATCTGTATGATTTGTATGATTCAAAGAGAGTACCCAACATGCACATCCATACTATGCAGAGATTGGCCAGGTGTAGAAAGTGTGCCGGCTTTAAAGTTAGCACACATTCAATTCTCTCCCTATCCACAACAAATGAGTGTAACACCAAGAATGTCCTCAACTTGAACGACGATCACTTTTTGCCACTATTGCAGCAGGCTTTTTGAGTGCGACCATTTGGAAAAGTAAACAGTTTTGCCTTTTGACATAGTTGAAACTTTGTATGAACTAGTGAGATTCAGGCATCCTCTGGCCTCGACGCCGAAGTCTTCAGTGATGCACAAAAAGAAAGAAAAGGGGTCAAGGTCAAGGCAAACACTCAAAGACAAACCTGCAAACACTCCAAGACAAACCTGCTTTTTTAACATTTACAGCACACAAAATGGTAATTTTTTTTTACTATTTCTGCTTCTTAGCCTCCCCCTGCCAGATGCAAAACACTGACTTATCTTATGAATGACAGCTAACAGAGTTAAATTATGAGACGAGTACACCTGTAATGACGCAGGAATCCAGTGAAAAAAGCTGAGTTTTGCTCTGCTTGAAGATAAGAAAGACTTATTGTCCAAAAGGTAAGACTGTAGGACGTGGAGGACAACAGGTATTAATTTAGACGGTCCAAAGGTGCGGAGGGGCCCAAGAAATATGCTTGTAATAATAATTTAAAAATGTTTTAAATCATAAGCTCAGAGACTGCTCAAGTCCAGGGCCCAGAAATCAATGCTACGCCCCTGCCAGAAGGAAACTTATCTTGGACACATTCAGTATCTGATGTTAATAAATAATAATAATTAAAAAAAAAAAACAGTGCATACAGTATGTACACAAATTGTCATTGGTTTACTTGCATTGACATACACAGAATACATGAACAGGCTGCCCAAACCAACAAGCTGCACATTGCTTCGTTGTGCTACACACGAATTGTTGTTGGTAAGAGTGAACCTGGTCACAGTTAGGGTTAAAAAGAAGGCAGTGTTACAGGGGTTGGGCACTGGCTGACTTACCATTTAGGGTTTTGATGGACAGGGGGACAAAGGAGTTTTTAAAGAGGTTGAGCCTACATATGGAGACTCTGAAGTGTCTGCCTGAGGGGAGAAGCTGGTACTCAGGGTGCAGGACGTGCAGGGTCTGCTGGTTGAAATTCATTTAAAACTGGCCGCACATTCACACCTTGAATAACGTCCATGTTCAAGACTTGGACCTGAAGAGCAGCTGACTGCGATGTCATCATTTTGAGTGTTTTAGGGTCACTCAGTTAGTTACAGCCACACTCGCACATTGAGAAATCATTTCAAACAGCTTTATGAAGATTATTGAGTGTATAAAAACTTTTGCCAGTCACAGAACTTTGAAAGAGTTGGAGAGCATGTGAGCAGCGGTCATAAAGACAGATTCATGTGACAGACACTCATTACCACCATTCGCTCCAGACACAAAAAGGAAAATGTTTTTAAGAGCAAAAACAAAGCATCTCTTTGAGATAATGTTTCAATTAAAGTAGCATTCAGATTATTATACATGTAGAGGACTGTGGCAGTAACAACAGTTTTTTACTACTTCCTCCTGGAGAGGGATATAAACATTTTAAATGTATCATCAGAACAGATGGGAGCTGTTATTTTTACTATACAAGAACATAATATTTCTAACAAGTTGTGGCACATTCTTGAAAACTACATTGGTTGCATGCTGCCGACACTGGATGTACAGTTAAGAGGCGTTGAATTGGTCGTACATGGAGTGGTTGTACGAATAAATAATACAGAAATAAAGAGTGATATATATACACACTGGACATTATCTGTTCCCCCATCCTCTGAGATTTGAAGGCACCTCCTGCGGCTTTACATTTGTAAGTGATTGTAAATTTCAAACGGAAAGCATGTTTCACCTTAGCTGGAATATTTTAGCAATGTCAGGTATGCGCGCACTCCCTGTTCGCTTAAGCAGCTCTGCTTTTGTCTTAAGAAGATCTTCGAATCGACTCCTTTGATGTGGAGATGTGGAGGAGAAGCAAAATTTATAGTCTATCTGGTCCCTGAGTGGGAATGTGCAGCATAATTTGTAGCTTTGTGAGCGAGCGTCTACGTGTGCGCGGCTATTGTACGTGCGCCACCTTGATGCAACTATGGGTGACCATTATGTTTTGAAATAGTAAATACACACACACAGCCTCTCTTTGTGATGCTCAGACGCACATACACACCAACGGACATGCTCTTAACATACACCTCTGCACACCTCAGCACGGCCCAAATGCACTAAAAATTTACGACCTTAACATTCCTGCAGGGTCAAGCAATTTATCAAATCCTGCACATTCTGGTTTCAATTACACAGCCGATTGTGGAGAGCAGTTATTTTAGCAGGTTCATTTGGCCCAGTAGGGGAGGTTGAGCCTTTTTTGCTTAACACCCCATCCACTGAACGCAACCAGGCATTACTTCCCGGACAGACGCTCGTCTTCCTGCGCGACACAGATGGCGAGAGAGAAATGGTCGGGCTGCGAGGATGTGAGCGGATGAGCCGCGGGTGTCATCGCACACACTGTCTCTCTCAATTTCGCCTCTCCTCTCGTCTTTTGGCTCTATGTTCCTTCCAGGCCTTTTTCAGCAGCAAACTCAGTCCATCATCCTGCATGTTCCTTCCTTCAACCTCCCTCATCTGTCTGAAGCTTTACGATGATGAAAAGTCTTCTATCAGCTTTTTTTTCCTCCCTCTCCTCTGTGGGTTTTCTCTTTCTGCCCCTATTCTTTTCTCTCCCACGTCACCGTTCTCTGTCTGACTTTCTTGATCTCTTCGTCCTTTTCTCCGCCTCACACCCTCTCCCTCCATCTCTCTCTCCCTCTCTTCTCTCTCTGTGGTAGAGTGGTGATAAATCCCTATTTTATTGCTGGAGAATTCCTCTCTCCCTGCAGGACTGACAGCTCCCCACGTTCTGAGACACTGCTAGGACCAAACCCAATCCTCCCTCCCTCCATCACTCCATCTCTGCCTCCATCTGGCCCTGATTACTGAGAGAGTGGAGGGGTTGGCGGTGCAGGGAGGTGGGGGGACGTTGGAGGGAGGCATCACACCATTACACCCTAGGAGAGGGAAAGGGAGAAAGGAGCGAGGGACGGTGGGAGTGGATGATGCACAATGTTTGCGAGGAGAAGAAAGATGAAAAAGAGGAGTAAAGTGAGGGTGAACAGCGGAGGGGGGGTAGGGGGGAAAGGAGAGAACAAGGATGTAAAAATGAAAAAAAAATGGAGACGTGAGGAGGACAAGTGAGGTCTTGTTGGAGATGAGCAGGAAGGAAAAGAGCAGCAGAGGAATTCAAAGGAAACTAATTTTATATTTTATTTTTGAGTACATCCAGTAGCACTTTAATATTGAGAGATCTCTTGCTCTGATTCAAGTAAATATTTCAAAAACTACATATTTAGTCAAAAAGATTGAAGTAGAAATCAGTTAAAAAAATTACTGAAGGATATGCTGGTTGTTTTCACAAGTCTCTAAATAAAAAATGTCATGGCATGAGAAGGAGCAAAAGATGGAGTATGCAAAAATCATAAAAAATACTATCATGTGACTTTAAGCAAGGCCAAGAGCCAAGGTAATAGAATTGTTTCATCATGATTGACAGAAAAAATTTTGGTTTCCTATGATGTGAGGAAACGAGGCAACAGTGAATGATGGAGAGAGAAATTTTAGGCTTGAAATACTTAAAAATATAGAGAACAAGGAACAACAGGTGACAGTCATAGGCAACAAGCACCAGGACAAGGGTTAAATAAAATGGATAAATAAAAACACCCTCATCATTTCTAGTGTGTATTCTCCTCTATACTACACACAGCCCACAAGAGAGGCAACATACGATGACGTGCATGCAGTTTTTGGTGTCTTGCATGAATTAAAACATCACAATAAGTTTAGGCAAACTGTTATAAAACAAATAAAATTGTATTATTTTATTAAAGTATTGCCTTCTGATTAAATCTTTTCAGGTGTATTGACAATGTTCAGATTAAGTGATGTTGCCTTCATAGTTTCACAATACACACATACAGTACAGTACATCACTGAAGCAGCAGCTGAGTCCTGCAAATGTAATTGGAAAGTGATAATGGCCATCATTTGAGTGGAAAGTGGCTAAATGAAGAAGAGATTTTGGAAGACTGTGTGCGTGTGTGTGTGCGTGCGTGTCCTGGCAGGCCGACTGCAGCAGGTGCCAGAGGAGTGTGTAATAAACACAACTGCTTTGGACAAGCTGGCCTCTCACATCAAATAATGTGTTTTGGCGATGTCCACCTCAGCTGTTCACTTGATCAACACGCTGCAGCGGCGAAGGCTCTCAAGAAAACACAACTAATTAATAATACAGTTTTTCTCACAGTCAGGCAGGAGAGCAGCGAGAAAATAAAAGTCTAGTTTGGGTTTAGTTATGACTCTGTCAGGTCTGCATAGCGCCTGTAAACAAAAAATAACCCATATAAAAGAGTTTGATTTCAAAATAAAATGTACAATATAATAATAATCTAACATAATTATAAAAAATTCTGAAAAGAAATATCAGTATGTCATATCTCCTTTATGTATATTCTAATATTTTGAAGCTAAAGTTAATAAAGTTTATGAAGTATAGGGGCAACGATCTCTAAACACACGTTACTATAAATATAATTTCTTCTAAGATTAAATACACTATATAATTTTAAATCTGTTATTGAGTGAAAACATTTTAGTGTAAATCCCAATTTTCTCTGCATTTTATGTTGGTAATGTCTCTGCTTGGCTGAACCCTTTTAAAATCACAACACAAACACTGTCTTTTATCCAGAATTATTATAAATCTCATCATTAAATATCTTTGAAGTTAGTATCTGCCTTCATTTATTTTTACCTTTTACAGAGCACCAGGAGGATGCAAATCATCCCTTTTGTTTTTTCAAACTGAGCATTCAATAAAAAAGTTGATAAAAAAAATATAAAAGCTGCATTTCAAAGCTGTGCACTTCATATTTTTTCCCTTACAAAGGCAGGCACCAAACATTAAAGGAAATCCACAAGACACTGTTGACTAAGCTTTAAGCTTCATGTTAGATTATGAATCCCCCCCCGCTCGCTGTCCTCACCACCTCCACCAAAATAATCAGGATAATTTCTATTCATTATTACACCTCCATTTATCTGCGAGACGAGACGTAGGGAGGACGGGGTATAACTCTGAGGAATAACAATACCATTAAAAAGCCTGTGCGGCAAATATCAATCATTGTTGCCGTTAATGTCCCTCCAGCCTATTCAGATGGCCTCTCTCTTTTCCTAATGTCCACCCATCTGTGCATGTGTGTGTGTGTGAGTGTGCAAGTGTGTGTGGCTGTTACATTCAAAGCCCTTTAATCAACAATCGCTGCATCTGGGCCAGATAATGAATGGCATTGTTTATAACCTCACTCCTGTATCGGGTGATAAATGCATACGCGCCTAATGCTATCATTTGAATAAGAAATGAGATTGTGCTTTATTTTAATATCGAGGAGAGATTGTCTTAATATAAATTTCTTGGTGAAGTTGTGATGAGGATGCTGCTGCTGCTGATGATGATGATGTTCCATTTTGTCAGCCCGCCAAAAGATTAAGCCGTGGCAATAAAACTGTGAAGATGGAAAATGAAGTTATGAAGCAATTGCTTTTGATTCACGGCCTGTGATGATGACGTATAAACAGGAGTGGTTAAACAAACAAAGAGAATTGCGCTCAAGTGGAAAGCAGATTTATTGAGTCACAAATTTACAGAAAAGCAAACAAACAAACAAACAAAAATGCCTCATGACTATTACTCACACTGTAAAACAAGTTTCTTAAAATCCCCCCCAAAAAAAGAAATTCCTCTGTCACACGAGCGCTGATGTATCTACAAAAGCTCTCGCCGTGTTTATTTTCCATCCCGACACATTTAGCAAAAACTGCCTCGCCACGCAACACGGGGCCCTCTGTGCGCCTGATAGTTGTAAAGTGGCGGAAGGAAAGCAAGTCTGGCTCAGACATCATCGAAATTATGCGGGAGGTGTTATGGAAGTAACATGGCACTCGGTTTAGATGAAATATTGTACGTGCTGATTGCTGAATGGACTGCGGGAGTTCAGTGTCACTCACTTTGAACTCATTTAAATGACCACAAATCACTTTTCATTCTTTTGGTTCAAACAGTAACATTTGTAAGAACTAGCCTCTGGACAATAAGTTCATATTTCAGGTCAGTTGAACCAGTAACCAAACGCTGAAATATCATTTATATAATTCTTAACAAAACACAGTGAAAACACCCAAAAATGGGTTGATATGCACACAGTGTGGAGAGTGTACTATAATTTATAATTTATTCAATTTTTCTGTCACCACAAGTGTATTTTGTAAGTGGTGGACAGTGGTTATGCAGTATAACTGAGGTAGAAACAGTGCAAAGATTTTTCACACTGCTGCAGAAACAGAAAACTTTTAAGATTTTGAATGTGAACTATTTGTGCAATATTTTTTTTCCACAGTAAATTCAAAAAAAGGACCAAAACATCCCCCAAGTCGAGCACAACAGATGCCATATCATGCAGAAAGAAAGAAAGAAAAATCCAGTGTAGACAATTTCCTGGCACTATTTCCTCAGTGACATTATCCCACTGGAATAGCAGTGGCGCGGTGTTACAACCCTGCGTGTCGCCACAGTGGAATACAGATAGAGAACAGCTCGCCGTTCGCCACCCGGGGACTTTAGCTGTCCAAATCTTTGACAGTTTCTTAGCAGCTCCCGGCCCTTAAACTGTGAAAGATTCCAGCAGTAGATAGGGAACCCCCCCCTTACACCCACCTACACCACCCCCCAACCCTGCGCACCCACTCCTCCTCCATATCAGGCAGAATCATTGATAAAGACAGCCGTTCAGGGATGACACTGATAGCTGCTCCAAAACCATTCGAAAAGTGATTTGCCTGCCATTTTAGCTGCTGCTGCCCTCTTTATGATGCACACGTGTCCGGGAAGACAACGAGACTGCTTATACGGAGGGAATTAGGCCGGACCTTTCTCCAGTTTACGTACCTGAACTATTAAATGTGATCAATCTTTACATTATTAAACTTTGAAATGGGGAGGGAGGGATTTAAAGCAATTGCATTTCCGTAAAAACCCCACTCTTCTGCAACGCCACGTCGTGTTTAGATGAGAGTGAGCAATTACTGCAATCCTGAACCTTTAGATCATTTAGCACAGAGGAGCCGCTGCATCCTGTTATCCAATCAGGACCCAGTATCAGGAGGACTCGGCACATTCATTCAATAAATACACTTTCATTGATCTTAAATTCTTGAATTGTTAACGCAACATGTCATGAAGCGATATCACTATTTACACAGAATTTAAGTGGAGGCTGAAGATGCAGATAAACACACTTCTCAGATGAAATACCCACTAGAGACCGACATGTTTAGATATTTATCACAGAAACGTTTAAAATGCTAAACAGTGAAAAGCTAAATTAAAGCAGGAAAAGTCAGTGCATTTTAGGCTTGTGAAGGAGAACCTTTATGGGAGCAAATGCTGATGTGTAATATTGAAAATCTAACAGCGGTGATTTGTGGAGCTGCTCGGTCTGGACAGACGTTTTGAAAGCCGAGATATTTTTCTTCTGAAAATGCAAAATGTTTCATGATGGCTTTAATTTACTGCATCTAAAGGCCAACTCAGACATGAAATGGAGACACTGTCTCTACTCCCCCCCCCCCACCACCACCGTCTCCTCGTGCTGCCCCCCCTCCTCTTGCGCCTCCATCCCCATCTTCGGCCCAAATGAATGACGCCAGCTGGGGTCGGCCGGCTGATGCTGGGCCCTGCTAGGTGGCATTGACAGCTGAATTATCCCACAGGCCGCGGCGGCTGATTATCAACGGGGAGAAGTCATCAGGGCGTCCAAGCCTGCCCCCCCCCACCCACTCGACACCACCCAACCCTCCAATCCCCAATCTCTCTGCCACCCCCTCTGTCCTCTCCCCCGTCCCCCTGTCACCCCTTGTCAAGAGAGGGACGCCTTCTCCGAGCTCGCCGCCCGGGTCCTCTTGACAGGTAATCTCAACAGTAACAATTACCGCCATTACTGGTGTCATAAACAAGTGGCCGACCCCAAGCCAGGGCAATAACAAAGGCTTTATAATTCACCATGCAAGGCCATATAAATACATGCCAACAGGTAACAAGTAATCTAGCAGAGAGGATGAGGGCTGCTGCACGCAGACACTGGAGAGTGTGTGTGTGTGTGTTTGCTGCACGGGCAAAGGGTTGAGGGTGCAGGAGGAGCAGATTGAAGTCGAGGCTGCACATCTGAATACAAACCCATAAGGAGAGGGATTTTTTTTTTAGTGCATGAATATATTTGGCGCAAGTCACATTTGCTTGACGTTTAAATGCGGCGGCGAAGCGGCGCTGTCAGGCTATTGATGAGGCCCATTTTATCTGGGCATGTTATTGATTCTAAGCAGGTTATTGATTTAGCAATGGAGGCGATGCTTCAGTGTAAATCTTTGATTATCAGAGAGAAAAGAGATGGCACTAAAAGGCAGCGAATATTGACAGAGCAGCAAAAAAAACTCAATTTTTAAGGAAACAGATGGATTATAATTTATGATTAATAAAAACAAATATGATTTAAAGACAGAAGTGATGTGAAATGAAGTGACAGGCTGCATCATTTCACTGCATCACACATATGAGCCTCTAACTAATATTACTAATAAATGCATTTCTCATTTCTAACATTTTGTCATTAATTCAATACTTGCTTCATTAATAATCCCATACATTGGATTAATTTAGCCAAATAATTGTGCCCAAACGTTGTGCCTTACCATTTGAAGTTTGGGCCAGATTGCTTCCTCTCCTCAGCAAAAGCAAACAAGGCGCTGTGGCCTGAAGCGCTAAAATAATTTGAGACTCCCTAATGAGGAGAGCTGAGCAGCAATTAACACGTGTCAAAGTCGACATCATCAGGTGCCACTCTCATTTTCTTCCCAAGACTCAATGGATGTTGTTTTTCTTTTTTTTCTCTCTCTCTTTTCCTTTTTCCCCCCCATCTCCTCCCGTTTCCTCTTGTTTATTCCCACCCGAAGGCGACGGTGGATTAAAAAAAAAAATGGACAGAGGCGCGTTTAACGATCACTAGTTAACGCCGTCGAAATTGTCACGCCGACGTCTCGCCTTTATTCGTTTTCTTTCTTTCCTCGTTTTTTTTCCTTCCTGCAGCGGCAGTCAGATCAGACAGGCCAGTTAACGGTGCATAATCCCTGCAGGAGCGATGCACCGAGCAGATAAACTGCAGAGGAGAAGAAAGAGGAGGAGAGCTGCGGCGAGAACCGGGATGTGAAATCTGCACGGTGGATTTAAGGAAAAAAAAAAAAAAAAGAAAGAAAAGAAAAAAAAATCGCGAAAGATTAAATTATTATTTCAGAAAAGCAACAAGTTAAATAAAAAAACTGGAGAAAAGTGAACATAAAAATGTATGTTTTAAAAAAAAATGTGTGCAAGATAGGTAACATTTCTTTTTATTGCATCCAGATCACAATTGTGCACAAAACCTGCAATTATGTTATCTAAAAGAAAATAAATAAAATGTAACAATTATAAAGTAAAAATAAATAAATTGGAAAATAATTAGAGGTTATTTTAAAGCAATAACTTGCAATGCTTTGTACTTATATTACTTAAAAGCAGGTTAAATGCTAGAAAATAAATTATTATGATTAATTTATCAAATTAAGAAATAACATAAGGATGCATAAAATGAGAAGGATTTTATATATGTTAAAAAAAACAATGGGTGTGCAGGACAATGTCACAAGCACACTTCAAAATGCTAAAATAAAAAAATAGGCTGCATGTGGTGTTAAATGTGTAAATAACTTCCAATCACAAATGTCTTTTAGGATTTTTTAAACAAGTGCATTTTATTGCAGAATTAAAACAGGTCGTTTCACTTACATCTTGGCCTATTACGTCCACTGCACTCTGATGATTAAATGGCCGTGTTGTGAGTTTAAATTTCCAAATGAAGTGTCACAATAAGTTACTGTCAAATGACTGGATTAACAAAAGTGACTTCCATAAGCACAATTAGAGGGCACGATGCAAGTTCTCTGCTGGCCTCAATTTTTGTGTTTTATTCTCACAGTAATAATTTATGACAATTAAACGTCAGGAAAGTCTGGATGCAAAACACAGATGTGTTTAATCTCCAGATAATTTACCCCACAAATGTCAGTGTGCTTACATAGATGAATAACAGAAAAAAAAAAGAGCTAAATCTACCTAGCAACAGCAGTCCAGATATTAAAAACAACATAATGCAGCGAAGCTACAAGCTCAGCTCTCGGCTTATGTGTTTTTCATCTGTCTCTGCTCTCCTCGACGTCGCATAAAGGAAAAGAAAGAAAAAGGAGGAGGAGGAGGTGTTTTTGTTGTCATTCTTCTGACCTGAGCCGCTCATCTTCCTCAGAGCTCAGTGGGAGCTCGGCCGGCGCTCGCCTCGCCTACCCAGGGTCCCTTTTGGTGTGTGCATATCATTTGCATACATTTCCCGCCGGCTGACGAGGCCTCGCTCTCATTAAAGCCTCGTCTCGCAGATTTCCCTCCCAGAGTCCTGCTGGTCCTCGCCGCCATGAATCCGTACCTGTGGCGGTGGCGGTGGTGGCTGCTGCTGATGGCATGCTGTTGTCCAAAAGCGACCAGACGAAGGGTGAGAAGATGAGGGGGAGGAGGTGGGTGGAGGGAGGCAGAGAGAAGGACAAGAGATGTATAGGAAGAAAGGGCAACAGTTTCTGTGCAGTGAAAACAAAAGAGAAGCAAAGGAGAAGAAGAAGAAAAAAAACTGCAAGAGAGAGAGAGGATAAATGAGTCCTCTGTGTGCGGTGGAGCTCTCTCTCCCGCTCTCTCTGCCTCACTCTGTGAACGTCTCTCTCTCTCTCTCTCTCTCTTTCTGACTCTTGAACCAGGCTCCATTTTGTGTTAAGCAGCTCCCTTTCATGACAGATCTCCGGTGGGGTCAGGGGTCAAAGTTGAAGACGGGGTCAGCAGTAACACAACATGCAAGGGAACTCTGCAAACTCTCCCCCCAAAATTTCTCTTCTATCACTGTCGCCGTCGGCCAAAAAGTGCAGGCTAATGAACTGTTGCATCTTTTTTAAAGCGCGAGGATAAGCTCACTGTCAACAAATCCCATAAAAAGACCAGAACCGACAAATCATTATTGGACGTTCGAGCGGAAAAGAGGACAAAAGGAGCTGCCGCTGTCGGGCGTGTTGCTTCAGGTAGTCCAGGAAGTGCACTTTGATTAATAGATCCAGAGGGCTTATCAGAGGCCAAAGCACTTCACACTATGATTCCAGATTTAGTGGAACGTGTGGAAAGTTACCACAGGTGCGATAATTTCAATGATAGCAAGGTAAACAGTGGAAACACAGCGCTCACGTTACGAAGGAATCTTCCAGGACTGTGTGCACACATTGCTGCACTTTGCCTGATGATGTTGCATGGCAAGATTTATTTTTTCATTATTTTTTAAAACTGTGCTTACGTGGCTCTGAACACGGACTTTGTGCATCTTTTAATACTTCCTACCAATCTCATCTCTTTAGAATAGGAGCCAAATATTTAGTTTTATCTTTTTTAAAAAGATTTAAAACAGCTGTGCACTGTGGTGTTTAGCAAATAATACATTTGTAAGGGGACTATTTTCAGCTGCGGATGAATACACATTTGGGGAGTATTTACATTATCAGTTTATGGAACTGACTCAAAATAAACTACAGTTCATGGTAATAAAGGAACATGTCAGCCAGTGAGACTTGTTGATGTGTTTTTAAGAGATTTTGGACAACAAAGGAGCTCCTTGGCGCTCAGAAATGAGAACTATCAGGCTTTGGCTTGCAGACAAAAACTTAGATAGAAGATTGACTCTGTTGGTTTAAGTCGCTAAGATATCTTAGGGGAAAAAATCCGCAGCTTTATCCTGTAAAAGTTTGGTATGCACCCATGAAACAGAAGAGCGGAGGGAAGAGTTGAAGTCAAAAGCACGACATACTAAAGGAATTTATAGACACGCTGCATACATGTAGCAGGCATGGACTCACACACACACACGCACACACCCTCTCACACGCAAAATGAATCAACACACAGTACAAACATACAGACAAACCACATCACTCAAACCTCTACACCACTGAACACAAGTGGAGGGCGAAAAACAGAGAGCGAGCGAAAGAGGGAAAAAATGATGAAGTCGGACTCGAACATCAAACAATAAACAGTCCATTAAGTCTGTGGGTGGAAGGGTTTGGAGGTGGTGGGGGGGGGTCTGAGGGGTGGTAGTGGGGTGGGAAGGCAGATATTGGGGAGGAGGGGGTGGTGGAATGATGAGTTTATTTAAAGCATGGTGACCCCGTGGCCGAAGGCTGCCTCGGTGCAGGGATGAATAAAACTTTAATGGCTCATAAAACACAGCGACCCCTTCTCCGAGCCCGGCTTCACAGCGTTTATTCCTGCCTGGGCTAGCCAATCAGATAGCTCGAATCTCCAAACACACACACACACAGACGGAGAGAGAGAGATAGAGTTTAGGGAAAACTTCCAACTCCCACTTAAACCAACAGTTCTGCATTTTGTGTTGTGATAAATAAGATACATCGACTCTTGGGCAGAGCCAGGCTAGCCATTTCCCTTTACTTCCAGTCTTTATGCTAAGCTAGGCTAACCTCATCCTGACTCCATCAAGGTAATGAGACTGATGACGATCTCCACATATCAAGGCTTAGAAAGAAAGCTAAAAAGCACATTTGCTGGTAAAAGAACAACTTGTTTATTGTAAAAGGAGTAAGAGAAGAGGGGTAAGTAAAAAAAAAAAAGAGAAAAGAGAGGAGAAAAGGGGGGATTTGATAAAAGAGGAGGATTTAAGTTGTGGGAGTAGAGGTAGGGAAACAGAAAGAGAGCAAAAGGGAGAGTAAGGGTGAGAAACGGTACAGAGAGAGACCACAGATGAGCTATTTATCCTGGTGGAGTTTCACACACACATGTAAATCACACACCGCCCCTCGACCCCTTTTAGCACAACACTGCAAAGGTACAAACTATCAGCGGCGGTTTAATCAAACCCATGTGAACTGTACTTTTTGCCAAGCACCATTTGCCTCTCTGGAAACGGGCCTGTGACAATCTGAAGCCGGGGTGTCAATCCAAGCCGCCGTCACCCCGGGGTGCTGGGATCTGTAAACAAGCAGCTGTCACCTTGTTTAACGCTCAGCCATCTTCTTACCCACCACTTACCCACCACTTCACTCAATCTGCGATGTTCGGGCGAATTCAAGGAGTCATTACGATGATGTGTTGAAGTGTTGTAATTTGCATCTTGAGTGGCCGCTTTTTTCCAGGATTGCGCTTCAGTTAGCGAAAGCCTACACTTCCCAGAATACTCCATGCCAAATCACAAAAAAAAAAGGTCTTAACCACTTAATCACAGTAAATAAACACATATTACAACGCTGCTAGCTGCATCACCATTTCCTCTGGTTTGAAGATGTAAAGTGTGACAGATTACGGCCTTAAGCTTTTTTTCCGAGTGACTTGGAAAGACGTGCACAAGTTCTTTGTGCAAGTGTTTATTTCCTGATGTCCATTTATGAGAAATGAGAGGAAAAGTCAAATTATTCACACGCATCCAAAAGCAGATAACTTGGGCAGAAGATGACAAAAATGTAGAAGGGCACAACATGTGAGTGTCAACCTCTTTATTGTCAAAGTAGATGTATATTCCCAAAACAAAACAATTAATATGTGTGTCTGTATGTGTGTGTGTGTGTTACAGTGCGTGACCCTCCCTGGCCCTCTCTCCCCTCCTCGTTCAGCCCAGTGGGTGTCATTCTCAGGTCATGAGACTGTAAATATACACAGTTAGACCCCGGAGCCATAAATCAGAGTGAGCGGCCTGAACTCCTCCACGGACAGATAACATGAGACAGACACGATACGCCTGCTGGAATAAATAATAATTGCACATATTCACAGCTTGCAGTGAGACAGTAATAAAAATCATGTTAACAACTAAAACTACAACTATTGTGACGCACAATGATAGTAATATGAAGTGTTACTACCACTGTAACCTACATTTTTAGGGGCCAGAAAAAGCACATTTAACTTCATCGTCATTAGAAAATGGACTGATTAAGGCTGTGATATGCAGTTAAAGACTCAAAATGATCTAATGAGAGGACCTTGAGTTGAGATTATTATTGTCATAAATGCGATCCTAAACTCCAAAATAGACTTTTTAATAGTACCAAAGCTCAAAGACAAGACTTATATATATTGACATCTTCCTATAGCATTGCTGCTATCACTCTAAGAAGCATTACTACCACTGTATACTTCCACCATTTGTTCAACTACTACAACAAATAAAAAATGATCCATAATACACACTGATGACAGGACAGTGTGGGTAAAGTCTTGTTGTCTTTGTAGTATCAATATTTAAAAGTCAATATAATCACCAATATAACTTCCAATATATCAACTCTTTAAATATTTCTCGTCTAATCTCGGGCCTTATATTTATTTATTCAGAGAGGGTGTGATTGAAAACATAGATTAAATAAATTGACAGCACGTTTCCACAAAAGATAGCAGATACACAAGCTGGCTAAATATTGATGATCACAGTGGCTGAATATTGATGATCTTGTTTATGGAAAGTCTTAAAGTAAAAGTCGCCTGCCAAAGCTTGTCATTAATGCCAGGTGTCAAGCAATATAAAGATAACTGTTAAGCTTTAAACATAGCTTTAAAATCACGCATCTCTCACGCTCATACTTTTCAAAGATGTTTTTATGATCCAGAAGGTATTCCTGCTTTGCTTCAAGGCACCCTGCAGTTTAATAGTACTTTTTTTTATCCTTCTTGTAAAAGACGAGGTCGTCACTTATCCTCATGCGCATCTCTCAAGGGCGAAATGTAGAGCCATAAAGAGGTTAAGAATGCTTTGTCATAATCATCAACAAAAAAAGCTAATTGAATAGACTCAGGAATAGACTTGAATAGACTTTTTTTAAATTGTCAGGGGCAAGTCACACACCTTGTGCATACCCATTGTTTCTGAAGTCCTTTGTTGAGCTCTGTCCACACAAAATGGAAAAAAACATGCTTCACTGTTCACCTACGAGGAAATGTTGGAACGAGTTAGTGTCACAGAGATCTTGATGGTCTGACTAAGGTTTTAAAATATTAAGATTTTCAATCTATATTTTGTCTGAATGATTGAAATCTCATTCAGACTCTTTATTTTATTACCAAGAGATTTCAAAATAAAACTTAGGTTAGAAGTCGATGTATATTATATTGAGATAGTACTTTTGAACATATGGTACATCATGCTTTTAATTCTTTTGCAGGTAAGCATTTTTTTTTTATTATTTGATCATATTTCTTTGCAACTGCATACCCAGAGCGAACAGATTCGTGCATGCAGCCACGGTAGAGAACTAAAAAGATCTATCAATGCACTGAGGGTCTAAAATCATTATTACTCTTCAAAATTTCTCCGTTTCTTTAGTTTCTTTACACCTGCAAATTAGATTTTTTCCCCACAGTTTAGAGTCTGGGAAGCTACATACAAAATGAAGCTTTTTGTGGTTTCAAAAGTGCACACCTTGTGAGGCATGCACCACCACGCCGGCCAGTTGTCTGGTGTGAACGTACGCGGTGGCGGCTGAAAAATAGCATGTGTGCTTCAACATAAGTTTCACCAATAAATAAAAGTTAAATAAATCTCCGTGGCTAAAGCATGGCCAGTACAATCTGCCATTGCTGTTACATTAATGTCAACTCCTGTCCAGAAAATCAGCTAAAGACTCCATTCATCCAGCATTTAATGATAATGACCGAGCTGTACTTGACCTCACCAGAGTTAGTCACTACACACTGGAGTTCCCATTACTAAATTACACAAAATAATATTATTCATTATGTCATTTATAATGGCAACTCGCCGAATCAAAGGTGTGAAAGTGGAATACAACTTGTGTTTTATGTTCAAACCCCCTCTCTGGCAACAGTTAAAGCAAAATATCTCCAAAAGTAAATCTACACTTTACATCATCTCCTGATATCAAGGAGGGGGCGGTTAACTTGAACTGCATTACTTTTACATCATTCCATCTGTGATCTCTGAGGCGGTAAATGTTTTTGCAGGCATTAACGCGTCATCAAAGTGTCCGAAATCCTAGAGGGCTTGATCCTCCAGATCTCCCGAGGGTCCGCGCACACACAGTCTACAATTATCTCTCTGTTATGTCAAGTGCGCTTGAGCCAAAAATTGCTCGCCTTGAATTGTTCAGAGCTATCAGGTTCCCATGTGAAAACACAAGGACTATGACATCACTGCGTCACTTAGCTAGCTAGCTACCTCACACACACCAACACACACACACACACACACACAAACTAATCCCTGGTCTTAAGCATGTGAGGCCTACACAGACCGTTTGTCTGCCTGCCTCTCCACTGATCTCCATTATAGAACTAACTAAGAGGGGGTGGGGGGGTGTTCTGGGAAATGCAGTGCCCTTGAAATGGCGCCACAACAATCAGAACGTCATGAGAAAATACTTCAGTTTCGAGAAAAAGATGGTGATGTTATTTAATGAAACCAGAGATTGATCAATATCGAGACTGAGTTTTGTAAAAGTGAAGCGACCTCCGTACTCTGGTCTCCTCTGTGATGCAATACAGTACAAAAAATATAAAACACAGTACAGGAAGAAGATGCGCCGCGCAGATTTTCTTTGCCACACGTTAAAAAATGTCTGTGAATGAGTTGCTGTCGGGTGTAAATAAAATTTAGGAAAATTAGGAGCAAAATTTAGGAGTTTGAATGTACCTGAACCTAATCTTTGCAAGATGCACATGTGTGGATTAAAATGACATTAAATTTCTAAAGTGACAAGTAAAATGATAAAAATCAAAACCATAACTGTAACTTATACTGCTAGAAAAATGTTCACAGCCAATACAGTGAGTATTTTTTTTTTAAAGGGAATTTTATGTCCTCATATGTTCAAAAATGTTTGCATTTGTGTTGCATTTATTTAAACACTTTTTATTATTTACTTTTATTTTTTTTTAATATAGAACAAAAATAAGGAGCCCTTACTTTAGTATACACTGCTTAAAATAGGGGATGCATTTTCTCATCATTATCATGTCATAATTAGTCTGTATGTGTTAAATAAATATAATCAAAACTAATTTAACTTTTTTGGCATGTCAAATGAGAGACAATTGCTTAAAAAAAAAAAAAAAACATCATTCACTAAATTATAATTGGGTTGTTTTTAATCACAAAACAGCTCCCCTGCTTCAGTGGAGGTTTCACCTATCAGTCTGCTGTTACAAATGTCAGCTACATTCATGAGTTTCCACAGTACTGATGCAATTAGCAAGGCTGCCACTTATGAAGTAAGCACAGGTGAAAACAGGAAAGAGTTAGGAAAGGTGCGAATGAGGCACGGAGAGTGTTAACAAAGTTAAAGAGAAGGTGGTGGATGTGATTGTTTTTGCTGCATTATCTGGAATCAAATGACACGTCTTCATTAAATTCATAATTAATCATTTCATTTATGTAAACAGTTAAATATCATTTATCTCATGCACTCCTTTCTACACAGAAGAACCCAAAGTGAAATAAAAATACTATCTCGGTTAAAGTTTTACTGCTTACAATCATCAAAGGCAGTAAAAAGATAATTTAGCAGGAGCGTAACATGGGGGGTACAAAAGGTAATCATTTATAGGAGCCAAAGCATGAAAATTACTTGTATTAATAATTTTAAAATCACGGGGGGCCTCAGAGACTGCATATATACAGGACCCAGAATTACGTGCTACGCCCCTGAAATTTAGCCTCTAATTTTTCCCACATCCACCACAGTGGTCCTTTTCTGGAGTGTCATATATTCAAAAAAATACTGACATGACCTTGTGTAAAACTAAAGAGGAAGCTAAACCAGTGTTGTATCAAACCATAATTCACAATCTTACAGAGGCCATTATTCATTCTCTCTCCATCTGAACACTGACAGTTTCCCTACTCTTTAACTGCCACCATCAACCGCAGTGTAATAACACACACTTTCATAAAAAGTGCATGCACAGAGTAATAAATTACTGAGCAAATGCAAATATCCCATCAAACTCTGCTGCATGAACTTTCCCACTATCACTGGAGATGTATCCCGTCCTGCTGTGGAAACACAGACATAGCGGGAGACAGACAAGTCAGCATTTGCATCTTGCTTCATCAGTCTCATGGAGGGATAAATGAATGTGAAATGCCTCAAAAAATTTAACGTGCAAATGTGATGATGGGACTCAACCCAGATGAATGTCAAGGTCGGTCACATTTACCATCGTGTGCGTCCCGCCGGATAACACTTTCCCACGTCTGATTTCATGATCAACTCGAGAAGACGCCCGAGACTCACTTATGATTTGTGATATTGGGCAATATAAATAAAATGGACTTGTCTGAGAAGGCTCTGGATGCCAGGTTAAAGGAGACAGCTTCCACTGTGAAAAGATCTGTAAGCTTAAGTGACTTTTCATTCATTGTTTTATGTTTTCAAAACTGACAAGTAATTCAGCCCTGAATTTTATGTTTATTCCAATCATGACCTAAAGCGAGAAAATAACTCACTTTATGGTATTTCTATCACTCTAATTACTATCATGTTATTAAAGAGCATGTGCATGAATGAATGTGGCAAGAAGCTGGCGAGTCATTTTTTCTAAACTATCTTTGTTTGGCAGAATTTTAAAAGTCACATCACCTTTTCTGTAATAGCAATGCTCATGCTTTTACCATCAATTATGGCTTGTTATTAAAATATCTTTTTACATAAATATTAAGATACAACAGCTGTGATTAGAATGCAAAGAAAGGAAAATTTCTCAAACCACTTGACTGATTATGACGTACACATAAAAATAGGACTTTTTATTTGAAAGTATAATGCTACTTATATTATTATTAATGCTATTTTAGAAATGTCAGATACTTTAATTAACTAGTCCAGGCTGAGTTGAGAGGAACTCTGAATAAGCTAAACAGACTAACTCAGTGTTTGCTGTGGTCTTTGATCACAGTGGAGGATTCGGTGCTGGTTCAGCAACTCGAGGCTCTGAATGTGATCTTTGACTGGTTCACACTCGCTCACACACACACGCTCCTTGTCTTTGTATTGCCTTTGATAAAAGGCCCGGGAGGTGGGGAAGGGGAGTAGCGGAGTGTGGCAGCTCCTGGAGTAGGCTTACTGTGCTTGGAGATGCACTGGGCCATTACACATGACCTCTGACCCCGGCAGGCACCCAGAGGTGAAATGACGCGGGCCTGGTTTTACTCAGCTGGAACAAGGGAGAGGAGGGAGGCACGGGGTGACTGTGTGTGCGTGTTGTGTATAGTTGTGCATATGCATATGTGTTTACGTACATGCACTGATGTGTGAGTAGTGCTCATGTATCCCACCCTTCATAAAACAGACACCGGCCCCGCACACTGAGAGCTGCAGGCCTGTCCTGTGGCTATGCAAATGTGACGGACGGAGGGTGTAAAATATGAATTTTAATCACAGCCACCTCCCTCCAATTACCAGCCAGTGACCCTGACGAGGATCTGTCTGCAGCTGAGATGGAGGAATCACAACGCAACGGGCTTTCTTTTATGCATGACATAAACGCATATAATGTAAGAGAACACAAAAATCCATTTAGGTTTGCTGGATGTTTTTTGTGCCCAACACTGAGTGCTGTATACATTTTAGTATAAAAACCTCTTCTAAATTGTATTGGCAAAGTATTTATCCATTTTCATGTTTCATCGGGGGAGTTTCCCATGTTCTCATGAATAACTTGCACATTTAATGTCACGGTGAAATATGTGAAGCAGCTATAGTACAGTGGAGTTTGATTGCAGCTCTGTAAAACACCAACAGTGAGCACTGGATTTTGCTGTCAGTCTGAAAGAGGCTTCTCAGATCCATCACAGTGAAGTTCAATGACAAAAGATGAGAGAGGAGTACTCTACTTTACCAAAGGGTATTGCAGCCACGGCACAAATGTTGCTTATCACTGATGGACCCTAAAATGTTTCTTCACTAAATAAAACAATTTTTCTGCTGACATAAAATCTGAATGAAACTAAACGTCTGTCTTCTGGGGGATGATAATGATGTTTTTTAGCCCTGAATTGGGCCTCGAGGATTGTACCCTCCTCCCAGATTTTGTATTATGTCACAACAAGTTTTACCAACCACATGCTTTGAGTTATAAATGATCATAGTTAGGTTAAAAGAGAGATGGTTTTGGTTTAGGGCGATGGTATGAGAGCTCGCCAAACAACATGCTGCACCAGAGAGTTTCACACAAATCTGCACGAGGGCCTGACCCTGCTTTGGATATCCTGTTTGTTATCAGACACACTTTATATTTCTGTTCTTTTTGTAAGAACAGACAAAAATGATGATTGGATAATGTGATATGTCCTCTGATGAGACCACTGCAGGGTGTGCCAAAAGGACATGGGATTCATACGTACCATAAGAAAAGATCTGTCTCTGAGACTCATCCCAAAAAAGCAAACATCTTGGGTGTCGTTAAAGTTACACAATGCAGTTAAGAGCTATGAAAAATGACAAAGAAAACATCGTGTCTGGAGTGCATTGGACACCAAATACTGATAATATTTCATTGATTAAGATGTGAGGATGAACTCTCACTGCATGCAGACCCACCAACAAACTGTCAGGGTTAGGGTTAGCACACACAGACACGACACTTAATGTTAGGGATTCTTAATTAGCGAGGAGTGTCTCCATCCTCTGGGTCCACATGCCACTCATCCGCGGTTGTGACGAGTCTGTTCGCATTAGCATGACCCTCCTCCCCTCCTCCTCGCTGTCCACTCGGCTGCTTAACACACGACCACTCAAGCATGGACACCCTGCTAATTATGGCTTAATGTGTGTGTGTGTGTGTGCATGCGTACGTGCACACCAATCAAAGGTACATGACTTGATGGGTGACACTAACAGTCTGCTAAGAAAAGAGAAAGAAAAAAAAAAAACTGCCATGTGCAAATTTTCTCAATTACCATTTGCCGCTCCATTCTTGGCAGCAATTAAGGACAAAGAATTATAAAGTAATGGCTGTGCTGTTTATTTAACTTTTATTGATTTATCATTTTTTATGAATAGATAAAGTAAAAAAAAAAGTTGGCCTTTTTGAGTTAAATAATAAAAATAATGAATGTGCTTTGTTTAGGATAGTTTTTGGTGAATTCGTTAGTGCTTTAACAACTTAATCATTTACTGTGTGTTGACATAATTGTGTGATAGGGGATATTGTTTGGACTAAATGTTTTTATTTGATCATTATATTACATAAATCATTATTTTATGTTATACTATGTGTTCATATTGTATTTAACTTCATAAACCCACTAACTCTAGTCTGGTTGATTGCTGAGATATCAAACAAAACAAAGACTATTAGTCTTAACATCATCTGATATTTTAAATTAAACTTTTAACACCTTTTATATAAATGATGCATTCAAAACATGTGGGGATTTTTTGGATCTGAGCTTTAGGAGGTAAAACCTCAAAATTTCCTCACATGTAAAACAATTCTTAATCAGTTCATAAACAACACTGATTACTGTGATCACCAACATAATGAAGCATAAATCTGGCAGGTTTTGGAGTAATTTGTGCTGCAATGTGCTCATAAACTTATCACCTTGTTTACCTCAGTGTAGCCACATCTTTTCTCCTTCAAAAAGCATCAGAGTTCACAATACAGAAAAAAAATACATTTAGTGAGGAAAAACAGGCCTCTTAATCGTCAATAATTTGTATTTACTGATTGCGAGGCTTCACAAAAACATATTCGTCAACAGAGGAAGTATTGGCTCAAAGAATACATTAGAGCCACTTCCCTGCGAATGATCGAAGCCAAAATGTTCACTCATCAAATCAAGCTACCCATGCACACACACACACACACACACACACACACTCACTCACTTATAAATGTACACACTCATCATATCACTGCTGAAAGCTGTAGAGAAGAGACAAGTTACAAAATAGGTGTTGACATTCATATGTAAATACGCACCGGGGCGAGCCCAAGCGTCCGCAGGCGCCAACACGCTCCTTTGTTCGTCTCCAGTCAGACAAACTCACCCAGAAACAATGAGGGGGAGAAGGGAGAGAGGGGGGAGAGGGGGTCAGGGGTATGTGACCAATGCCAACCCACCCTCCTGCCAATGGATGGGGGGGGTCACACCGGGAGGGTCAGAAGACAGTGAAGAGGGTGAAAGGTCAGCAGCTCAAGAGCGTGTTTATGTGTGTGTGATTCTGACTATTGTCTCCCACCAGTATATGTGTGTGCGTCTTATTTCACAGTGCTTACTTTACTCAGTAAGAGATCCCATTAGTGCTCCATTAACCAAAATGCCAATAAAATTACCAACAATGAAAACTAAATTAAATAGTTATGCTCAAACGTAATTCTTAAATTTGTATGCTGAGGGAATTATGCACTCAGGAAAATCTGAGGGGGAAACGGCGAGATGATTACGGATTTGAAACTAAATGCAATGTACAATAGCTTTTCTGTCCGATTCAATCGATGTGAAGGCGGGTTTAAGTGAACGGGAATTTTCTCACGTGGTGTAAACGGCCGCGTTACTGCACGATTATGAAAGTCATTAGTAGAGGCTCTAAACATCTCCAAGCAATTTAGAAAATACTCAAGGACACATGAGGTAATCGCTTCAGGGTGCCAACTGGCTTCAACATGACAGTTGCGATTAAAAAAGATTTACACACACACACAGAAAATATACACTTCCTGCACATGTACACACAGAGATTCATGCAAATAAACACACATGTGCATATGACACATATATACACACAACTTCCAAACTCCCTCACATCACATATCTGATCTGACCTCCCTTCCTCTGCACACACACACACACACAGTCGAGCTGACTCTTCTCACACACCCACACGGCCATTATAACCAGCATAAACAAGAATGACAAGTTGAGATTAATGAAGGGCCCAGCAGTGACAGACCAATTTAATTGTCAGCCATGATGGCCGTTAAACTCCACCAGTGTATTTATACAAGGTTACCGTAGTGCCTTAAAATGCTGCTAATTGATCATGACCAATAAGTAATTAGAAAAACTGATAGTGTGTCCTTCCTCCACACGTGTCAAAGGCACACACTGTCACCAGGGGCACAGAGGAGGGGCGAGCGAGGTTGAGCATAATGAGTGAGAAGAGAGAGATTTGAGATAAGATGTGAAGTTATATTATGAGAGTCATGTCGTGTGAAGGGGCTTTATACTGTAGTTTTATAGGCGGTGGATAACAAGGCAGTGACTAATTTGCTCCACTTTTTAGTTTGTTTTCAGTCAGTCATGTTCTCGTCTCAGTAGAAGATGTGATTTTCCACACATTTGAAAGGCTTAAAGTTCAATTTTATATCAGATATTCATATATATATGAATGTCTAAAAACATCTTAAATATATATACACAAGTCTTGGTACAATATTTAAATTGATTTATGCAATGTATGTGAATGATTGTGATGTTGTGCGTGTGCTAAGCAGAAACGGCAAAAGAGTATTAGAAGAAATACTGTGTGCATCAGCCATGTGCAAAATGTTTGGATAAAGCGGAATATAATTCTGAGGCGTGGTGATTAATCATTTCCCTCTCAGCCAGTCGCATCACTCGCTGCAGAGCTTTTAAACAGCTGTGTTGATCACAGATCACAGCGACAAAGATAGGTCGAAAGTGGCAACATGTGGCATGCAGCATTAGAGTGCTGTTTACTGCTGAATAAAAGACATTGTGAAGTTTTATTATGTTTGAGGAGATACTGATGTTTCTGTCATGTTTTGCTTTTTGTTCTTCTGTTAAACAATGAAATCTTCATCTTGTCGAGACACAAGATCCTTTCCATACTCTCTATATAAGGAAGTTTCACTACAGCTGGCTATGGTCGACGTATGTATATATGTTTCTAAAGTAAAAAAAAAAATGTTGACCAGACGAAGAATAATGAAAAATACCAAATATAGGTACAAGATAAAGTCCTAGAAATGGGGCTGTACTTTGTGTAAACGTGTGCATGCATGAGGACGTGCAAATGAAATGCAAATCCAGCTGCTGGATTTGACTGTCTTCCACCAGTCGTGACCTTACAGATTGAGACGGTGGATTAATGCAACATCCGAGAAAAGGCCAAAGGGTTGACTTGACTGATTTATTCACATACAGTCAAATGCAGAAGTAAAATTAGGAGCCACTAAAAACAAAACAATGCTGCACAGTACTGAAACCAAGAAAAACGAAAGACATTAACAAAGAGAAGAAAGTGGTTGCCAGAGTATGGACTTATGGATATATTGCATATCTGAGGTAAAAAGGATAATTTCTGTTCTAAAATTTCACACACTGACAATCAAAAGTAGAGTATAATACCCCAACTTGAGTAGATATCAAACCTGCAGATCTCTGCTTGTCACTGTCCCTTTTTTTTTTTCTCCTCACATATTCAATGCGGGTTCAGCTAGTCCTTCATCTGCCATCTTACCTTCCACTTGTTCTCCCTTGCCAGCGCTGGTCCGATCCCAGCTCGGTTCCCAGGAGCTTTTTACTGGGTTATTCTAACCACTGAGAGCTGACAGTGGCCTTGGCTCCCTGGCTTGACTTCACGTCGTCCGCTGGCAGCCCAAGGCCTGGCTCACTAGGAAGGAATGTGTGAGAGAAAGACAATGTAAATAAATACTGGAGGGTCGAACGGTGACACTAGATCCAGAGGAGACCCCAGTGTTAAAAGGAGAATTATAAAAAAAAAAATTATCTTGGCGTCTGGAGAGCAAGCTGAAAACCATTTTAACAACCTGTTTTATTTTTAAAATGACAAATTACGCATAGTTTGCACCTGATATAAATATTTCACTCGTTTTGTCACAACCATGAAGATAAACACGCTGTATGGTCACATCTGATCAATTCTCAAATGTGAGTTAAATGTAAAGTTAAATGTTAAATATACACCTGCATGTGTGTGCATGGCACTTACAGAAAATAATATCAAACACATGCTGGTGTCAGTCCTCTGTCAAAGTGATTTGTCAAACTATGAGCGCTCAGCTTTCTGTTGAGAAATCTTTTTTTAAATAATAGGTTACAGAGAGAGACGGCCAAATATGTGCTTTTTCTGACATTCATACATATGAATGAAAGACCATATTTGGCTGTGTGTGTATGTGTGTAAGACTTTTTATGGAAGTAAGGAGGAAATAAACTCAGTAATAAAATAAGGAAGTTCTTTTTGCATTTGTTTTTTTCCCCATTTAAACACATGTCAGGATCTGTGAAGGCTGGACAAATTAGATGGATAACAGGTTAAAGAAGTGATGGCTTGGTTTGACACGTAATTTCCACATGCAACAAAAGCTGCTGACAAGCTGTTGTGTGAATTTGATTTTTGAATGTTGGAGGAGACGAGCAGAAGTGGAAATGGAGACCGACAACACCAGCAGGGCAATACACCTGTTTCCAAATGATGTAGTTTTTAGTTAATCTATAAATATCCATACAGAACATAATTATAACAATTTACAAACAAAGTTTTAGTTTAATTTTTGTTTCACTTATTTGCTCTCTCTCTTGCCCACTCTGCATTTATCCCAGTGATTCTGAGTCATTGGAAAGTTGGCCACATCACTGTACACACAACGTCAAAAAAGGAAATTCCTCTCTCTTGACCTAATATCGATAATAGGAACAGCTTGTGCCTTCCTGCAGTCTGAACGAATGTTGTTCACAAATTTTAGTGGTCTCGAGGCTTTTGTTTGACCACTTAGTGACGCTCAGTGCTGCACGCAGAGCAAAGCACATAAGAAACATAAACAGTTTGCAAAATGGTTCAAATCCACTAAAAACAATAAAATAAAGCAAACTCTCGCTGCCAAAAAGGCGTCCAGTGTAATCACCACCATACTTAGTAACCCAGTTTGAGCTCACACAAGTAAACATTATAAGTGAAACAGAATCAGCTATTTAAAGTAGAGCTATGTCATTTATGGGGGAACAAAACTTCCAGCATTTCCACATCGAACATCTCAGCATTTCCACAATCACATGAGTGTGGAAGTAAATAGGGAAAATAAAAATCCAATCAGAGTGAAAATTAACAAGCAATAAATGGCAAACATAAGTCATGCTGTTTTGTTGTTAGTTTCCCTTTTGAGATTAAAGAAATTTGTAGTTGATTATCATTAATGACAAGAACTGCCAGGGACTTTTTAGAGGTTAGGGTTAGTGTTTCAAGTTCCCTCGTGGTGTCGTTCTCTTTTATCTTAAAGTGCACCAAAAAATGGTGAGGATTTGTTTCCAAAAAAGCAAGCTGTGGGCTGTAAGATATTGATTCACCACCTTTAAACACACACACAACATTTTGTGATCTGGGGCAGTGAAATGTTTTTACACTGGTGGTCAAATCCTGCGCACAGTCATGCTGGCAGACTGCTCCATCTTCAGACGGGTGTTTCACTTTCAGGGCTTATTTGTGGCAGCAGGACCGTGCACAGCAGGACAGTGCATCGGGTGTGTGTGTGTGTGCTTAAACTGACAGAGACCTAAATCAGGATATGGATACGTGAACTGGACATGACAGTTTGAACACAAAGCCCCCTCATGTCCATATTAGGTCATAAATGATGCAGCAGCCATGTGCGTGGCGTTGGATGGGAACAAAGAGACCCCTTTTCTCTCTGTTTATAATGTAAATGACAACTTTTAGTGTAAATCATATGTCATATTAAGTGTGATTTCTGTGACGCGCTTTAAACGTCGTTGCCAGATCCAGTGTTTGGTTTGGGTTTTACACATATCACCTGCTCACTGAAGCTGCCGCTGAGTTTATATTAAGAAAAGAGAGAAGGTGTTAGAGCCGGGACGTGTGTAAGAGTAGATCACAGCAGATGAGTAAAAAATACCGAGGTATTATTGTAGCACCTTTTTGGGACATTAGAAAAGAAACGGGGGTCAAATATGAGAGAAGCAGACGTTCAGATGTTGATTTTAAGCATGTGCTCCCATCAAGCATCCTTACAACTGTTGGAGCAGAAGTGAACAGGATGATTTGAGCCAAGTAACTGCACAAAGATACGTAATGATGTACAGTTGTTCTCCTCCAAGTGAACTTGTGAGAGGTTCACATTAGGCTTTATGGCTGTATGGAAGAGGAGCTGACCATCTGACAGCCATCGACTCCTCGTGCTTGGAAAGACAAGCAACAGATTGAACTGATGCTCAAATTTCTTCACGTTTTCTGAGCTGGAACTGCTGTAAAGATCTGACAGAAACCCATAAGTCCACTGAATAAGGGCAATTTTTCTTTAGTTTGCATTAGTTGATATCAAAGAGCTTTTCCAAAATGACTTTTTTTCTCATTGTCTGTAAAGTAAATACAGTTTCCTCTTTTTGTCATCAAATCTCTCACCTGCACAAAAAGCTTCACAAAACTTTTGTTTACACAGCTTGTTCTCCTAGAATTTCACCGAGTGAGGCAAAATGAAACTTTTCTTCTGCAAAGTGTCTCGGATCCCCACATTAAGGCGCTATTACACCTTTAGATGTTATAAATGCTGATTAATTAAAGTGGCAACACGTTCGGTTGTAAGCAGCTGATACACATCACCTGAACGCGTCACTCTGTAAACATCTCCGCCAACAGGAGTCATCTTGGTTGGCACTTAATCTGCCGGCACATGACCGATATCCCAGCAGCAAATGCGCAACGCTTACATTTGTATTCATCGCTAAAAAGATGTGCTCAAGAATTGCTCGTGACCCTCCCCATTTTCCCAAGTTGTCGAGGGGCCTGCTGTTAGCGTAAAGGCTAATGACATCTAGGGGGCTGGGTGTGTGCACGCCTGTTGGTAAGAGTGCGTGCGGAGGGGTAAAAGGTGTTCACCCTATCACTTGCTGAGCTGATACAAACCTCTGCAGACACCTAGACTGAAGGGGGAGGGGCGGGAGTGGGAGGGTGCGACCTCAGCCCTGACATAGGAATCGGCACCTGTCACAAACATTAACACTTGCAGACGCAAACACACAAAGACACGTGTGCATTAATGAGCATTCTGCAAAGGCACCATCCAAAACGCTGCAATGCACACACACACACACACACACACACTTGCACAAATAGACACAAACACGTTCTCTCCCCAGCCCTGTCTGCCACCTCCAGCTCTCCCGTTGGCAGCTGGCTGGCACACGAGCACAGTGGGCAGTGTCAGATAAGAGGGTATACAAAGGCTATGTTTCAAGCTAAGGTGTATAACAGCAGAGGAAATCAGGGAGCTGATTAAAGTCTCGTCGAGTAAATAAAACATTAGGGCATCCATTATAGGAGACCCAGGTAATTAGTGCGTGTCTTAGGTTTAAGTACAGGAATGTACAGTAACACAAGCTGCAAAGGAATCCTTTTTAAGGCACACAGGAGGAGAGTATAAGTCCTGGACAGAGGGGTAAAATTGCAAAATGACAAAGAAAAAAAGGTAAGTTAAATATCTTCCGACAAATCTTGGCAAGTCTCCATCATCCAAAGCAAACACTATTGAAAAATACTGAATTTTGCAAATCATTCATCAAGTCCTGAACTTTTGTATGAGTTTTAGATTTGCACTACTGAATGAGACCTTAACAGCAAAAGTTGTCCATAGAGCATATCTACACAGCACAACGTTGCCTAGAAATACGTCTTTAATGACATTGCAACGTTTTGTGCTGTGGACATATTTTAATACATCTTTTTAAAGAATCTGTTTCATATTGTTGCTCGTTGCTATTAGCGTATCCTCTCTGTGTTGCCAATAAAAATGGCTTGTATCACTGGCCTCATACACCCGAGGAAAGTAACAGAGAGAGAGGTGAAAAGTGAAAAAGATGGATGAGCCAAAACCAATTCGGTCTCTGTAGCTCTCCTGATGATCCAAAATAAGCACTTGACCAAAGCTAACATCATAGACTGGAGCTATATTTATGGTGCAGATAAAATATTTATATAGTGACTCATAAAGTCTGGTCCTGGAAAACAGCTGCAGGGGTATTAGACACTGCAAGATTTTGGCAATTAAAATACTTCATTTCTCTAGCAGGATATGTTGTTACACGCGGTTTACTATTTAGGTACATGGTATGAAAAACAGCCTTGTGCAACATCCATGCTATCATATATCCAACCAACTCTCAGTGTGACCTTATTGGTGTTATGTTTTATGTAGAAAGTGTTTTTTTCCCTCAACAACAATGTCTTCCTAATATTCATTTAACTTGGTTTATCTGTTGGATTTTATTTTTTTGGTGGTCAATTATTCATCAAGGTGATAAGAAAGAAGCGCTGATTACAAAAGAGGAGAGAACAGAGCAAGCCAAGAGGAAATATAAACACCAAATAAGAGCAAAAAGCATGAAGAATTTCAATCCCAATGAATATAACAACATTGAAAGTCTCTTTTTTTATTTCTGGGAACAGTTTGATCTCAAATGAGGAGCGCTTGTCAGATATTATCAGTTTCCAGATTTCAGGGGGGTTGAAACTATGAAACTGGAAGACAATACTACTCCTTTATCAGCTAACGTTTAAATCCCTCCACAGAGAGAGAGCTATGAACAAAACTGAAATATTATATCATAATAACCAATCCTGTGTCCTGGTGGAAAGGATAGAGTGTGTTGTAAAGACTGTCATACACCCGGGGGAGCATTCAGCCTGGGATTACTGGCTTTTAGGTGGGAAAAACAAATATTTCTTTGTCGAGGCGCCCACCTTACAGGACACGTAAGAAAAAAAAGTGTATTCTGAGATCCATCGATCAAACTGTGAAACTATTTGTCAGACCGGTTGAAAGAGAGAGCATGAGAAAAAAATCTTGTATCGGGAAATCTTTGTCTCCCCCGGCTCGCTAAAACTGCACAACAGCCTTGCTTTAAAACTTGATCTTTGGTAAATAATGGATCATGGCACTATCGAATACAGAGAAGTGGATCAACCTCGGTATCCCAGACTAAACACTGGCCTAGATGCAGGCATGAGTTATGTCTATTCCAGGCTATAGTTTCATGATTTTGAATGAAAAGCAGCTAATTAGAGATAAATAAATCATGTCGGGCTATCGGTGGCTGGACGGCCGGTGTTTGGTGTCGGATTGTAGATCCAAGACACAGCAAGGTCCAAATTAAAGTTAATAATGGAGAACTACGGGTTCAAGTGATCAAAGTACACAAAGGAGCTACATTGCTAACAACATGTGTAGTCTTTGTTAATGCTTGCAAGCATGACAATGTCACATGAATCCTCATACTGCTTGGAAGTGTGCTGATATATTTTACAAATGCTATATAGCAAAGTGTATGTGAACACCTTATTTGATCTTAATGCTACCGAATGCAAATCTGCAGTGACAACAGATTGGGAAAGGCCCTTTCTGGTTTCATGTTTATGCGACTGTACACAAGAAAAGGCTCTCCTATTTTGGTGTGGAAGAACTTGACTGAGTCCCGACCTCGCCGGCATACGACACCTTTGGGATGAACTGGAACGCCGACTTTGAGCCAGGCCCTTATCACCATCACAGCATCAGTGGCTGACCTCACTAACGCTCTGCTGGCTAAATGGGAGCAAATCTCTGTATCCAGGTTCCAAAATCATGCGTCCATATACAATCGGCTGTGTAGTATATTCAGACATACGGTAGAAATACTGGCATAGGTAAACGTATTGTTATTGTCATAATTTTGCATCATGTTATCAAAAAAAAAAAAAAAAAATTTAGAGTGGATTTGCCAAAAAGGAAACAACAAGTTTTATCTGCAGACAAGCTCTGAAAAGTATTTCACTTTTCATCACTTTTTTTTTTTTACATGCCTTTGCTGTGAAGTCTGCGTTAAAAGCATCTTTCAAAGACACCTCAATCCCCAGCGTTCTGCAGCAAGGATTCATAGACAGGCCTAATTTAAAAATGCCCTCGACTTTCAAATACGGCACAAAACGAGACAAAATACCAAGATCCACAGGGGCGTTATGGAAATGGAGAAAGAATCAGGTCATGTTTGATATTATGCACAATATGTAGAGAGGGACGGGGAACCAAAAAGAGCATTAATGCAACTATTAAGAGACTCTTCCCCCAGTCTTATTCATTAAACATATAAAATTCCCACACTCGCAAGTGAATCCCCCCCTTGAGATGAAATTCTAATGCGATATTAAGAGAACTGGGACAATGGCAGCCTATTACCATGACGCCAAGGCAGGCAGGCGGCCATGTCCTCCGTATGTAAACACGAACGGAGCAGAGCACATTACAAGATGCAAAGCCTCGATGTTGCCTCACAACAGCAGGGAACAGTTCTCGAGAGTGCAGCAATTTCTTGGATCCGCGTTCACACAGCTTGTAAGTTTGTTTGTACGAGCGGAGGCTGAAATTGCAGTGTCGGTCTTGAGTGAGGATCGGCTCTTAAGAAGCAATCACGCTACATTAAGCAGAGACAGAGAGGTGAGGACATCCAGCTGCTTACACAGTTCACCTCACGTCACACTGTGTGTCTTGAAATGTAAATTATATACAACATATTTTTTTTTGTTTTTTTAACGCAGGTATACTGCTCAGTTGTGTTCTTCAAATATTTCCCATTTAGGCCCCAGTACAAATGACTGTGTCTAAATGTGGACACAGGCTTAATGTTTATCACCTTGGAAACACATCCATAAGCAACACGTCTTCTCACCATCTTGCTGTCTCTCAACCCCGCTGGAAAAAAAAAAAAGCCAATTAGATGAAAACAAACACATGCTGTTTGTGAATTCGAACCAGCCTACAAATCTCACACAGCGTCACTGATGTCAAGACCTTTCAGCACGGTTTTCACTTAATCCACCAAACATCTGTTGTTGTCGCAGTGGTTCATGAGTAAAACAGTGCAGCTCAAAGAGACTTCAGCCAAAGTAAGCAGAATCTTTTATACTGGTCAATATAAAACTTGAAGCTGCACTGATCAATATTTTTATATCACCAATGGATCAAATGATTAGGTATAATATCAACAGTGTAACTCGCTGTGAGCATCCCACAACAAATTATCTTACGACTTAGCAGTCCCCCTTCGCTCTTGAAGCATTTTGGGATATTTTAATATTTTAATCATTTTGTTTGTACTGTTTTTACAACTAAATGTTACTGTTACCGCTCTTGTCAAGCTCATATCCAGAAACAGCAACCAGCTGACGTACACACTGAACATTACCTTCCCAGCACTGAACGAAAACGGCCAGCAAATAAGTGGTGAATTTAGAGGTGCATTTAGCAGTTAAAGAGCCAAATATGAGTTGGAGGAGACTAAAAGAAACATAAAAGGAGAGTGAACATTTTACTTGCAGGTGTCTAATAGAAACAGGCACGACTCCAAATGAATGTAAATGTGTTTGCCATGTCAGCTTTGTAAGGTGACAATGTGTAAACCTTGTGATTACAAGGCGTTGCACCGTCACCAAGTGACAGAAAACAACAATGCAGGTCTATATCGACATGCAGAAAAGATGAAGACTTATCTAATTTTCACATTAAAAACATGATGACTCAAATATTGTTTATTTTTTAGACTTGCTGTCTGAATCACTGTCACACTATAAGGTCAGTTTACCTGGTTTGACAATGGAAGGCTTTCAGTGGTTTCAACCTCAATCTGCAGTTACTGTGGTTTGAGCTCCCTGTTTATCGAACAATTAATTTATTTCTACCTCTGAAAAGGTTTGTACAAATAAAAGCCTGATTCGATCTTGTCAGAATTTTTCCTTTTTTGCTAACTACCCTGACACCTCTGCTCTCTCTCATGATGTACCTCTGTTTTCCCACCTCATGTAGTGCTTACAAATAGAGCTCGGGGTAAAAAACCACTTAAACAGCAGTTCACCCACGTGAAAGACAAACTACGTATCAACATTTAATGAACTCTTTTTGGTGGTGCACTAGTTTATCTCAGCAGGATAGCCCAACCTCACCTCTCCGAGCGTGCTGTGGATGAAACACTGACCCAGATACAGATATAAGGACCAGACGTTACCTTCTCTCCTCATACTCTGTCTGCATCTTGGAGGCTTGTTGTGGAATCATTGACCATCTCCAAAGTGTGTGATACTGACAGCCAAATGTCAGCCTGCTCTAGTGCAAAGCCGTCTTCCACTGCTTAATTTATTACATTTAGATTAAATCCGGTGAAATTCAATATTTTAATTGAATGTTTAGAGCCTGAGTGTTCAGTGATAAATTTCCATTGGCGCCCTGCGCTCCGCTATCATGTTTCTCGGCCTAATTACATTTGCATAAATGATGTTCGTCATTATTATCACGGGTTGGGTAGGCACTAGAGGGGTGAAAGAAAGAGCCGTGCAGTGTGAAGGGGCAAGGGCGTGCTGAAAGGACACTGGCATCAATGAGTTTTTTTTTTTTCTCTCTCTTGTGATGACCCACTAAAGTACTGAGGATACATGTCTCTCTCCAGTGTGGAGAGAGTGAGAGTGGTAGGTTTCCATCCAAATGAGGTTTCCAAGAAGCAGGCACTGGCAATATCAAGTCTCAGTCCCAGAACGGCGGCTGACGTGAATGACTAAACGGCAGCTCAGACAGAAGGCCAGCCTGTTGATCAGTCTGTGACCTATTGTCTGAGATCAATGAAAAATAAATCTCTCTCATCTTGATAATGTCAGGCAAACCTAATGTAAAGACAGTACAGTTTATTATGTGTTGACCTTTACCTGTTGTTCATTTATCATCATTACAGACGGGGGAGCTCAGGAGACGCTACACATTGTTACTTAAAGGGTAAAGCGGAAAAGTTGGAAAAAAACTTAAACCTGCATGAATCGGTATTTTTAATGTGAAGGGTTTGCTCATACATTAGAGCTGGATGATCACACAGTTTTATCCTTTTTTTTTAGCTCATTGTTGTAGTTTTACACCCTGCAGAGTCACTGTGCAGGAGACTCTCATCATGATAGGTAGCAGTTTATGATAAAAATATTAAGATAAACACACCGTGTAGACTACCTGCTGAGCATAAAAGGCAGAATCACCAAACGTTTGTGGCAAGCTGCTGAACACATTCAAGCATTTAGCGACTAAAGAAACTTACATTTTGTCAGGTGGGCAGAAACACGACTCCGAATGAATGATAATGTTGCTCCATGCCATGCTTCATGTGTAAACTGGAAACTATTTGCTAACACACGGCCTTCTCTGGGCGTTTTCTTGTGTGACTGTGAACAGCATTAGAACAGCACAACAGCAAAAACCAACACCTTCCACAACCACACCTTATATACCTTCCCAGTAAATTACTTAAGTGGATTAAACCACCAGAGGGGGAGCTCACTAAATACATACATGTGACTTTGTATAAGGTAGACATTTAAATAGACAGGCAGTACTATTTCCATCACAAATGACCATACAAATACAGAACTAATGATCCATGTAACCACCAGTTCAAGAAAACACATCTAAATGCAAGAAACACAATTTATGTCCCCCATCGACACAAAAATGGTGCAACCAGGAAGTAGAAACTGCAGATGTAAGAATCTTACTATGTTGTACAAAGACAAAGATCCAGCAAATACAACACCACGAGACCCAAGCATGATGATTTAGTGGTGTGTGAGTCAGCAAGGGTTTGATGAACCGCATTTAAAACATTGCTTTCATGTAAATAAAGTCTGAGAACAATGCAAATTCAGATTTCTTTTTCATGTCTAAAAATAGAAGCTTCTCTGCTTTCTAGGAAACTTCTCCGTCTCTTGCAACAGAAATCCTACATCAAGACACATCAAATACTTGTGAGAGCGATGTACTGTGTTTACCATGGCCCCCTCCCCCTCACTAACCCACACTGGGTCTCTGTCAGATTTATAACTGATGGAAGTGGGTAAGGTGATCCCTGGTAAGAGTAACACCACTTGTAGTCATATGTACACAGTGCTTCAGAGCTCTAAAGTGGGTGTCAACCACTGATGCCGGCAGGGTGTGGGAACAAAGCAGAGTGGGATGGAGAGAGATGAGCAAAGAGATGAGAGACATTTGGGTGTTGGCAAGGGTTGTGGCTACTCCAGCTTTTAAACAGACTGAGGTCACTCGAGGTTTTAAACATATAAGTGTTTGGTTTTCCACAGCAGGCCAGAGGTAGGGCTCAGGCTGACTCATTCATATTTCAATAGATTACCAATGCAAAAAAAAACTCTTGCCAACCCCATCTCATAAGGTTTTCTTAAATAAGCACCATGTTCTTAATATCCAAATGTTATAAACAAAACATCTTCCCACCATGAATTTATGTGGCTGTGGTTGGGTTGTACTGGATGAGACTGGCAAAGAGCTGAAAAAAACAAGCTACTGGTGAAGTCGAATATTAGGCAACCCAATAAAAAGTCAGATATTTTTCCCTGGAGATGGCAGACCAAACCCGACCTTGTCTCCTAGAAATGATGATTATGTACTACTAATTTGCCACAGCAAATAGATTTTAAAACAAACCTTATGCAGAACATACTGTTTCTGCAGGACATTCACTGACAATGCATTTAATTTGTCTCCACAGTATCCGCTCGTAGCAATTCAAGTACGGTTAAACTTTTTTTGTGGTCATGTTTAGGCACTCAGCACTCGATTAAGGTTAGGGAAAGACTGTGGTCTTGGTTACATGCTGTAAAAAGTCAAGTTTACCTCATTAACATTTACTCAAGGCCACAATCTTTCCCTAACCAAAGTGCTTTTGTTTCCTAAACGTAACTATACAGGGCTCAAACTGTCGTCTCCGGTGTCGAAGTCCTGTGCTTTGACACCATGTGGTAGAATTAATATCACCTCCCACAATGGAAAAAAACATTGTCAGTAATATAATCCAGGCAGCCATTATATGTTTGCTCTTAAAATGTAAGTGGTAAAACAAATTAGTTGGAGATAAATGTAATTTCTAGGCCCACAGGGTTGACCAGACCGTCAATAAAAACCACAAATATGGGACTCACTTGGTCAGATGACGAGAAATAAAACCCCAATGCCGACAATCCTGCATCTGGAGAATGTGTAAATAGGCAACTGTCTTGTCTGAAGCATAGCGTGACCTTACATGTATGTCAAAGCTTGGTGTCTCTGCATGCAAGAAATATCAGGGCTAACATAGACAGCTGTCTTTTTCTTACCTGCTTATTTATAGTTACTTTATAGATGGTGGTAGCCATTATGATGATTAGGAGATTTATGATGCAATTGTGAAGCCTCAGCATGATATTTTGCAGTCTTGCTCTATTTTAATACAGCACAGTTAAAGTTTTTTGGGGGGTTAAGAAAAATGGGTGAAACTAGATTTGTAACTTATATTTTGTGTGTGAGATCTAAAAAAAAAAAAACCCACTGAATGTAAATAATGGAGTCGGGCTCTGACTTTTAAAGAGGCAGATTTTTCAGGATGACATCAGCACAGGCTCATGTTTGTATAACGTCCACTGCTTCTTGATTAAAAGCCTGCTCAGATTTTCACCCGGAGGACTTCTCAAGAGGAGTAGCCTGGCTTCAGCTTCAGTGACCAGATCCTATTAAGAGCTGCGAAGAGGTTTTCTCCTCTTTGCTGCGGAAATGACTGCTGTAATGTCTCCCCTTTTTCACCACTTTGGAATGCTTCTCTGTACCCCCCCACCCCCACCCCACAGCCCCTCTCACTTTTCCTCTCTCTCTTTCTCCTTGCTCCCATGCTGAGAAGAGTAAGTGAGAAAAATGATTAAATCATATTTCGTGTGGGTGGGGGCTGGGCAGGACAGACGGGGGCTCTTAAAACAACACAAGGTACATCGTCAAAAAGCAATTTTGGCACTTAGGTTACAGCCACTGACGGGCCTTTACACAGCGCCCCATGGTGTGGGGCTGGTGGTTAAAATATGAGTGGGGCTGAGAGGACCTCCTTATAGTGATTGAGGAGGATTCCCCACTGTTCGAGGCGAGCTGGAGGTTAGAGCCCGGGAAGATTCACTGCACACCGCTCTGCTGGACAGGATAAACCTGTCCTCCAGATTACCCTCAAAACAACGCCAGCGGTACGGTATTATGCACTCGGATTAAAACTATCTCCCATTAAGCACAATGGATACAAGTTCATTTAAATACTCGTGGGAGAACAAATGTGCTTGCAAATTCGGGTCAGCTTTGATTTGATTGACTCTAAAAACATTTCCAGATGGGGAACTTCTCTTCCAGTTTTAAGGGAACCCAGACGTTCTCAATCCCCAACAAGAGCGGGGAAACCGATAGCATAATTTGTCCGCTTAGGGAAGCTCCTGTCGCCACTAAACCTTTGTTGGAATTAAAGCCCATAGAGGGTGGAGATGCCCAGGGGACCCTGGTGTTGTCTGAAAAGTCGGGAGTCGAGTTACCAGAAAATCCCATCCCTTGAGTCCGACCCCCTCAGTGACCCCTTCCCACCCCAGGGATGGTCCGATGTGGGCCCATACAGGTGGGGAATGAACACAGCGCTTCATGACAGCGAGACTGTAAGTGGGGCCATTGTCAAAAGGGCCATCCAGCGGGGTATCAGCAGGTTAAGTGTCTTGCAAAAAGATCCCGCTCTTGCAATTCTATCTGACCCATCGTCCCGCCACTTAACAGATTTGCAGCCCTCCTTCCCTCCATAGTTGCACCACACACACACGGAAACCTCGCCACCTTCTCAGAGTCTGTCAGATTCTGCTTTGGCACGAACTCTTAATTTGATTGAATTTTTTTTCCTGCTTTTTTTCCCCTTTTTCATCACTGCTGACTTCAAAGCACGGGCTTGTGACAGGCGGGTACAGTGAGAGGCTGTCGCTGGCCGACTTCAAACGCTTGCCATATAATGCCACATTGTCATAACTAGCTACCTGGGCCCCACGTTATGATGTGAAGATGATATGCCCTCCCTGACCTCAAAGTGCCCCATTACAGAGAGCTTTCTTTTTTTTGTTTTCCAGTCTTTCCATGCAGCTTGAATGCATACTTGAATTAGCTGGATATCGATGCCCTGTGGAGATTATATTAAGTATTTCACAAAAAGATAAAAAAAAGTATGGCATGATTTTTTTAAGCAAATCTATTTAGAAAGTTGGTACAATGAATGAATTTCCTCTCCCTATCCCTTCTGTCAACTTTCTGCACAGCATGACCATATTTCAATGGTCAGTTTCAATGTGTTTTAGATTTATTGAATAATGTTGCACATGTCTCATTCTGATTTTCATTTGATTTGTTTAAATGTTTCACAAAGACAAAAAAGACTGGCAGCTGTGTTTTATTTAATCAAAATTAAAACTATTCTGCAGCACACTACACTTTGTTCACCAAACATTTTCAATCATCAGGCCTTTGTAAGGGTTCTGGTTTCCTCACACTGCTGAATAATCTTTGGTTGTTTTTCTTTATTAAATGTCAAAATATTACACAATTTTATCTTTATTTGATTCAATGTGGTGTGTGCACATGGTTACATCTGTTTATCTGGGCCAAACTTTTAAGAGGCTTTGTGGTTTGTTTCAGCTCGCTCAATATAAAGCAGATTCACTGCCTTTTAAGAAAGTGAAATAATACTTTATTATTCTTTCTGTAACTGTTATTGTCAGTTGCTTTTTCTGAATAACTCTGATACAGTAAACTTCAGTACTCCAGAAAGGTGCTTGAAAAGTTGATATAGCGATGGTGTTACTCGGCTAGAATGCCTCTTAATTAAATTTGATGTGATGCAATTAAAAGTGTTTAAGGATGAACTGGCACGCTCCTCTTCCAACAATAGGAATTACTCACGACTGCCTCTCTCTGATCATTACATTTTGCAGGTCATTCATATGTGCCAGGAAGTCACCCATGGCCCAATGAAGACGCACATGTGGACATTTCTCACAACTATTCCCTCCATATTTGTCACCATCACTGAGTTTCCCTCTCCATCTCTCTCTCCCCTTTCTCTCTCTCCTTCCGCCTCAACAAAACTTTCCCCTGTCACGGCATATTAAAAGTGGTTTACATGTGCATGTCCAATGCGATGAATATGGATGTGACCTCTTTCTTTGGCGCCTGGCCGCCCGCCTGCCCTCTCGCCCGCAACATCCCCCCCCACCCCTCCACCCCCTCCAGGCACAAGACACCACTTCTCAATGAGCACAGCGTGCATAGGAGACACAGCTACACCCCCTCTGAAATCACACACACGCACGCTACACACACACACACACACCAAGGAATGACACTCATAATCATAGGCACACATGCACGCATATATATAAATACATGCATACACATGTGCACAGAAACACACACCCGACTCTCTCATGCTCTTGCGTCTTCTCCTCTGCCTTTTTCCACTGACCTTTCACAATGTGTTTTACATAAAAATAAAAGGAGAAGGGGGTAGTAAAAGGCCTGAAGACTGAGGTGAGGGAGGATGCTGATTTATAATTCATGTTTGTGACACCTCTAATGAAACAGGGAGTTCAGGGCTTATAGGCATGTAGATACATGTATGTTTGCACTTGTTAGCAGGTATCTGTGCATGTATTAGTAAACTGAGGATATCTGCATGCATGTGCTCTTGTGTATCCTAATGAAATGAAATAAACAATGAAATAAATACTTTCAGAAAAGTAGTGTGATATTAGAATTAAAACTATTTAAAAGCAAAATACAATGAAGAAAATGTGCTTCTCTGCAATATTAATAATAATAATAATAATAATAATTTAGTGATGACACTCTATTTATACATGTTCTTCCTTTGTACAGGGATCCAGTGTGCCGAAGGATCTGAAAATAGCTGAAAATTGTTTTATTTTTAAACATAAACTTTGAGTGTTCAGTATTAAGACTAATTAGACAGTAGCGAAGGTGATGCTGGGTTTGGCAATTAGCATGCGGGAAACAAGCTCAGGCTAATCATCTCAGGCTCCTTGGTGGCACGTAAGAGCTCCAACGCTGTCACATAGTGGTACACCCACCACATTGAAGGGGAGGGGGGGTTAAACATTTGTTATCAGTTACCAGTTTTCTTTTTTTTATTATTAACAATATTCATCTGTTTGATCTTCTTCTGCACACAAGAAGCAGAGGTTAGAGGTTTGACAAAGTGACAAGAAATACAGGAACATTTCAAATGAAGTATAATGTTTATTTAAGCTTAACTTTGATTGATCTGGCTCTTGCAGTCTAGGCAGTGCACATGTAAATAATTTCAAACAGAAACATAAAGCAGAAATTTTTAAAGCAGCCACCTTAAATGAATCATAAAGAGTATATTTTTTATTTCTTTTAGGCCTACTCATGGTGGTGGGGTTGCAGAAATACAAACCTTTTAGTAATTTAACAGTTGCTTTTCAGTAATACAGTCAAGTGCTGTCAATGGTACTTTCCCAGATGAAATATCCCCATTTCCAAAACCCAAATTTCCTAAAAGCAGAATGAGTAGGATGTGGAGCAGGAGGGAGGAGGAGGGAAATTACACATTGTAGCTATTAATGCCCTTGAACTTTGGTCTTTCCCAAGCCTGATGAACAATATACCCTCTATGTGGGTTCGTGACACGGCAGGGACAGAGCGAGGACGCTCCGACTGCTGTGGCACCACTAGACCTACACAGTGGTAGTGGCGAGCGTCTGGGGTTGAGTCATGAGTCAAGCACGTCTTGCCAAACTATGAATGTGTGTATACATAGCGGAGGGGGTGTACTACTGTACGATTACTCATGTGAGGATGGAGGGGGGGGTGATTTTGGAGCAGGATGTGGTTCAAATGGACAAGGGCAAACGAGGCCCTCTTTACTATTTCTTTCTCGCTCTCTGGTAAATTTGCATGCACACACTACATATGTATGCATAAACAGACACATTTGTATTTTTGGCAACTTGCAACTTCAACTGCAGAGGAATAACAATGCAGTGGGGTAGATTGATGTTGAAAATGCCCTCAGACATAGAAAGTAGACACAAAACACAAAAAAATTGCATATTCATAAAAATGATGCATAGATATATGGATGCATGTACACACACACACACACACACACACACACACACACACACAACCATTTATATCAACTTTCATTTGCATTTGTCAAACACTGGTTTCCCTCCCTGGCACCATATCTGAGTTATGAACAGAGTGGGGAAAGTTCAAAACCCAAATTCCTTTGGCTGCGATTTGTTTTCTTTCCCATTGATCACCAAGCAGCTGCTGACTGATTCTCAGCATAGCCAACATAGCCACAGTGTTTTCTTAGCATTTCAGACATGCAGACAGACAGGGTGAGAAAAGAGAGGAGACAAGAAGGGGGAAAGAGAAGGCAAAATGGAAAGGAAAGGGAAGAGTGTGTAGGAGGGGGACATTTTCTCTCTATAGTTTACTATCCAGAGACATGGAGGCAGGTGGAGACATTTGACCAAATGGTTCAGAAGTCCCTGAACTAAATTGGAAATTCTGAGGTGAGAAAATGACAGTGGTATCACAAATCTTCGAGAAGCTGTTATGGACAAGAGGTCTTCAAAAGAAAATGATAAAAAGTATTTTTTCAGGGCTTTTCAAATCTAACCCAGTATATAAATACAATTATAAAGGTACTCAATTGCATTTTCTAATGTTCCACTATTCAAATATTCTAATGTAATGGTTGTGTTTTGCAGACAAAAACTATTCGTAAAGGTTAGGAAATGATCACCTTCATGTTAGCTGTTGGTACGAGATGGAAAACAAACCGTGATCTTGGTCTTGTTTTAAAGTCAAATGATTTGTATGACCAACCATCCACTCCAGCCTTCTTGTTAACCCTTACATACTGTTCGGGTCAAATTTGACCCGTTTTGACATTTGACAGCAGAAAAAATACCCCTAAACATCATTCTTTTAGCCTGAAATTTGATGACTTTTCCTAAAGTGACCCAAAATACACAAAAATTACAAAAAAGATTTTAAAATTTTATACTTTTGTACAGGTGCTACAAATTTTTGTACACTGAAGCTGTTTCAGGTCAAATTTGACCCGTAGCACCTATTGAGATGGATTTTAGATCTACCAGTGTGGGTCAAATCAGGGAAATCTTGAAACTGTGAAACTGTACAGGCCATGTTTATGTGTGTTTTTAATGGGACAGATGTGAGAGACTTCTATAGATCTATAAAGCACCAAATTTGAATCAATTTGGGTTGGGAGGGTGTTGGTGGTACCTGAGCTGCCATTTCAGTGACTGAAATCATGGCAGTAAGACTTGGTGAGCAACAGGCCCTTGATCTGATCTTTCAAGATGAAGAGGTTGATAGTGATTTGGAGGAGGATGTGTCAGAGCAGGAAGACAACTTGGAAGAAAACTCTGATTACAGCCCCTCCTCTTCTGATGGAGAGGAGCAGGCAGCAGCAAGGCAGACGTTTATGTCAAAAAACAGTGCTATCTGTTGGTCCTTCCACATCAAGTTGCAGGCAACTTCGAATGACTCCAGGACCCACAAGACCGGCCATCACCCACGCATCTGACATTTTGTCAACGTTCCAGCTCTTCCACTCTCCAGCCATTGAAAAATTTTTCTTTGCAATGACAAACACGGAGGGGATTCATCGTTATGGTCAAGAATGGAAGACCATGGATGTGACTGACCTACATGCCTACATGGGGCTTCTAATACTGGGTGGTCCCGAGATCTGACTGTTTCTAGTCTGTGGGACACTGAGACAGGAAGACCAATATGTCGAACCACCATGTCCCTGGAAATGTTCTGTACCTGTAATGTTCTGTACCGGTTATTGGCTCGGTTATCGGTTAAACATGGATATATATATATCATATAATATAAATTCCAACAGTTCCAGAAAGTTAATGCCATTTTCAAATTAGGTAAAATATATTTAAATAACTATAACTTTTATATTTCCATGTCTTATGTAAAACAGGACATGATACTGTGTAATAGTAGATGTTTTTCTCTAAAAATGAGTGTTGTAAATCTTAAAAAATACTCTCTCCCTGCTCTCTGAAATATTTTTTAAAGACTAATCATACATTTAATGATGTGAGACAGGCTATCTAGACATTTTAAATAGATCTGTACTTTTAAATTTGGTATAGACACTAACTCAAAATTGACCCGGGCCATACTGTGAAGGTATAAAATATGAACAGTATGTAAAGGTTAAGAGATGAAACCCCTCACACTACTTCCGCCTTTATTCAAAGAGAACGCCGTGTGTCTGCACGAGGTCACTTGTCACTATATGTTATGTTGGAGCGTGTGACCAATGCTGCATATGTATTCTGATGAGGGCTGTCCCATTACGGAAATTCGGTGGGGAACTGATGTTGTTTTGTAGGTCAGTGAGTAAGCAAAAGGGAGGAAGTCTGGCCTGGCAGCTACAGCGCCCTGTCTCTTATCCTCTGGTCCTCTTCGATTCCTGAACTAGCTCAGGGATTTTTGGGGGAAGTTTTCAACGGTCTAAAGACAGAGGGTGTTGTATGCTGTTCAGACGGTAAAAACCCTCAAGGAAAATTGTGATATTGGGCTGTATAAATAAAAGTGACATGACTTGACTCAGTAAACCTCCAGCTCATAGCCGGGGGTTTAATTTAACAAAAGCTGCACTGTCGATGTTAACACGGGACTACTTGCAACTACTCGTGCTAATTAATGGTTCTTCTTGATCTGATACTTTCCGTGCTAATTGGATATGTTTATAACAAGTCACTGATGGGTAGATGTTAGCAAACAAGTTAAAATGATCTTAGCTTGAAATCGATCAGATGTATTGGGGGTGAAAGCTGGCTGGTAGCTGCTCCCAAACAGCAACAGCACATAAAAAATCCACCACATTGTTTCAGTTTATTCAGAAAAACACAGTCACTGCAGCAGCAGCAGAATACGCACATACGGTCTCAGAGTTGAAACTGCTAAAACACAAATTTGGGTGGGGATATAATATTCTGTAAACGATATGGAATAAATGTAGAATTTCCTGCATTTGTTCCTTCTGTCATTTCCTCGGCACCGGAGCCACCATCCTCCTTCCTCCATCTCTCCATCCCCTCTTTAATAAACGAGCGCTGGTGGTAATTGCCCAGTCTGGGACGACATCATTACTCATTCAGATGTCCAATAACGCTGCAGCACCCCCAACACACACATGCAAACACACACACACACACACACACACACACACAGGATGGAGGCTCAGTCTGCACATGCAGATCCATATCATTGATCTCTCCCCCACCCTCCCCTCTCACTCCCTTACTCCATTTTTCATATTCAATGAGTGACTTGTAGATTTGGCTGCTCGATACAGATACGTCTCAATAAGTAAGTGCAAGCTAGGGTCTGTATTGACATGTACGTGGACTGGCTGAGCAGGCAGGCAGCAAGCAGCCAAAGGCAACGGTCAAAAAGTATGGCCTGACATTCTGAAGAAATGTCTGGTGAGGATTCAAAATAGTTTATATCTAAATTTCCGTCAATGCTCTGCTTCTGGAACAAACACAACACGCAATACATCATTTAAAAGTTCAAAAAGTCTCTTTTAAAATGGTATGCACAGTGGCTAAACTATATGCTGTGTCCTATTTTTTCTTTTACTCTCCACTTTCTGATTGCATGTTCATGTGAAATGTAGTGGTGTCCTAATTTAAGTGACTAGAGAATGCATTTCCTTTATCAGCATTAACATATATCAGGAAAAGAGAGGCTCACACAACACGATTCAGACAAAACTCAACATGGGTACGTACTGAACTGGACCTGGTCCTATTCAAACATATTAATATAATGCCATTTCTCGTGAGGCTCCTTAAGGGACACTCTTGAGGGAAACGTCCTAGATTGGCAGCCTCACAAGCACCCAGCGGTGAGGGGGTTCAAGGGTCAGAGCCACAACTTCCAGACAAAAATAGACCTGCTAAACCTGAATCTGGAATCTGGAGGGGGGGGGGCACGTTGAGGAGTGTGTCCCAGCGTAGCCCACTGGATCTGAGCAGCTGATGAGATGTGGTTTCCTCAGTCTCTGCTGTCAAACTCCCCGCAGCACCTGAGGGAAAACAGAGCAGCCTGGGAAAAGAGAAAGTGGGCCAGTAATTGTGTGTTTTTAAGGAGGGTTACACTGTACTGCGAGTGTGAAAGGAACAGTGTGTTGGTTTAGTTTAATTTGTTTTTAAGTCGGTCTTTTAGCGGTTACTGATTTAAAATGCGATGCCAGGTGTTTATGCAGAAGTATAACATCGGTGTAAATGTTTATTTATCGTCCATTTCACCGTTAATCAATCATCAGTCAAAATCGGAAACAAAATGAAGTAATTGCTCCTGTTACTGCAAGTTTGCCTCCTCAAAGATTTTAAAACACGATAATATCACTTCAGAAAGACAAACTAGTCTTGATTAACATGAGCATAATTTATTGTTGTTATACTTGCGTACAATGAATCTTCTCATTCCAAGATAATGTCAAGTTTTTACATTCATCATATATGTTAGTTATTTAGGAAGATCCCCAAAAGTCACCATCTTGATTAAAGGAGCTGAATCATTTAAATTCTTTTATCTTTGTGTCATGCACCATCAAAACAAAACTGAATATGAATGATGTGCATCACAGAGCAACACAAACCAGGCAGAACAAACACCAGTCCATCATGGGAATTATATTTGTGCTTCTACCTGATTCTGCTGTTTTTTTTCTGTGTCGTACTTGGACAGAAGTACGACCAGGTTGGAGAGGAACAAAGAAAAGAAGAGTCTGTTTTCATCCAAACCCTCGAGCCATGCATAAAGGGACCACTGGTTGAGTAAAATCTAGGAATGCGCCTTCTTTTATGAGGGGGAATGGAGAGAGTAAAGGCACTCTGCTTCATAAAAAGCATGTATATACATATATTGGATAGCTGTACATTTCACTGTAACTCGTAAATCTCTGAGCTGGGACTGTAAAAAGGGCCAGGATGAAAGACCTGATTGGCTCATTTTGACTGATCTTCGGTGGAAGAGTTATTTTTGCCCGTGGACAGACGTTTCTGGCAGGCGCTGGGGAATTCACTGTCAGCCGAGTGTTAATATTAACCGTCCATAACAAAAGAGTGTTAGGCTGAGGAGAAAGGTGGTGTAGCCTGACACTGCGCAGACACCTGTATGATATCACGGCTGAAGGGGCGCATGTTGTGTATGTCTACGGTTATAGGTTACACAGTAAAACATGCATTATATCTTTCACTTAGACTATATAGACCCTGTGCGGGACTTTTTAGTTCATTTACACTCATATATAGTCTGACTGGGTGTTTTGGCTCAAATGTGATTGTACAAGTTTTATACCATAGTGTCTCTGTAGAGTATCAAGCTTTTGTGTCTTTTTATGCACTGACTCACAGGTTTAAATGCTTTAATTTCTCACTAATAGTCAGGTGTTTTTAATAAATAATATATGAACTGAGAACACTAAATAGTCCTCTAGCTCTGCAACAAACAGCAAACCTCTGAGCTTCCCTCAGAAATATTCATCATAGTTTAGAACAGATGAATCGAGATATGACGTCGACAGGCAGCTCCTCGTTCTGACCACTCTTCACTCTTCGCACATCTTCACTTCAGTCCCCCTTTCCTGTTCTCTTTCCAGTCTTCTCTCTCTCTCTCTCTCTCTCTTTTTTACAGGCTTCAGGAATGTGAGGTCTCCTTAGTGATTTATAAACATACACATAATAAATGGGTGGCTGTAGTTTAAGCGGTGATGAAGCATTCTCTCTCTGGGACACAGCGCTGGCCTGTGTGTGATTTAAAAGGCTGACATTTATGGCTTGCAGGCCTATTATTCAGAGTGACTGTCTGTGTACAGACCGACGTTTTACAGCGGCTACGCAGAGGTGAGCCCAAAACTAAGCTCGTATCTGACACAGGCTTAACATCCAGCAAGAATACTAGAGTAACATATCACGTGGGGATAAAGCGGCGGACGCCTGACAAGAATATGTGGTCGTAGCTTCAATTAACGTTTCAGCAACCTAATCTCCCGGCACTAGAGAGGGATTTACATGTCAGATTTCACACAATTCGGACTTCTGTTTTCTACTTTCTTGATATAATACCAAATCATCCAAGCTCTAATGGCATGCATGTTTGACACAACTAAGAATATGGTTTAATGTACTGTATAACAGTATGCTTACAGCAGGTTAACATCCGCTGGTTATTTAATCATGAACTGGAAGCTCTGTTGTGCCGTTCTGGTGTATTGTCTGGCATCCTGCATTAATTATGAATGTTTTCAATTTGATTGCTGTGCAAAGTAGGCCCAAATTATCCCTTTCACAGTTAACTGTGCTACTTTGTTTTCACATAACCCATAACCTGTCTGCCTGCCACCAATGTGCAGCGGATTGCAATCGACGACTCAGTGGCCGACATCACTATCTGTCCGAGATAATAGATGACAATAATGGGAAACTGTCCCTAAGCACTCGTTTGGAGTCTTCCTGCCCATTTACTGATACCCGTCATATTTAATTCCCCTCCTATAGCCAGGAAAACAGACACTTTAAGTCCATCTAGAGGGAGCACATTTACAATAAAAGGCCAGCTGAATCCTCGGCTCACGTTTCCTCCTAACTGTGGCAGGACATAAACCTTCGAGCCAGACCTCATTTTCTCGGCGCCATCTCCCGGACACTGCTACAAAAAAAATCAATAAGGCTGCACACAATCCTCTTAACTTTGGAAGCCATTGTGAAAATGTCTTTGTTGAAAGAATATGGGGAATATTCTTCTTCTTCTTCTCGGCTTGGTGTTTTGTGTCACTCCGATTTCCTTCCCTAATAGTCAGAAGGAGCGTAGGCCCTCGGTGGTTGCTAAATTAGCATCTTGCTGTGTGCTCTGCTCTTGTTTTCTTGACACAGGTCAATGACACAAGCAGTCTGTTGTTGTGCATTATGGTCACTGTAACTCAATTCCTCCAGCTGAGCAAGAAGAAATAATTCAATCGCGTTGCAAAGATAAAGATCCCTGGAGCAGGGTGGAGAGATCTGCTCCGCCTGTATCAAGTTACACTCTGAAGATTAGCACATAGCATGTAACGTTTGGCTGGTAGCTACACTGAATCAAGGCTGACTGTGATTCACATAGTCAATAAAGCAGGTTGGCTTATTGCATCAAGCCGTTCACATAGGTTAAACTGTCACAACAAAACACAAGCGCCTTCGTAAAGAGTGCCTTTAAGGCTGGGGAGGTTTTCTGTGATAAAGTCTGACACAGCCACTGGGTTTGAACTTTTCTTTGGGAAAGTTGGCTTCTTCTGTTTCGTAATTACTGACAAGCATCACATGAACAGACATGTCGAAAGATGCTGCAGAAATACTGCAGAATGCATTAGGCAAAAAGGCTGATCTGTAAAAAAAAAAAAAGGACATCTGTAAAATTATATGCGAGAATTTCACATTTTCACTTTTTTTGCTACGATTATGGCCATATAGTTTTTGAAGGTATCTATCTTTCATCATATCTTTCAACAAATTCCCTCAGGGTGAATAAATGAATATAACTATATCTATCATCACTGAACGGATAAAGTAACACCACCTCCAGAGAATCAAAAATTATCAACAGAAAATTGAAGCCACGGTATGAGCATCAACAATCAATTTCACCAAATTCACAGTTCCCTCGAGTAAACATGTCTTAAAAAGTCAGACCATTTATAGAAAAAAACAATATTATTCATAAACATATACACAAATATTTCATTTTAGGATCAGAAATAACAAAAGTTATGTAGGAGGTTGGTTTGGAATGGGAAGGTTATAATGGTTTCACTTTACTCCTGCATATGAGTGGATTTACTGTGCAGATGGTTGCCACACAGCTGCAAAAGAGCCACTGACGGTGAAGCATGAATGAAGCAGCTGCTACCTGTCAGCTCAGGCAAGTTCAGCTTCAACGTTCTGCTTTAACCAGTGCTTCATTAAACCCTTGTCTATTATAACAATAAGGGTAAAATAGTTGTGGCAACCCTGTTAATGTATAGAGTTTCTGAAGGCTTTTGAAATTGTATCTGTTACTCTTTTATACTGACTTCAGAAAGCAAAAATTATTGGCATTTTTAATAGCAGACAGTCTCATATGTAATAATACACCTAAATGAAGCAATTTTATAATTAATGTTATTAACTCCACCTGTACATTTACTCCTATTAGAAGTCAAAATTTGAATTTCTGCAGTGAAAACATTTCTACTCCAAATGTTAAATTATTGACTAGCATGATAATCGACTTTTTGAACTGCTGTCTGCTGTTTGGCATAATTAAATTCCATTTTTTTTTATTTTGCAAGTGATGAAAATGTAATTAAAATCAGGTTTAGAGCTAAAACTGACTTACATAAACATATACATGGGGGACAAATTACATTAAACCTGTGTAAGAGTGGGGAAACAAATGAAATGCAGATTCTTCCTTATGAGTGAAAGCATTTTTGCGTGCACTTGTCCCCTTAATAGGGAAGCTTCAATACAAATCAATAGAAAGTTATTCTGATTGATCACCTTTATAGTTAATGAAACATGTCAATCCTGACAGGAAATGTCTCTTCCAGGGGGACCAGGCTTGCATGCATGGGGCAGGAAGAGTCCCTGAACAGTTTAATGAGGATGAAAATGATATGAATCATACGCTATGGCCTTCACAGTCACCACATCTCAACCCAGCTGAACACCTATGGGAAATTTTGGAACGACGAGCTCTCCTCCACCATCATCAAAACACCAAATGAGGGAATATCTTTTGAAGGATGATGTTCATCCCTCCAGTAGGGCTCAGAGGCCAACATGTTATGAGTACACTTTATGTTGGTTTCTCCTTTAACTTTTCACCGGTCAGTATTTCAAGCAGCCACTGCCATACATTTTGAATATAACCTTTCAGACCTTGCGTGGAATGTGTAAGATCTTAGAAGGGGAGCAAGAACTATATATGTGTGTGTGAGCATGTGCACCTTTTTTGCGCGTGTGTTTGTGCGTGTGTGTGCACATTTTTCCCCCAACAGACTCCCTTCAATCTCCCTGCTCTCTCAGCATCTATTGCCTTCTGCTGTACATCACTCTGACAGCGGGGACTCGGGCAGAGGCTCCGGGTGGAAGAGGTCTTCTAGGTTTCCTTCTGTGACGGACAGGAATAGTCTGGAATCCCCAAACGGAAGTAACCTCGCATTGACCTCATCCCGTCATGGCTTGCGCGACCCCTCAACTTATAACCTTTGACCTCCGATGCCTGATTCTGCAACACATAAACAGAAGTGTGTTAAAATTCACCATGGAACAGCTCTATTTGCTAACATGTGGCTTCTACCTCATTTTATTATTTTTATTTTCATCATAAGCTCCATTTATAGTATCTGTTGTATCAGCGCTTCTAATCTATAAAGTTTATTAGCTCTGGTAAAACATGCATGCATACTAAATACTTCTGTCTTTGAAAACTGAATTAAAAAATATTTGAAGTAACTAGGAATGATTTTTTGCAACTTTTCTTTGTTTGATTTCAGAATAAACTATTTAATTTTTCACACCGACTTTCGGCATTTACGAGTAAACCTTTGCATTGTTTAATAAGCATGTCTGCAGAATATATCGCTTCACTTTCAAGCCAATACAGTAAATCTCTCATTGCCCATAAAGGGTTAAAAAGCAATATGTATGCTACAAAACAGAAGCCACTTCTCCCCAGAGCTGTGCAATGCTGATATTCCCCCAAAATAAATGACAATGCAACCAGAAGTGGCACATAAATTACAGCGGCAGTGTGATTGATGACTCAGAGAACAGCAGAAAGGGTGTTTGCATCGCATTTTTGTAGAGACAGGGAATATGCATGTGCACACACACACGCACATATATATTCCCATGCACATGTATGCACAGATAATACAAAACAATAATGTACACAGACACACACATGCAAACACACACACATACACACAAGTTCAGCCATGTGTAACCACATCAATCCAAAACCCCCTGCAACATCCTAAAATACACCCTTGAGAGCTGGTGAGAGGGAAAATTACAACAGAGAAAGTGCGTTTGCATGCTTGTATGTGTCGGTGTGTAAATTGTGCGTACAGTACCCCAACCCCACATCCTCTAAATGAGCTCCATGCAATATTAAAGGATGCAAAATTAGTCTGCGAGTGACGACACGCTTGGAGCGCCATTGGTGACTGACCTACCAAGGGCACCATGGGAAATAAGCGGACTGGGCATGCAATTGCAGCACAGACCAGTGGATATTGTTTCCCGTAACCAACCTATCCATCACTTACTCCACAACATGTTAATTCTCCTCTAGACCATGAGCTTTCCACAGGGGATACCTATGCAACCAGAGGGGACAGTGGACATATTGACCATATTAACATGGTGACCATTTACAGTCAACAATCTAGTTAAAATCTGGGTGTGTTCTACAGTACATGGCCTATTACTTCAGTGCAGTGAACCTATTGCTTACACAGGCATTTGGATTTGGGGCACTAATTAGTGATTTATTAAACACAGACAGGCAAGGTGAAACACAATTCTGAAGCAGGACATCAGCAAAACTTATCTGCTGAGCTCTGTTCTGATTATCCCTCCTTCTGTGTTTTAAACAGTGTGGTACCTTCAAAATGGCAACCACGGGACCCATTTCTTACATTAAGTTCCAAATCTTCTTGGACACTGATCTCAGTGTGCATGTTGTGGCTCATGAAAAGAGACTGAGTGAGTGCTTGTGACACAATGAAGGTAAGTCTAAAGTCACACATCAAGTCTGCATCAAGTCTCCAGTGTGTAAGAACCTCTCTTGAGTCTTGAGCCAACTTTATTGAGGGCAAATCCACATCAAAGCACAAGTCTTTATAAAAAAATCAAGCAAGACAAGAAACAAGTCTTTAAAGTCTCTGAATGCTGACTATTACAGCAAGTGACTTGACAATGGAGATTTTTTTCAAAGCCATGTTAATAGTGTTTTTATCTGCATGAAGCCGACTTCTTTCAGTGCAAAAATCCTGTAATTAAATGTCCCAGGTGTGTTCCCATGCAAATGTGTATTGTTCCAGGTATTGGTGTTCTAGTAGTGACTGAAAAAAAGAATAAACTCTTATTGAGCCTTCATAAATAAATTAAATGGATGACAAGAAATACAACAAAGTGCGAGCAAGACTGGACTTGAATGGCATTGACACAAGAGTTAGGAGTCTGTAATGGGTGATGGTCGGCGGCATCACAGGCTGGAGGTTGGAGAAGCACTTAACACTGCAGGAAAATGTTCCAGGTTGTGGGGGTTTACAGTGTTAACGAAGGGGGGCAAGTCAGTATGAGATCAGCCCTCACCTTGGAACATGACAGGGTCTGGTTTTACTGCAGCTCTTAGTGCCACTGAGATGGTGGACAGACAGACAGACAGACAGACAGACAGACAGACAGACAGATAGACAGATAGATAGATAGATAGATAGATAGATAGATAGATAGATAGATAGATAGATAGATAGATAGATAGATCATGACTCTGTGTACATACGTGCATCATGGTGGGAGAAGGCAGGAAGAATGGGCAGTGAGAAAGAGTGGAGAAGAAGAAGAAGAAGAAAAAAAGGCAGAGGGCGAGTGTACAGTCCAGCGCTGTCTTTTATGGCCCCATTCCAGCAGATGAGCAGCATCAATCTTTACCTCGCCACTGGGATAAGGCCTGGTTGCTGCTATCAGCAGGCTGGGGGGGTTGTTGGGTGGATATAAAACACACACAGACTAACACACACATACACACTGCACATGCAGGAAAACACACAAACTCACAGTCCATAGTTTCTCTCTCTCTCACACACACACAGATATTTATATACTAGCATTTTATCCTGCAAAAAATCTTTAAAAGACATGTGATTCCTTCAAGGATTAGGTTCAGTGGAAACATTTTTTTCCAATCAAGTAAGTGTTATGTGCTTTTACCACACATAAGAAAAGGACCTGGACACTAAAGACTAGGATTTGCACTCTGAACCATGCATGTGGTTATGTTTAGCTAACAAATGGACTCAAGTTTAACAGATACGTATACCTATAAGTGGACATGCAAAACAAGAAAAAGACAGATGTACAAACATGCAGCACATTCACACACACCAACACACAGAGGTAATATTTCAGTAATAGATAAATGAACTTTGCAACCTACAGGAAGAGAAATGTCTCCTTCTGAGAACGTTCAATCACACATTAATGTTGTTTTCCAGCATAACACATCTTTAGTCAAAACATACATGTCTCATTTTCCACATTTGCCTTAAGACACTTTGTGTACATATAGCAAATTGATAAAGCAAGAGTGATGTTGGTGCTGGTGTTCTTGTGTGTGTGTGTGTGTGTGTGTGTGTGTGTGGTGGGGTGTTGCTGTGTGGAGGGAGGAAGGGAACCACCACACAGCAAAATAGAAAATGTTTTGAATTATACATTTCCTGCCATCAGTGACAAATTGAGAGAGGGATTCGTCATAAATCATAAGTATGCTGCGCTGCCTACCAAGAGAATTGCTTGGTGGGCAGCAGCCTGAGATTTAGGAGTGTGTGTTGTTGCCGAGTGTGAAGCCCCAGCCTGCAGGCACACCTCGACCGGCTACTCTCCGATGAGGTGTTTGTTATTTTCAACCCATATCAGCTGACAGTGTGAGAGGAAAAGTCTGTGTTCTTCAGCAGTTCACAGCAGTTACTGTACAGATTTTTTTTTTTTTTGCATGAAAAACATGTATGTTTAAACATGTATGTTTTTCAGTATTCCTTTTTAAAAAATCTATATTGTTTGGAGCTCATGTGGCAAGCAGTTATATACTTTTTTATTTTTTTTTTTATTTTAACAGATTGCCATTTCTGTTGCATTTTCAGGAAATGTTATTTTTGTGTTACTCTCCAAAAAGCACATTTTAATTAATGTGTTATGTTGCACTATTTAAGATTACAGCTGTCAACACTATTAGCTTTATTTATTTACAGCCAGCTGTAAACTTCAGTAAATTAGTCATGGACTAAAGGAACCTCTTCCAGAAAACCAAAATCTCTGCCTTGTGCAAATGTTTTTCAGAGGAGACCATAAAACTGAGAATTTGTTTCGTTATCATCCTCAAAAAGGTACATGGATGGTTTGGCCAAGTATTTAAAGCAACTCAGTTTTGTTTTAAAGTCTTTATTCAAGAATAATGACAATATGCACACGTGATTGACTAATGCTGGTTGATGTAGAGCACAACTTTGCAAAGACAGAATTTCCCAAAGGATAATAAAATGTCATTTTAATTTATCATAATAGAGACCCACCTCATACACAAGGAAGTTTTTTAAGTATTTAAAATAATGCTTTATAATAATACAATAAACAGGATGATTTGATATTTTCTCAGCGTATTTTAACCTGAAAAGTGACACTTACTCTCTTTATGCATACTCAACATTTAGCTCAAAGGACAAAGCAACTTTAGCCACAGATCCTAGAAGCCACATCTGCACATGTACGACAGCTGCCCGTTCATCCCGTTTGGGCTTATGTACAATGGTTTCTTTTTCCCAGCGGTATTCCCATTGCGCGTGTTGTGGGAACGCTAGAGAGACTCTGGACAGTGTCTCTTGTCTGGAAGCATTCTCCAGACAAGGCCAGGCACACCTTTGGACAAAAAGCGAGTAAAGCTCACAGAGAGGTGGCCAAAAACATAAGCAGAGGAAGACAGACTCCATCCATCATGGCGACTAAACAAACACGAGCAGGGCAGGGCACAGGGAGCAGAGATGATCACTGCATGTGTCTGATGCACACATCTGCTGGGAATATGAATACTATGGTGAGATGACCACCGAGTCATACTGTATGTTTTAATGCATCTGTGTTTGTGTGTGTGTGTGTGGTCCCTGCATCTGCTGGGAATGTGAATGATAAGGGTGTGTGCTGGGTGGTAATGTAATCAGACTGAGTTGCAGACGGCAAAAATTAGTGTGTTTGGGGGAAAACATACGATCCTGTTCCAAGCTGAGGTGCTAAATGTTGTACGTTTGTATGATTGAAATCAAAGGTAATTCTGCTTGTGTGTGTATGACTACATCTGTGTATGCCCACCGGGTTTCGCAAAATGATGTGAAGTAAACTTGCTGTCGTGTAATGCAAGTAACACACTCCACGTACAGAAAATGAGAGAAATACATTTTTGTGACATGAAAGAGTGGAGTACATGACAATATACAGGCAATTGTCTGACACTGAAATAGTAAAGTATACAGGAAGGTTGATGCCCACAAGCTTTAAATAAAAGAGAACTCTTAATTTTCATTTGCAAATAATCAATAAAAATTGCAATAATAAATGTATTTTTCACAACAGCTAAGTGACATTTTTTGCTGTGCACTCTCCATCAATTGGATTTCAAATGATTTATGTACAGCTTCACCAGTTGTGTGGATGCTATTCTGCAGATAAAAAGGTACATAAACTAAGCTGTGGTAAGTTTATCCCCCACTGCATCCATGGTCAGTGAAAAACAAGGCATCCATGATGACACACACTCGAGTGTCAGACTGAGGCTCTCTGGTTCCCAGCATGCAGAGGTCTGCGCTGAACGTCTGTTGTCAATAAATAAATCACAGATGAAGTCAGACTCCCGTATTTACACAGTGATTAAAACTCACGAGCCGAGGCGCTTAAATGAACCTAAACAAAACAAATGAGTGCAAAGGTTCCCACACACATGTGTACTTGCGAGGTACACTCGTATGCACGGACAAATGCTGAGCTAATCTTGCACAAATGCACAAGCATTTACACAGAGCTGGGGAGCATAAACACACATGTAGAGAACTCAAACATGTTCGCTAAGAAGTCAATTTTCTCTCTTTTCTCATCACTATAGACACAGAAACACACTGTAGAAAATTTCAGTTAAAATAAACCTCACATAACAACAGTTTCAGCATCTGAGAAAATGATCACAAAGTCACAGGTAATGACTTCACACTACCCACTACAAGTTCCAATAATGGAATAAATGTCACACTCTAAATTAACCCTCTGATGCACAATATATTACAAAATACTGTCTTGCCATGTATAAATAATAATAAAAAAAAACACTGCACACATGGGTCAACAATGGGTGATATTTGTGTCATGATTCAAGTAGTTTTTTTTGCCAATTTTGGGCCACATACAGGGTCATTGTTCAACTATGTTGTGCATTTGTGAGTTTACATACACAATTTTTTATCCAAAAGTATATTACACAATCTTAAATAATTACTTAATTAATTAATTTATGTGATGAGTACTTCATGAAATATTGAAAAAATGTACAATAACATGCCAAGATATAAAACAAAATTATTTGCATGGTCACTTTTGACCCATTTTGTCCACCAGATAATTTACACACCAGGGCTGGATAGTGGGGAAATCATTCTTTGTTTTGTTACACACTGTTTTTTATCTTTCATTTTGCAGAAAAAAATTATGTCAGATTTGTGCAGTTTCTTCCATCCCTCTCAGAGATCTGCTCAGGACATCTGAGCCCCTTGTGTTCACAGTATGAACCACAAAGTCTGGCATGCTCCGGTGTCAAAGGTAGTTTTAAGAGTAGGTTAGAAAAGGTTGCCTCCTGCACCTCAATGTGCACAAGACAACTGACATGATCCTGTTTTTATCTGAAGTGATGGAAGTGACGCTTTTCCATCCATCAAGAATTGGATTGTTAACTACAATCATTAGCAATGTGAGCTATTTTCCTGATGTATCCAGGCAAAGCCAAATCTCAAGCAGCTGCTGCAGTGGCGGCCAAATCCTAGAAATCATGTAACATGACAGGACACCAGTGAGGGAGTGGATCTGACATTAGCGAGACCAGCTGTCTCACTGCTGTTGACGAGATAGTGCTTTTTTCCCCTCTCTTTGATTCTGATTTATGCTAAATTCACACACCCATGAGGAGGGGTAGATTTCACTTTGGGAAGACGGTCAACTTCTCCCTGTGGCAGTCCTACTGTGCTATATCACGCCTGGGATGGGGGCGGGGGGGTTGATCTCCTCTAAGAAACACAGATGCACTCATGAGACTCTTTGGAAGTTTTAAGAGAAAACTGAAATCTGATCAGATGACACATCAGATTATTACTTGCGGTAAAGAACTTCTACAGATCAGTAGTAAAAGCATTGAGGCGCTGCATCAAGTTTTACCCGAGACTTTTTTCTTTTGCACAAAAATTAGATATTGTTAAATTGAAGAGCTGCTGTTAAAGGTCTCCACAACCACAACCCGCCGACTGACAGATGGGATTATCGCACAGGACTCCCTGAGTAAATAACCGACTGCAACACACAACACACCTCCAAACCGCCCCAACTCCGGATCCCCCTGACTCAACCTCCACTCGAAGCCTCATCCAAGATCACCGTCTCGCTAACTATCAGAGGGAAAATCAAATATTTTGTTTTGAGCTTCACTAATATCAGCGTTTTTTACTCCACCCCTAATGGCATTTTTATTGATCGGCTTCTTAATGGTGGGCCCCATATATTTGACAGCGCTCATTTAAAGTAGAAGTGAGTAATAGCTGTCTGAGGGAAGGCCGTAAAGCTGCGTGTGTGTGTGTTTTTTTTTTTTTTTTATCGTAGTCCGTCATTGGGGGTATGGAAGGAAGGGAAGGGATGAAGGAGAAAGAGAGGAAGAAGGAGAGGGGAAGAGATGGAGTTTTTAATTTACTGAGCGCAGGAGAGCAAGGCGGAAAAAAAAAGTATGAGTGAGGCCGACAAGGAAAAAGGGAGACTTTAGGGAGAGGGGGTGAAGGATAAGTCGTAAAAACACATTTTCCATACCTAACAAAATTTGTACAAAAGCATTTCTGCAAACGCAACCCGTTTCACCTACACACACTCATACATCACCTCTACGCTTTCGCAAACAAACCTCACAACCCTCACAACCCCCCTCTCTGTCCCCTCCTTCATCTCTCTCTCTCTCTCTCTCCATCCCTCCATCCCGCTCAGGTCATCAGCAAGCAAAACCACAACAAAGGGGGGCCGTTGCCGCATGGTGACCTTGGCTGTGACATCATGTGGCGGCAGAAAGAAATGAAGCCATTAGGCCGAGGCAGCGCTTGCTCATAAATCAGACTGTTTCCAATAAGCTGCCTTAATGGTCATCCATCACCCCGCCAGCCAGCGCCCTCCGCACCCAACCGCCTGGGGAACGGCCACAGGGACGCAGGGGAAGGCGGGAGGGGGGAGTAATAATGGGGGAGAGAGAGGAGAAACAGCTTGGGTAAAATCTGGGGGGGATGTGGGAGGAGAGAGAGAGCGAGAGAGAGAAGTGGGGATGCAGGAAAGACAGGAAGGAGAGGAACCTCAGCAGAGATGAGGGAGGAGAAACAGTAAAGGGGTGAGGGATGTGGGAGAGATGTAGATATGCGGGAAGGCTGGAAGAGAGACGGGGTAAGACGGGATAATGACAGGCTGAAGAGGGCAGCTGAAGAAAAGAGAGGGAGAGGAGAGACAAATGAAGCAGGGGAGGGCGAATGAAGACGGATCGAAGCGGAAAGATGTGAGTGGAAGAAGGAAGAGGTTCGAGGAGAAATGGGGGAGGTGGGTGGGTGGGGACTTCAACAGGAAAGCAAGAGAAGGAAGCAGTGAGAGGTTTTGGAAAAAGACGAAAGAAGAGAAAGAAGAAGGGCACGAGAGAGGAGGCGAGGTCAGGAAGAGATAAAACAGGAGAGCAGAGATATGCAAGGGGGAAAAAAAAACTGTGAAGTATTAAATTAGATGTCCAGATGCTTCACAGTTCCACAGTGCCAGACTAGGTGTAAAGCATTAACCGCTGCTGTGCACCTATCCATGATAACCACATCATTCACTCAGTGTATTGTCAATAATAATAGATCAGTTCTACATATTCTCGACTACATCTTTCCAACCCTGTTACCAGATATGAATGCTGATTTTTTTCTAAACCCTGGAGTACGTTCTGCAACATTTGTAATGTCCAGCACCGACGTTTTTAAGATTCTTGAGCTCTACAATATCTGCATGTGGTGAATACAGTATAATTATGGTTAGGTTGTGGCAAATACGGGTAAATCATGATTTAGGTACGGTTAGGCAATTAAGATGATCTGTAGGAACATTGCCTCCCACGTTGGCGCTGGACATCAGTCGTTGGGTACAACATCGTCCAGTGTGGATGTGATTAGGAGAACAGCAGCCTTTTAAATAGCGTCTTTGTAAGCATTAGCCAACCTTAAAGTCACTATATGTAGACTTTGTATGTAATCATATTCTAAAGGTGTAAAAATTGTCCAGTCCACATAGAAACTGATGCAACTAAATCCCGTGGCTGGAAATTTTGTAAAATTCTGCACATACTGGCTTTAATCACTCCCATCACCTGTTAAGCTGCCTGTATGCTTCATCAGGAATCTGTTCCAGGTGAGGTGGACTAAACATGGCTGCTGACATCCCCCATATTTAAATGATGTGGCGTCAGTTTTGCCTCAGTTGTGAAACTCTACACTAATGTCACTTCATTTCGTTATGGCCTTGTTATAAGGGTGGTGCTTTCAAAATTTCCACTTTTTGTTGTTGAATAGTTAAACATATGACTAATATTAACACAAAAAAAATTACATATAGTTTTTTGTGGTAGTATTAGTCACACAATCCCATGATACTGATATTTAAAGTTTTCCACTTTTCTTGTCATTTGGTTTCTTTCATACTTTAAATTAATTTGCTACCTCAGATAATTTATTTCCTCTGGCTATATTTTGGGCTCATGTAGCTACATATTCCACTCATTTTCAGATTTATTTGTTCCAACTGAGCTGACAGCATTTTTATAAATTGCAACTTTTAAAAAAAACAGTTAGCTAACATTCACTTGACAATCGGATGGAAAAATCACAACAGTCAGACAAAATACATGCATAAACGCTCGCAGAGCGAACAGAAGTATATCACAAGAAAACATCCTTGTGCTGTGGAAACATTCGCATGTGCCAAACCCCAAACCCCTGGTAGCTAACCATGGCAGCAGGAATTACTCCACACACTCCCAGCAGTCATGTCATCAGGAACCTGGTGAGACCGGCCCTGTTTGTAGCCCACACCACACCGGCCTCGTGCTGAAAGGTTCGATGTAAGTTATGACGCCTGGAGTGTGCAATTGTGGTTCAGCATCCTTACTTTCTCTTTTTGGTTTGTTTTCCTTCCTTTTTTCTTTTTTGCTATCTTTGCTCAAGGTTCATTCCTGATCCTGGCCTTATTTTCTAAACACTGTGACTCCACCTTCTTCTATCTTCACTTCATATCTTATCATTTTATTTCTCGTCTTCTCCGCAGATTTCTCCACTCCATCTTTCTCCCGAGTGTGTGTGTGAGTGTGTGTGTTTGACCATATCCTCGAAGAAACGAGAGCCCATTTTGGCCAAAATCAACTCACCCAGAAGTCACTTTACAACCCGTGCTCTTATGAGCCCTGTAAATGCAAGCTGAAAAATGATGTGTGTGGCGTGGCTCTCCTCTTAGGTTTCTCGGAGTACAGCGGCCAAATTGTTTTCGCCAGGCACTACGAGAGGCATTATCCATCATCTTGAATGAGCTCTGTAATTGGGATTATAGGAGCAAAAGTGCAAAAATTGACTTTGAGAGTGATAGCATTACAAGTGGGCCTTTCAGATGAAATAAGAGGGCAAGTGTGTGCAGTATGCCAGTGTTTTGGCACATGTTTTGGTTAACACTGTGTGCCTGTGGGAGCTCCATGTCTTTGTATATACACATGTATTAATGTTTATGTGTTTATATGGTGTTATCATATACAGTCCCTCTCCATCTTTGTGCGTTCATGCAGTGTTGCGTCTGCATACTCTGTATATAGACTGAATAAGGTGTGTGTATTTGTGCATCATATGGCTACTTCTTAAGCATGTGTAAGCAAGTGAACGTTTTGTTTGGGTACATTTTTGCTGTCATGTGGTACGAGCAACTGTGAGAGTGTTATTGAACCTGAACCATGATGACCTGAAAACACATGTAACATACGTATTCGGGTTAAAAACAAACCAAGAGTGTATAGCTCCTCTGTAATTATTGATAGTGTTAATACAGGACTTTATTTAGATGGTGGTGACACAAGTGTAGTTCTGTAGTTAGAGAAATTCCCAATATCATCATCGGAGTACCAGAATTACAACTCGGCAGCAATATGACATAAACGCAGCATGTCGTGCTGTAACATTAGAATGACTGCTGCTTTTGTAACCGGGCAACATATAGCTTTGGAAAATAAAACAGCTGAGCGCAGGAAAGGCTTTCACAGGGTTAAAATCACCCGTTTTAAAGCTGAAACCTCATCACACACATAAAGAAGTAAAGTAATTATTTCCTCCAAAAAGGTAAACAGAATAGAGATCGGCGCTGCATCCTGCTTCAAAATATTACTTTTTATTGATTATCTTTCCGGAGGAGATACGGACACACGCGCTGTCTCTATAAATCTCACGAGTGCTTTCATTTAGAATAACAAACACCTTTATTGATATCAAGCTCTCAATTACAAGAAATTAATGGACACCTGCCAGCTAGTAGAAAATTCTCAATTACATTTCTACTCTGTGTGTATTTTTTTTTCTCTCTGCAAATGTATGTGGCTTTAGTGTGTCTGAACCCTGTGTGTGTGTGTGTTTTACTGTGAATGGTCTGCTGTGGAGTGTGTGTACAGAGCAGACAGGCAGACAAACACCAGCCCAGCGGCTACTATTTTATTCATGGTGGGTAATCCCTGCTCTGCACCTCCTTAATCTGCTGCCATGGAGTGTTTGCCCAGAGTTCAGCCCCGCTCCGCCTCCTCTTACCCGCTCACGACTTCCCTGACTTTTCCCTTTGCCTCTCAGGCAGACCAAATTCTGATTCCCCCTCTCCCATCTGACACATAATGGTTTCTAATAAGTGCAGCTTCATGTTTTCAGTCTGTCAGCAGGTTGTACTCGGCGAAAAATGACCTGCTGTATACCAAAGCTGGGTTTTAATATTAAAATCTGAACGCTTTCCTCTGGTCAGCATTCACAGGTGAGGCAAAATTATATAAAATAAATTGTTACAGGTTATTTCTAGAGGTCAACATATCAAATTTCATCAATCATCAGTCATAAAAGCCTTCAGTATGTCATTAAGGTGTATGGAGTAAACGTTGCTAAGCTACAACAAGACACTCTTTGGCGGGTAAAGGCTGATCTGTTGATTCATTTTCCTGATTAATCAATTAAGCTGTTTAGTCTATAAAATGTCAGAAAATGCCATAACAGACGTCCTCAAATTTGAGAAAGTTGGAGGCTTGGCATCGCTGAAGACGAATCGGTTGTTGAAATGTTTGTCAAATAATTTTCTGTTGACCCACTCATCAATTATTTGACGAATCATTTCAGCACTGGCGCAAACGGAGACGAGCCACCAGAATGAAAAGAAAGAAACAAAAATAGCTGATGTGATGCCTGAATTCAGTCGAAGCTGGAGGGAGCAGACCTTTTACTGAAACGCGTTCAAACCAAGCAAAGAACTCGAGGAACAAAAACAGATGTGATGTCTTTAGCTAATCCGCGCACACATGTCTTTTCAGCATCGGCGTCGGTTTGTATTACCGCTGGACGTGGCTTCGGTGCTAAAATGCATTTGAATGGTGATCCAAAACTATCAGACATGGAGAGCACCTTTAGAAAAGAAAAGCATTACGGTTTGAGGCTGTTGGCTTATGTTCTTCCTCTTTCTCTCAACCACACTTTTTTCCTTTCTCTCATCTCCCTAGACACAGGTCTTCAGTTATTATCCCGCCCCCCCGCCTTCACCACACACACACACACACACACACACACACACACACACACACACATGCACTGAGGACCTCGGTGGCCCTTCTCAGCTGGTACAGAGCCCCATATGCTCTAACTCCTGTTGTTATTGTTGTTGTTTGGCTCCCCGGTTCATTTGACGTGTGGACCCATGACAGTGTCCAGGACCCCTTCCAAGTCCTGCCTGGTGCCCCTTTGTGTGTGTGTGTGAGAGTGTCAATGTGTGTGTACATCAATATTTGTGTGATACAGTACGCTGGTATGTTTTTTTTTAATCTATCTGTTGTTGTATTTCTTATTATTTCTGTTGTACACATGTATTTTGTTTTAGATCTGTGTGTGTAGGTGTCTGAATGAGAGTGTGTTTCTATAGATGTAAAAGAGGATGTCAAGGGTAAGTCTTACCAACAGCGGTGAATGTAGATTTTAGATTTTAGATGTGTGGGTGTGAAGACACGTGTTCTTCTATCTTTTGCAAGGACCTTGTGTCAGACCTTCAGCGTTGAGGACGTTTTTGGAAAGTGAATATAATTTCGGTCCTCATCTCTTCAAAGGGCTGTTTGAGGGTTCAGATTTGGTTTTAGTGTTTACGGCCCGGGGAGGGGAGCGCAATATATCAGCGAGCTTTCTCACAACTGCGCATCCGTGTGAGAAATCAACTCGGACAAAAAGCGTTCACACAGCCCGATTTGGCTGGGAAGCCACCCACGTTTCCACCACCACCCTCTCTCACGCACACATACTCACACACACACACACACACACAATACATTATATGATAAAAACAGTACTTTAAATACTTAAAATAATCTGTATTTTTCCATTTCTGTCTGGTGCCACATTGATATTCCCCAAAATGAATAAACATTGTATGTTTTTGACATTACCTGGGATAAAATTAATGCAAAACTACAAAATAATACACTCAACGTGATTTGAAAGGCTTGAAAAATCTTCTCTTACTTACCCTTTTTTCAGCCTGTTTAAGTTCAGTTTCCAGAGTAATATCCCGAGCATTTTCTTTATGAAGCAACATGGGAACCAAGTGCAAGGAGATACAAGTGGGCGAAAGGGTGTCACCAAAATATGACCTTACAAATCATTTGTGCCACTGTTTGGAATTCTGCTGCATGTAAACACAGCGAGGGTGTGTCTGTACTGTGTTACATGTGATTTTTGGCCATCTGTCCACCGAGCATGCCGCCCACATTGCCTCTCCACATTCTGATGAGCTACAAGGACACATTATCTCCACTTAGCCCTTCGCCACTTGGCAACTGCAAGAACCATAACAACCAGTCTTTATAAAAACCCACTTTAAGCCACAGCTCTTATTGCCTTTGGAACACGAGGCAACACACTCAGGGCTTTCCAGACCTTACTCCCTTTCTGGTTGTGCCGAGCTGCGCCCTTTCCAAGACCTCCTCCTCTGAAAGTCTTCGGTTTTCATCGCTGTAGAAATGTATTCAGGGAGACATTTATCAGTGCGCTGCCTGCCACTGGAGACCACATTGGCGGCCATTTTACAGGCCTGGTCAGGGAAAACAGGAAAAGGGAACTTCACTGTAAGAGAATGACATTTACATGTATATTTACATTTATTCACAGCTGTTGTCGAATGGGAGCAACCCCAAGCGGCTGAGCAGGAAAAGTAGAAAGGTCACAGTCCGCAGATGCATGCATTACGACTTTATTAGCTTAGCTTCAACGTCGTCTGCTGTCAGGAAGGTTCCAGCTTCCTCAAGTAGTTTTCGAAGTGTGAAAAGTTTTTCTCGCTATGACACCTTGCGACCTTAAACATAATCTTTCTTCATTTCTTTCTACATTATTGCACACAAATGAAATATATAATATCTATATATTTTTTTCTTCTAAATATTTCTTAGCATAGTTTTAAGGAGCTTGAGACTTAAGAATTTCATTGCCAGCGATTGCTTGATGTAACTTGTTGTGCACATGACAATAAATTCTCGAATCTTGAGTCTTGATATTTATTTGCATATCCTAGATAGATATTGGTCCAAGCGGGGACTGTTGAAAAGTGAAGAGGACTCCTCAATAATTTTCTGATTTTGGATAAACTTCTTCGATACACATCATACACCAAACCAAAAAGAAGCAATTATCGGGTAAGAGGGTGCACAAAAGTTAGAAAGAGAAGAAAATTAATTCAGTTTTGAGAAATATTAATACATTCAGGAAGCAGGACCTCTGGAGCAACCAGGGTTTTATTGTCTGGACTTGCTGACTTGCTTAATACCAGCAAACCTTCAATTTCAGGTTCAATATAGTCTTATTTTTAACATACTATGCTAACTACTGGATATAAACACATAAATATATCTTGTAAAATGTGGCAGATATTTGTTTTATTTTGGTGTGTACAATTTCTTATTTATTTATTCATGTAGTTTGTATTGGTGTCAGTTCCCCTCATTTTGCCTTTTCTCTCCTCATATTAAATGACATCTCTGTGAGAGACGCACACATTCAGCGGCAACCTCAAAAGACTAATGTGACATTTCATAGTCTTTCCTCAATATACCAGGGATAAAAACCGACTGTTGAGTGAAATGAATGCAAAACGCCCGCTGTGTTTAAGTCTGAGATGCTCATTTCCCTCATTTAATGTGTTAGATTACATAATTACTTCTCTCCTACAAAGAACTGCAGCTGTGATAGTTCCCTGTTAATTACATTAGCTAACACGTTTTTCTACATTTAATAATTCTCCCAAATAACATATCTTATCTCCAGAGATGCACATGGCAATGATTCAATTACAGAGTAGAGACGAGGAATAAAAAAAAAAAAAAAAAAAAAAACCGAGATAGATAATGCAGTTGGCAAACTCTTGTTCCGTCTTTTATATTTGAAATCTTTACACTCCGGTTTTCTTTCTTTATTTTCTCATTGAACATCATTGTCTCCGGTCACTGGAGGCTGAAGATACACTTTTATTCACTCTAATCCTGAGTCTTTAATGTCGATACGCCCACACACAGCTTCCAACAACAGACGCTGTCAATATCTGTGTAGGAAAACTCCTGACAAAATTATAAATGACACCTATTCATAAACACACACACACATACGCACACACATCCATGCACATAAATGTACTGTCCACGCAAATACACACCAGCTTCACACTCACACTCACACACCTCCGCCAGGTTCTCTTCAAAATGATGTTGGCCAAGTGCAAACGCTGGTCTTAGAAACCGCAGCCTCCACCCCCTCACCTCCAAGCTCCCCTTCATGTCCCTCTCAGGAGCCAAAATGGCGTCCATAAATCATAGAGCTAGATGTAATCTGCAGTGTCCAGAATGCAAGGGGCGAGGCTGCGGAGCATAATGCGACTGGTTCTCCATTGTCATTCAGACGCAGGCAGCAGCACAGAGAGCCTTGCCTGCACCTGATAAGGGCCCGCTCAGAGTGAGCCATAAATCACAGACAGTGCCAACGGTTACTCTGCTGATTTCACACACCGAAGCAGAGACAGTGTGTGAGCGGCAGAGAGAGAGGGGAGGAATCGAGCACAAAGAGTGTGGAGAAGGCGGTTTGGAATATGAGAGGTAGATGGACAAAGATGAGGATGAAAATGGGAGCATAAAGAAGAAAGAGAGCACTTTAGAGAGGAAGAGGAGAGGAGAATGCCAAGAATGCAAGAATGGGAGACGGTGTGGGATAGAGGGAATATGAGGGAAGAGAGAAAAAGGAGGGAAGGAAGGGGGGGAGAGGGAGGAAGGGGGGGAGAGGGAGGGGATGATAGATCTGCAATTTACTCCCTATCTCATCTGGCAAGAAGTTTCTCCACACAAAAGGCCTGACCTTCAGGAAATAAACACCTCGCTCTCCCAAAGAGCTCTGCTGATGTCTGTGCTGCATGCCAATTCCATCATCAGGTCTCAGGACACAAATAAAATGAATACCTGAGTTTTTGGAAAAGAAACTCCTTTATCCAAACTAGTCAATGAAAAATACAGTTCCATGGTTTTAGTGAGCTGCCTCATGCTTTTCGTTAAACTATTTGGCTGTTTCGAGCAGGTATAGACTTATATTTTGCTCTGGTGATATGCCAGGTTATTTACAATCAACACTGATGAATTTGATGACATAATTTGTCAGTGCTGCAGAAAACGTAGAAATCACTGTTACAAATGCAACTTTTTTTTTTTATCTGACACCACTTATGGTTCAGGTTTTGTTTGAGATTGGTTGTGCTCCTGGTTTAAAAAATAAAACAGTGTTGAACGTCAATATGGAGCAGGAAATGAACTCATAGCTGGGCCTTGTCATTTGAAAGTCATTGGCTGTTTTCTGAAACAAATGATGCTGTTTTTTTTGTTTTTTTTCTTGTTTGCAAACAAGAACTTAGCATTGCCACTTAATGCCTTTCCTGCACAACTTATATACACACATTTGTATATAAACTACAATGTCTGCCTTGAATAATTAATAAATATACTGTATAGACTGTGTTTTACGGACACGTAGACCCTGTGCCAAATTTTGTTGTTTCACAACGGATATATCATAATCCCATCCTATCATAAACAAGATGTTGAATCTTACACAAATATAATTTTATAATTTATTTGCATATTTTATCACATAATCCCAAACTTACTTACAGCATGCCTTGTATTAATTCTGAATTCAAAACCAAATGTCAGTGTGAACACCCTGAAGGCCACATGAGCAAGCTAAGCAGCCACCTTTCACAAAGCATCATAAAATCCACCTTCCAAACTGAAATCCTTGAACCAAGTCAGAGAAATTCATTCAGATGAGAGAGCGATCTTTTTCCTCCAGCTCCTCCACCACGACGAGAGATTTCGGTCTTTGTGTCTCCTCCTAATCACTCTACCCCCATCGCTCCACCTCGAGTGGCAGCTCTCACTCTCACCATAGCCTTTATTCAATCATCCCCTTATTCCTTATTCATATGCTAAACCCCTATAGCAGAGCCCCTTTGGCCAAGCGCACTGTGAGATAGATGTTAACATGTGTAATCCCCCATTAACGCATACGAGACAACGTATCCTCCGCGGACGCCCACTCTCCCCTTGGGATTAGCCCTCTGAGAGTGGAGGGGCTGATGGGTAATGGTTCAGAGAAGCTCCTCTCAGTTTCAAAAGGCATCCTCCCTCCCGCCTCCTTCCCCCTCCACCCCTGGAGTTTGAGTTGAGATCACTGAGGGTAAGTGTGTTTGCCTGAAGGATTTAACTGATTGTAGAAGACTGACGGTATTTATAAGACATCCATTCACTTGTATCTGAAGCCCTACAGGAGCTGCTTTGATTTGTACCGTAACAGCAAAAACAGCCAAGTAAATGCCCCAGGTTCTTAAAAAAAAAAAAAAAAAAAAAAAACTGTAAAAAAAAAAAAACTGTAGCTGTAGCTGTTAACTCTGCAGGTGGAAAATGTGACTCTCCTGCAAAGCTACACAAAGGCCATGCAGAGCAAAGGTAAAGCTACACAGTGCACAGTGTGTGCAACATCTGTATTACATCACCTACTTGCAGTTTAGCTAAATAATTATGTGAAAAGTGCAAGAGTTTATGACCCTGTAGCACAAAATGATTATATTTTCTTGGGACCCATATGGTTACTGATTAATAGCAGTGATCAGTGTTAATATGACGGGACATGCTCCCCTACCATTTAGTTATTATCTTGGAAGTCAATTTTGAAATGCATATAATTCTCAAACCAACAAAAACAATGACACAAGATTATTGTAATTGTTAATTAGGGTTGCCCTTTCATTGCGAGCCAAGTTCTTCACACATGAGAGGCTGCACATCATCTACACCCGGAAGAGTTCAGCTCGAACGGCGGTTACATCATGTCTGCGGAGTGAGACGTGTTTTGGGTCGGCCTGCCGGCGAATGCGACCTGCAAAGACACCTCATTGGGTTTCACATGATGTACCCTTATCCAGCCAGAGACTATCAAAGGAAACTTTAGAAGGAAGACCTTGAAAAGTTTTGCGACACTGTGGCAAGCCGCTCCTCTTCTGGCTTCAAAGGCCACGTCTGTTTCGAGGAGGAGAGGAGGTGCTGATTTTTCTGGCTGTTGGGACAATTTTGTCCTGCAGAGAGGAACTGGATTATCTGGAAGAAGTCTCATTTTGTGATCTGTGTATCCTCTTTTAAGTCTCTCATTAAGACTTATTTTTTATCTTATGGCTTTTCTGACTGATGGTAGCTGTATTTTGTATCAATGTATTTTGTATTTGTTTGGTATTTGCATGTATCCTAAATCACTTTATCTTTTTTTTTTATAGCTTTTGTCATTTATTTTATTGTAAAGCCCTTTGTAACTTATTAGGAAAGGTGCTATATAATACATTCATTATCATTATTATTATTATGTTGTTGTTGTTGTGTCTGTTTGTCTTTTGTAGGTTTTGGATATTTGATTCTTCTTAATGACATAAAAAAACTGGAGAGGTATTCTGACTGAATACAGAGCAGATTAAAAAAATGAAATGGTTAAAAAAAAACTAGGCTAACTCAACAATTGGTGTATGAATTTGATATTGGAAAGTAGTTTTGGTTTGAATTAGCTAAGAGATCCATTAAAATCCTACAACAGCACCAAAAAGATTTTAAAAAGTAGCAGAAAATGTCTTTAAATCTCAGAGCTTTTGTGGTGGAAACGCATGTAAATGCTCCCAAATCCGTTCAGAATGACATCAACAAAAATATGAAAAGTCTGAGGGTGTTACTCCCTCAAACTGCCAAATTCCTTCCCTCCCTCACGTTACCCTTCCCTTACTCTCCCTGGAAATGTGAAATTAGCTGAAACATGAGGACAATTACAAGAAGGCCCGGCATAAAGACCGGGGGACTGGGAAAATAAACTGATCACAGACCCCTGAACAAATCTGGTTTACTTTACAAAGCCTCCTCTGAACTCCTGCCAACGTTTCCCCCCGTCTAGATAATTCCTCCCTGAGCAGTTTCATGTTTACACCTTGGAAATCGCTGGATGATCAAGAGAGAGGGAGACTCCGACGCGTTCCCTTCCTTTGTTCTGCCAGAGGACGCTCGGTTGAGCATCACACCTCAAAAGTAACATTAGAAATATCTAATTGGGTAAAAATATGCAGGTCATCCTTTTGAAGTTTTTTTTGTTTCCCCTGTGGTTTTTGTGCTGCTGCCCATTTACAGTAAATCTGTGGGAAAAAACACCCAGTAAGCTATCTTCTTTGGTGTCTCTTATTTAAGACTGGACCCAGGATTTTTCTTTTTCTTTTTTTTTTTCAGCAACAAAGACTGTTGAGGCGTTTTATAGCTTTTCTCATTACTGCATTTTCCAAACAGTGTGCGAGGGGCAGCGGTGCATGGTTGAATTATTCAGGGGTACTCGGGGCACAGGGCTGATATGTTATACTGCACCGCTGTAAGGAGTCCTGCTAGGGACATCAGAGCGCTGCGATGTCAGAATGTAAACCGGCTTTTATAACACACCGAGAGATGGAAAAGAAACAATAAAGAGCTCCAGATGAAAGCTTTATTTAGTAAAACAGAAGCTAGAAAAAGCAGCTCGGGTCTCTTAATGTGTGCAGTCCAGTTGGTCGGTAAAGACCCAATCTGTGGCTTGTGACTGATTTTACAGAGCAACAGACAGAAATATTTAGTCTAAGTGAGCTTTTCACAACACATATGAAAGCGAGAATCACGTAAATACCAGTTTTATGTGAGTTACGGGGCGGGTTAAAGGTCTACATAAAAAAGATCAGTGAATGTTTGAAGGCTGAGATTATTACAGATATTGTTCCGCTAATTCTTTCAGAGCAGGATATTTCAACAATTACTGGCCTGTTATGATTCAGTTCCTCTAACTACTACTGTAATTCTCGATGCTTTCGGTGAATAATTCAGCCGTGCACCTGTGCTTTCGTTTAGCATGCACAGAAAGAAAAGCATGAAAGTCGAACAGGCAAATTATTATGAAATTCAGTGACCACGTTCATGCTCCCAAGAGGACAAACCTGCTTCCATTTTGAACACTACACGAGCCTCCATCCTCGGGCCAACGTGTCACCTTTGCACACAGAAGCTCTCATAACAAAATAGTCTGGCTTGCCATGAACCACATTCATGCTTTTAAGGCATGCTTGACGCCTAGGTGTTGCGTTCATATGCAAAAACAACAACAACAACGCTTAAAGGTCAAAATGTTGTTTTTGGCTTGTCCCACCAGCTTGGTAATGGAACACGAATAGCCCGCAGACACACGGTGCTTTGAGGTGTGTGAGTCGGGGTGGCAGCATATGGCTATTGGCCGCGCACAAAACCTACAGCGTTTGCCATATGTGAGCGTATTTCGTATGCTCAGTGTATACAGCCTCGGAGCTTAATGGCTATAACAATTATACATACCTCCTCTGATCTTGTATCACAGAAGACTTGGTTTCACTCCAGCATGATTCAATCAGCCACGGCGTGGCTGCCGTCTCCGAAAAGATAAATTACGCCATTACCGCTCTGAACTGGAGCACTGTGCGCTTAGAAAACAGCAAAGCTACGTTGGACTTTAAAGGAAATGTCACTAATTACCCACTTTTTGTTTAGGATAACATTGTTAAGTCATTCATCACTGCAAAGGGTGCCACTTTGCCTCATGGCACTATAGATCCAGGATATTTTAGCCTCTGCCGAACTGAGGTTTTATTCTACAATGAGATGCACACCATCTGCAAAATTCAACAGCTACACTGACAAAATGCTATAATAGGAAATCTAATCCACCATATAATATTATTGCATTTATTGAGTGTTTTACCAACATTTACTCTCAGCATTGTAACATTTTATGGGCAGCTGTTCAATCACTCAGTATGTTAGTATCAGTATCTTCAGTTGCTGTTTTGACAAGGGTATGTGGGATTTTGTTGTAACTACTACAAACTGTTACAACCCAACAATGCAACCCCACTGAACTCATTCATAAATACTTCAAATCACTTTACATTGCTTTAAAACCTGTATTGCAACATTTTGCTTCCCCTCAGTGGCGATGGAAATCTCCCCTGACCAGGTCTATTTTTTTTTTCACACCCCTACTCATTTCATTTTGATGCTAGCGTGTGATGGAGTCACAGCGTGACAGCGCTCACATTTCCAATAAGGTTGGCACAATGTGGCTCTGGACTATTAATATCCAACAATGCCACTGCCACAGTGGTGGCATCTGTCTACCCGGGCCTCCCTCTTCCCTCCACCTCTCCCCCCACTGCCGCCTGTCTCATCCTCCTCACCTCTCCTCATCCCCCGCTCCTCTCCTGTCCTCTCCCTTCCTCTTTCTCCATCGCGCTCAGATGGGCTGTGCAGTCTTGCAGTACGACACACAGTTTGGTGAAAGGCAGTTGAACTGTTGCCAGCAGCCACATGCTGCTCCGGCTATTTCCATCTCTGAAGAGTAAATGAAAAGAAATTGCAGAGTATGCGTTAACTGCCTTCAAAACCGGGGCAGCTGGGAATCTTAAAACTTCTCTAAAATGTTTAACAGAGGGAACAAGGCCAAAATGTCACCTGTTGTCGCAAATGTACATTAATGTCAGCTAAATTTATTCCTTTCTGTGCTCCAAATCTGCAGGATACCTCTTTTTGCTTTGCATATCTAGGTCAGAGCACTCTTCTCTGTGTCTTACCCACTGCTATTATAGATCATGCTACCCACCCAGTTTTCTCTTTTTGCAAAAAAAAAAGTTACTTTTTTACTAGAGAGTTATTATCATTAGAGTTATCATTATTGTGTTAGATCAGCTTTAGAGGCGAATACAATGGACATTTATTTAGTTGTCAACATTGCTGATTATAATTGTAATATGAATCTGGAATACATTGGCTTTCACATCAAACAAATATTCCTTTACAAAGGCCATGAACACCAGTGTTTTATGTTCATGCCAGCACTTCATAGTAATGCTATCTTAGGACTCAGTTTGCATTTATTATGAGAAACATTTTGGACAACTGTCCGGCTGCTCATGGCGCTCGCATTTCATTAGTTTCTCTTGCGCTTTAATTGATCTTTATTTCCCTTGATTATGATCATAATTAAACACCAGAAAGCTGTTCAGGCTACCAGCCATCTGCCAGGTTGGATGATGGGCACCATCAGTGTGGGTATATGGGTACAAGGCCACCATAGTGCACTCTGCCAAGGCCCACGCCTGAAAATGCCCCCTCGAATGTGTTATCATAAGGTCAGCTGGATTTTACTCTTTATGTCAACAGCAGTGCACGGTATTTCTGTGCAGGAGATCATTGGTTATCCAGTTGAGGTGTGATTTCTGCTTAATTATGAGAGTACAGGGAACAAGAAGGAAAGCAGAGGGGACAATTGTGATGAGACAGATTTATCGTGTGAATGGCATCAAGTGCAGTGTCACTTATCAGTCATTTTACTGAAGAAAAAATGGAGAAATATGAAATCTAAGTGACCTTTTTTAAGGGCCTTTAAATTGCTGAATACTTACCATTATTTTCAAGGTTTGTTGTCTGTAAACAAGCTCCGTTTTATTTTCTTATAATATCAACCAACATCAGATCTCCTGTTTTCACATCCCTAAGTGCCCGCCTGCTTATCTGACTACTCCAGTTATGTTCAAAGGCCTTAAGCATATTTATCCAAAATCCCCAAAGAAGACTTCTTTACTGGGCAGAATTAGTGCCATCAACTCTTGACCTCTTTAATTGAATAAGCTGAGGTAGTCGGAGCCCAAAGTTGGGTGAGCCTAATTTAGAGAATGGGGCTGCGCTGCCGACATATGGCTCGGATAGAGTCGATTTGGTCCATTTTACCCCCCGGAAAGCATAAACAATCCTATCTGATAACTTATTCTGGATTTCTCTGCAATGTAAATGAAGATGGAAAGGATCTTATAAGGGCATGTGATAAGACGGGGGTCACATGACCTACACTCACAGGATGTAAAACTGCACAAAGTCCTCGCTGCAGCCGCCCAGTGCAATTGATGAAAAAGGCTCGGTTGTGGATCAAAGATATCAATAGTCATCCAGTCAAAAGGCCATATTCTCATGATGAAAAAAGATGCCATTAAAAACATCTATTTTACATTTTGATTTTCTTCGGATTATGTCCTCGCATTAGATTTATACTCATTCCGATTTTTATTGTCCGGGCTCCACGCAGCTCAAATCGAGTTATGAACTTAATCAATCTGTGCTCTCCTGCATTGACTGTTTTATGATTGGCCGAGGTCGCCAGGTTTTATTGACCCGATAACCATAGATGAAAATGGCAGCGTGTATTTGACCAGGAGTGGGAGAAATGGGCTGGGTAGAAATATAGAGCTGCAACGAATCCGTCTCCCGTCTGTAGCGGCGACTAGTTAAACGCATCATAAATGAGAGCTGACGTGAACTAATTTCTTCCGGTGCGTTCTCTGATCCCCTCGCTATTGCTGGGCTGACGGTGAACAGCAGTCCATAAAGACAGTCATATAGGATAGCTGGTGTGTAAATCTGGGCCGGAGTGAGGAGGCAGAGCCGGCGTGAAGATTGATGGATGAGGTAGGAATCCTGCCCTTTCTCTCTCTCTCGTGCTTGCGATCTCTGCGGCCTATTCCATCTCCTTCCACTGGGATGAGGAGAGACATGCCTGCATTCCTGACCTCCATAAGGAAACAAGGCGCTGTTGCTACAGCTGCATGCTGAGCAGGCCCTCGACCTTTGGGAGCAGGCATGGCTCCGCAGCAGGTTTGGGGAGTTTCTGTCTCAGCCAACAGATCATTGAGTGGCTGCTTCACTTGGTGAATTGTGGAGGTGAAGAGGTGGAGGTTAGGAAAGGTTTCAGCATCTGCAAGGTACAGACAATATTAGTAAGTGGAAAGGAACACGGATGAATTAATCCACGATTCTAAACAGGCAGACGTGTTGACTCTCTTGACTTTAATCTTCCTTATTTACTGAAGAAAAACAGTCATATTTAATCACAGCTAAAGAAAAGGATCAAATTCAACTTTCTCCTTATTCTGGCCATAAAAATAAAACATGCTTGAACTCACGCAGGCTCTGAATTCTCCTAAAGTAACATCATAAATCCTTCCACAGTACGTGTACCAAATTAACTATCTTACATGCTCTATTTTGCACTTGAAAAAAAGGTTCAGATCATGATCACGCTTTCAATTTTTAAATCTTACATTTAAATGTTTATTAACCATATTTCTGATGTCTTTGCTTCCTAATAAAATCAGGGAATTAATTTGTCTCGGTTTATTTGAATCATGACTTCTTTCCTTAATCTGTACCAGGTCTTGAGGTCAGGATTTATCTCTTGTACAAATGGGAAATTAATTTTGCATTTACAAAAGTGAGTGAAAACTCAGATAAAATAGGTTGACGTCCACAATTTGATTTAAAGCCGCACTATAACAGCTTCTTTCTGCCTTTTCTCCACAAATAAAAAGCCACAGGTTTACGCTTACAATATTTATCCCTCAGTGTTTAACGTCATGCCCCAACAATGCCTGTTTCAACAAGAATTACATCACATTAAAGCGGGAGTGACACAATTTTCATAAGACCTTCGAGCTGTATAAAGTACCAATAAAGACGAAGGTGGAATGTTCAGATCTGGCACTGATACCATCCATGAGGACAGCGAACCAATCATACAGTATCCTGCTGCACTGCTGCCACCGCCGTGGCCCCTTCAGCATTAACACATATGGCTTTCCTTAGATCATTACTTCCATTAAGTCATTAAGCCTCAGCCTAAGCGAGGCCTGTTAGTTAGTCACATTAAAGAGTTAACACTTTCCGTCTCCACAACCCGATGGGCTGACACGTCTGCAGCGGCAACTGACACATCGCTCCATCCACATAATTAGGAAAATTGCTCTTAACAGGTCCACCGTTTAGTAATGGTCTCATTTCTTCCATCTTGCTCTGACGAGAGCAAACTGCAAGAAGATGTCCCCATTAACTCTTTGCACCGAGGCTAAACCCCTCCTGTGTCCATTCAACATGGTCTGATCCATCACTGCCCCCCCCCCCCACACACACACACACACACACACACAAACACACACTTCTTTCTAATGGTCTTAATGAGCCAACCCATGGCCTGTTCCCGTACAGATCTTTAACATATTTTTGGAGACCTTTGATCGAACAGCTATCATTTTAGACTTCTCGGGGGGAGTTAATGCTATATGTGAGGAGGGGAGAGGGCAATTTGGGAAGAATGAAGGATGGTGAGACGATTCGGCGGAGAATAACACGCCAACCTTTCATCTTGTCCCTCCGCTGCCCCCCCTCCAACAAGCACCCAGTCCTCCATCCCTTCATCTCAGCCACCAACCCACCCCCTCCATCCCTTCACCACACCACCCCCCCCCCCCAACTCCTCTGACCAAATTAAATTGAAACCAGATGGAGCAGGGCCTGGACTGTGCGTTGTGTCAGATTGTCATGCCGCATTAACCATGATTTCACATTGAGACGGTTTGCCTGGCCAGAAAAAAAAAAAAAAAAGCGATGAGAGATAGAGAGAGGGAGAAAGATGGAGAGATACAGAGGGAGAGAAGAAGAGCTCAGAAGATAGAGAAAGAAAAGGAGGAGAGGAAAGAGAGAGAGAGAGAGATTTTCAGAGGGAGAAAGAAAGAGAGAGGACTGATGAATACGGTCCTGCTGCCAACAGATCAATCCCACTGATCGCACAGCTGGCACGGGCTGATGATATGAACGCCATATGACAAGGAGACAGGCCTGCAGCAGGGAGGCTCAGGATGGTGCCATACCTTTACAGATAGGATTTAACATAAATCTGAATCCAAATCCAATAATCATTTTATTAACATCTGCATACCACCCTGAAAGTAAATCCCCACTGAACTTCTTTTTTTTTTCTTCGGCGCTCACCTTTGGCTGAGATTGCCATCGAAATTTAGCTGTGTCACAGTTGTCAGAACCAGAGAGTCTCTTTTGTTTGACAAAAAACAGCAGCAGCAGACTTTAAACGGAGATCAGGCTTACAGTACAACAGTGCAAATGAATGTGGAAAGGACAGCCAAAGATTTTTTATTTTATTTTGTATGCAGATTTTACAAAATATTAAAAATATACATGTCCAAGAATACAGTCCACGTTAGCCATTTGTTTATTTTCCACTAGCATATTCACATGTACAGTGCACCCTACGAACAAATACTTTTTAATTGAAATGTCACCTAGAACTTATTAAGAAAAATGTAACCAGAAGTCATTGTTCTCTGATATCACATGTCAAATTTCACATATTGTTGCTGTCAAATTCGGATCATGTATCTCCAAAATGTCCGCTTGAAATAATAAGTACTGAAGCACAAAAGTAGCTCTGTTTAAAACTTTGTGATACTGATCTGTCTTCCACAATTCAATGATTTTTTTTACTACCTAAGCAGGATAATTTTCTCAACCCATAAAGGAGAATTTAATATTTCAGTAAGTTTTAAAATTCCAAAACATGCAGATACACAGTTTTTTCCTAATAATGATATCAGAGGTAAACTACATTGATTTAGTACTGCACCATCCATAAAAACAGAACAGTCAAAGCAGCAGAATCCAAGATATTCTGACTTTAAGGCCCTTTGTATACCTCCAAAACAGCTGGATCCTACACTTTTCATAATGCAATTCAGCAGCATCTTTTACTGGATCCTTTCCTGCCTGGTAAATGTAAAGCTGTAAATACTGCTGTTGGTTAAGCTGACTTTCTGTGATAAACACATTTCAAGCGCAAGCTGAGATAACTGATAACATCGCTGAGGTTTTTCACTCAGACATGACAAAGCTCCTCCGGGCACTGAAGATATTACACAACTGATCTTCTGGTGGAGTATTACTGCGCGTAAATATCTATACAATGGTTGAAATATACATCCAAAAATTCACTGCGCCTCCATCCTCCTCCAACCAAACACTTCACACCAAGACATGAAACTTCACTTTCATTTTCTTCTAACTTTCCCCAGCTACTGCACGAGCGTAATACTCTCAACTATAGTGAAACATTCATCTTCAATTCGCCACCCAAGGATCAACACTCCACTTAACCTCTCTGGGGATGGAATTACAAGTTTGACTTCAACCAGCAATATCGTCTCATCGCAGGTGTCATTACCCAAGCTTATAATTGACAGAAGCATTAACATGTCATTAACACATAAGCTTAGACTTATATTTGAACCTTTTAATGAGGCCATCATTCAACCTTAATAGATTAGTTATCATGGGTAATGACTGAGGTGTCTTTGGCTGTCCCCACAGGTCGGTGTACAGAAAACTCAGCATAATGTTTTTGGTGGTGGTGGTGGTGGTGGCGCAGGGGGGGGACTCTCTCAGGAAATGAGAGGAGAGGTCATTCAGGGCAAACATAGGGAGACAAGAGTGGGTACTGTCGTCCATACTGAGGTCTTTAGGTGAGGGAGATAATGAACGAGACACACCATTCCTGTGCACAGTAGGCCAAAGAAGGTTTAAGCGAAAAAAAAGTCAAACAGAAACTGAAAGTTTTGTCCTTGTTCTGTTCACATTATAATTAAACGTGACACCTGCTTGGACAAAATGGTTGCTGGCATGATAGCAAGACCAGATGTCAATTACTCTAAGCAGTCTTGAGTCCTTTACTTACTAAAAAGCGGCCACATCCAATAGTTGGCTTTGTTCCCAACTATGCTGTGTAATCAAAATGAAAAATAAAATGGAATATGCATAGATGCCAAGACACAAATTATATTTTATAGTAAAATATTTACACCACCTAAACAAAATAAAGCTGCTGTACTTTCTCGAAATGACTCTGAATGACTCCTAAAAAGTGCGAGATATTAAGTCCTTACTGTTTGTGCATAGATTATTGAGCACCAGTGTAAATATTCAAAATCTCCAAAGTTTAAATTTCAAAATGTTCACTAAGGATATTAAATATATTTCAGAAGATGCACTTATAAATTTGGGATCTATATCAGGATTGTGCTGTGCATTTATTTAATGTAATAAGAAGTAATAACAGGTGCAGTTTGAAAGATTTCACCTCGATCTTATTTTCTCACATTCTAAATAAAACTCTTTGCTAATCTGCTCTCTAACCCTCAAACTACAAAAACACACCCGCAGCCCCTCCTGCCCCATACTAATCATGCTGAGCTAGAGTCCTTCATTGTTTACGTCGGGGCTTGAATTTAAGACTACAATTAATCTCCCAGAATGCCTCCTCTCACCTCAGCCCCAGCCGATGATTGATTAAAGCTGGCTCTGACGTGGCGGTGGCTCAACCTGGCTAGAGTTTCACCAACAGGAGAGGCTGTGTGAACGGCTCAGTCCTTTCAGAGCCGGACTCGTGGCTCGTGGGCCTTTGAGACGCCCTCCGCTCCCCCCCTTGAAACTCCTCTGATGTGAAAACCAGGTAGCCCCATAACCCCCCAGCCGCCTCTCTCCGGCCTCCTGTCTTTCCTCCTTCGCTCCCATTTCTCGTTCCTAACGGACTTGGTGATGGATTGTATTTTGCTCCTCAGAAACACATTGTTTTCTTTAGCACAGCAGGGTATTCTATTTGCAAAGGTCTGGCCGGTGAAGTATTGTGGATATCTATCACTGCAGAGGTGCCTCTGGTAAGCATGTTCCTTCCTTTAAGAGGAGGAGCAGTTGTGAGCAATGGATAGCCGGGGATGTCTGGTCCCTGCGGCGGCTCATATTGATACAAGGCTCGAAAAACTACAACTGAGACACGAATACTAAAGCTGTCTGTAAGAAGAGACGGCTCAGTCATGTAGTGTTTGAATATATTTCTCAAGAGCTTCTTGTAACATGGTACCAGTTCAGATCATTTCAAGTTATCCATCAGATTACAGTGTACAGAGTGATTTTAAATTTTTGTTCTAGAGTAAAATGAGGTTGTTGGAAATAATGGAAAGAAGACAAATGTGCTGAAAAAGTAAAGTTTATCCAAACCAGTTGAAGCGTGGAGACAGAAACCACAAAATGCTTAGCTGCTTAGCTTTTCTCCAGCTTACAGGAGAACTAGTGGACCAGACGGCTGCTCCTTCTGACCAAAAGGTAGTCGATTGTTTGTGGGAGAAAAGTCGCAATTACTTTGCTCAGTCATGCATTTCACATCATTGTACTACACGGCTACAAGTTGGAATCAATCACTATCAGTTAATCAGGAGGCAGCAGAGAGAAACTCATAACCTCGTTCTGTGTTTTAACATCAGAATATCCCCTGTAACTCGAGCTCCTTTGTGTTTCTCTCAAGTTACGATATCACAATTACCCAAATGGATGCTTTCCAAAGAGGGATTACCCACTCTAAAGCTCCTTTTAGCACCTCCATGTGAAAGTCAAACAGCGGCGGCGTTTCGAAGAAGGCGACAGATGACAACCTTGAACTCGCAAGCGTCGGTTGGGCAGTCCGCTGAAACGGTTTGAGAAGGGCCCCGCCTTATGGCATTTCCACTGCTGCGTTCACCTCAGGAGGGGCTGAATACATATACAGAGGTCCTGATATGTTTTACATGCTGTCCTTTGAGGGGAACCGAGGGGTATTTGTAACGCAGCTATTTCACCAGAGCGATGATGTACACACTGCAGCTATGTTGAAATAGATTGGAGATGATGTGAAACGCAAACAGGACTCTGAGACTTGAGGCAAGTGATGTGAAATAAAATAAAAAATAAATAAACAGAAGATTGCACGTCATAGATTTGTGTCTTTAATCATGTGTTAAAAAAAAGAAGTGTTGTTGTAATCCAATATATGCCTGGGTGTTGGTTTTAAATATCTCAGAATAATTTTTCTTTATTGCTACCACTCACACACACACACACACACACACACACACACACAAAGGGGAGGCCATTGGGGTTCCTGTGTGACCAGACCAGCAGACGAGGGAGTTGAACTTGTGACCCCCTCCCTGGGGCGTGAGGCCCCGGGGGTTGCAGTATCACAGAGCTGATCCACTCCAGCCTGCCTGGCTTGGCTTGGCTCGAGCTCCGTCCGCCCACCCACTCCCACAGCTGGCACGTAACACACAGCACTCACTGTGCAGCCCAGCGCCTTACAGCAGAGCTCAGGCTATGATGCAGCATTAAACGCCACTGAGCAAATTTTACTCCTCTGATTCGATGTCATCCTGGAAATTTAAAACTACTGCACCGATTGACGATGTTATGAGGATCTGTAGGTGTTGCAAAAAGAATATATTTTAATCTTTTATTTTAAAATAGACAAAAAACTAACAAACCTTGCTATGCATGAAATACAATAAACTTTAATAAACGCTCTTTAAATGGTGAAAGTTGAATAAGGTGACACATTTCATTTCACCATCATGATTCTAAATTAATAATCATAATTATGCACAGAATATTAATTATAATGACACAAACTTGTCTCATTCATTTTGTTCACCAATTGCTGCTTTCTAAAAAAGGCAGGAAGATTCATTTTCAGATATTCTTCTCCTCACGTGCTGAGCATATCAGTCATGAAACACTGCTCTCATCACGGAAGCTAATGCGCTCCAGTCAGCCTCAGATAAGCTCAACAATACATTATCATCCCAACACAGCTGAAAGTGTGACTGAGGAAATCCCACTCATCTAAATTAAAACAGGTCACCCATTACCTGTGACGCACAGGAGTTTACACCTTTAAATCAGCCTAAATGGACTCATACGTGTAATATTGTGTTAATACAATCAATTAATACAGACACCACGACCATTCAGCTCGATATTATAATTTGAACTCACAAATATAAAATGATCACATATTGCAAAGATGAAGATTAAAAGATGAAGACTTATTGATAGTAATTATATTATAGAAAACATATGTAGAGAAGCATACAGGAATTATTAGCATGGTTGTTAAAATGTCACATGCATCTATCACCAAAACATACCAACAAGGATTTAATCAAGACAAGGCCCATTCGTATTTATCACTACTTCACCGAGAGTGATATTTTAAAATAAAGATTTGAAAAAATAAAATGTTTAGGATACATATGATTATCAGAATTTAATAAAAACATTAGATGTACTTTTGATAATTTATCTCAGCATTGAAACAGTGTGAAATAATTCAATGTAAAAGGTGATTTTTTTTTTCCATGAACTGTATGTCTATAATTATTTTTGGTTTAGATATTATTAATCATTAATTTCTATAGTTCTGATATACAACAACAGTTTAAATAATCTACATTAATCTTATTTTATGTCTTACTAAATCTCATGATGAGTCTGTGTTTAACAGTTCAGACTGCAGACATTATCTGAAGCCTCCACTGTATAATAATTATAATATTAATTAGGGAATTATTGGTGGAATTGCAATGCTATTTTAATAATTAGGGCATTTCAGATTAATAATTATTATTTCATAATTGATTAACGTTTCAGTTGTGAATATGCCATCTAATATTTCAGCCTATTACTGCATGCAGTATAAACCATACAGGCAACATCCGTCATTATTATATTTAAGCCTCTGATAAAAGAAGAAGCCATTTTATCATGAATAGAGGAGAATGTGAGACATGACAATTAACAAATTATACAGATGAACATGAACTCACATCTTTTCTGCCAAAGTTAGAAAAGGAAGCTTAATGAAATGAGAATTTACAAGATCTGACCATCTACTTCCTAATTTATTTCATTTTTGATTTAGTGCATGTGAAAGCAATTTATTAGAACTTAAACAGTAAAAAAAATCTAAAGCACAGTGTTATTTGTTTTTTATCTTTCCCTACAGCTTGCTGCTTTTTGCACCATTTAACAAAATGCTGTGTGTCAATACTAAACGCACTGTAGTCACTTTACACTCTGACTATCCAGCCAGCTTGAATGTCCACAGACTCCCAGAGCCAGAGGAGAAGCTGTGGACCACAAGCCACATTCAGAGAGGGGGAGACGGAGGAAGAGGAGGAGGAGGGGAGTTAGCACATGGTTATCAGGGTGTCAGCACCCCCTGCTGGCTTTGGCTGCATGACCGGGACATGTGCCCTCCCATAACCCCCCCCCCCCACCCAGCTTTCTCCTGCCCTTTCTACATACTACCACAGCATCTCAGTGCTACTAAGAGCTCCTGAGGACAAATGAACAAGTGGTTTGGAAGTGCAGAAGTTTCAGAAACCACTGCTTTGGTTCTTCTCCTTTATTAGAATCAATTTTAATCCTGCATTCGCAAAACAAGTCAACACACTAATGCAAATAACAGCTAATATCTGTGTTGCAAGTCCAGTTGGATATTTGTCCCATTGAAGATGAGGGATTACACAACAGGTCAAGAATATCCCACCACACATATACCAGTGTAATTTCTTCAAAGGCTGAATGGAAAAACTCAAAAAAATTTGCACATATTCAAGGTGTTTCACTATTTTGAGTGACAACACACATTTGTTATCGATCCAAATCTTAATCTATCAATCTAAATTTGGACCCACTGACCACTTAACATGTTTGAATGCTTTGTTTCATGAACAAACTATGTTTTACACGTGCATGAAATATGAGCTGTTTTTTCTTCACCAAATTGAATCTTTCGCTCATTAAACTTCATGTTGACCGATGGTATTAATACAGAACTAGCAGTAGAAAATGACTTCATTTCTCAGTAAGGATATATGTGATGAGCAACATGGATACTAGTTCCTGTCTTGGCTAAGGTCATGTTCAAGATAAGCTGTATTAATGTAACTTTAGATCACATTTACTCAGACGCCTTTCAGCATTAGTAAACGCAAATGCAACGCAGATAATAAAAACCAACAGAATTTGGGATATGAGGTTAATGTACATCAATATCCCACTAAAATGGTCATATTCCAGCTTTCCTTTTACTGTTTCTCATAATTGTGATACGAGTTTAGCAAGACACTCATAAACAACAGCGTGATGTTTGCATTTATCTGCTGTCAGAGAGAAAAAAACTGAGGGTCATGAGCTGGAATACAGAAATACTAAACAACTGTATTATTGTATCGTTATTATTAAAACTTGTGACTCGTTTTAGGTTATGTTAATCACTTAGGCTTCCCCCATGAGGTCGGTTTTGTAAAACTGTGTTCAGACTGGTTGGAGAATTAAGCCCCTCTTTGCTTTGCACTTAGACTTTGCTAATGCGTTTTAGACACATACACAAGACGGGGACAGCTGGAAGGCTAACCACCCTCACCCCAGGTGAACTAACAACTAAAGAAAAGTGTTTCCACTGAGACATTGATGACGCCAGCTGACAACTGCCAAAAAAAAAAAAAGATAAGAAAACTATATGTGCTCTTCTGGCAATGCCTTAAAGAAGCAATGCAAAGGCATGGTTATCTAAAGTCAGCATTTCCTGTTTAACTTACTAACTGTTAAAATCTTCGATGACACTGTTTCATTGTTGTGAATAGAGCTCATTTGACCTTGTTTTTCATTTTCTACAATCTTAGTTTGCCCCGAATACATAGGAAATTGGACCTATTTAAAATAGTCAAGCATATGTAGATATCCAAAGTCTCCTCTGAAATTAAAGCCCATCTTTGTTAAACTGTACAATCAGAGAAGCAGAGCCATGTAGAGAATGAAAAACACTTTAAATGGCGAGATGATCTGTCACAGCGAAGGAGAATCATTAAAAAGCTCTGTACACAAACACAGGTGTTTTTAGTTACACTGGCGGATCAAGCCTATTCTCAGAACCGTCTCTAAATATACAGCACAGGCTGCACTTGACATCTGCCCGACTCTCTCGTGTTATTTTCGTTCACACATTAGAACAGCGAGTAACACCGTTACGATCTTTTGAAGAACGCCGTTAAGCTAATTTGAAGCCAAAAAAAAAAAAGGTGCTGCGGGATTTTATGTCTTTTTTTGGTCTAACTTCACATATTCTGCAGCTGAATGGTTTCACACCATTATTATGTGCGTCTTGTTAATCATGTGACACCCAAAGGAAGAAATAGAGGTCTCCAGTAAGAAAAAAGGTCTTCAAAAACTTTACTTTTTTTTTTGAAAAATTTATATTTTAGCTTTACTGTTAAGTCTGAATTGTTAAATCTTGTATGTGGTATTAAAATAATTATGCGTATGGCATGCATTGCATATCGCTGTGGAGGGGGGATATAAATTCAGACAGAAATAAATGAGCTCAAAATGACCCCGGCGTTCTCCTTTAATTTGCATACAAACACTCGCTTCCTAACTGCCCACTGACTCATCTTCCTCAATGGGAAGATTTACCAACCGCAGGAATATCAAGGTCTCAAATCAAAGCCAGGAATGTGAAAACGGAGACGGGAACAGCGCATTACCACAACACCGCCATCTCCCATGTGGACGCGCGGGAGAAGGGTGTCACTACGGGGGGCTCTGGGTCTTGTCGTTAGCCAGCCAGGAACGAGCTGCTCTCTCTGGGTTATCAGCCTTCTCCTGTGACCCCCCGGTAGAGCAGCAGGGCTGTTCTGTTGTTTCATTATCACAGAGGTTCACGTAGCATGGAGAGGCGCCATCATTATCCATCAGGCTTAATGAGACTATCTCACTGCCGTAAAAGGTCAGGCAATTACTGCTGGTGCAGTTTTCAGCCTGGAGACGCGAAGAGGTTGGAGAGGGATGTAGGGATGGAATAGATAGCACACAAACAAACACATGTAAAGACTGCTTGCATGTTTGATATTCTTGTATCATTGCTATTTGGTGATAATTTCCAAAATAAAAACAGCAGTGGATTTAGATTTCCAAACATTTGTAAGCTTATCAAACATTTTTTTTATGTATATGCCGATAACTGTTTGCTAAAGTTTTTTTTTTTCCAATCTTTTTGTGCTTTTAGTTTTGCCTCTAATACAGCTGCTATTTGAACTAATTTGCGGATGAGTCTCAGAGGAAGCACACCTCTCTGTGAAATAGCAGGTGACTTTCCAGTCATCTGGATCATGTGCAGTATATGACAGGCCTGTAATTGGATCAGGCGTTGGACCTTTGACCTGTGGCATATTACATCACCCAGAGAGCTGTTTATGTGTGTCTCTTCACACTTCTCCAACCATACACAGCCACAGCTTCAAACAAAAAGGTCTAAAAACATACAGGACTAATAGAAACTTTCCTCCATTTACAAACAATGGAATGGAAACCAAATTGCTCATTGAAGGACTTTTAATATTTCCAAATAAAATGCCACCATTTCATATCACTCTGATTTCAAAGGACTTGCTCATTTTTGTCAATTTCCATCATATTAAAAGGAACAAAAGACAGTTTGCACAGTTGTCAACTTCGGTCACGTAACAACAGGTGGTCGTCTGGGGAGATCGTAACCTCTGTCTGTGTTCATGGTCGTCTGCTGTGAATGACCTCTAGATGTGGTTGAAAGTCTGGGAACAGTTTAGCTCAAGGTCTCCAAACCAGCTTTCTCCAAAGTCGAATACTCATCCTTAAACACTTTTAAATAGTTAAATCTAATTTTTGCTCTTGGTTAGAGGGTGAGCGACTGTCATAATGGATTTATATATGCTGCCGGGGTTGCTGTTTAGCTATACTTTACATTGTGAGCCAGTTCATTTTGTTTTGATGTATTTTGTGATTAAAAAAAAAGTCAGCTCCACATTATCGCTCGCTCAATATGCAATGTGCATGAATAACCTTGTTAGCATCCTCACAGATTAGCCGTGAGGAATGATGATAATTTCTCCAGCGCCGTGACAACAGTGGAAATGTAGAGTCTACTTCAGCGCACAATAATTCAACTTCAACTGATGTCTCTGCAATGACGCGATACCCACAGAAAAATGTTTAAGAAAAATAGCACCCTGCCTTTCCTCCATCAGAGCACTCTCTTGCCTCCAGAGCCACAGGCGATCCTGAGACAGGTTTATGCTCCTCTCGCAGAGAGTTTGAGCCACCGGTTACAGTGTTTTAACGGCTGGATTAATGGGGTGGCAAGAGGGGCCATAAATTGATAATATAACCGCTGAACATACTTGCCAAGACAATTAAGATAATACAACTGGAAATAGAGGCCCCATGAATCGCCATGGTAAAGAGCAATGGCTGCCTTACGATGATGCACGCCCTTGAGCCCTCTGGCCGGAAATTGTCGTCTGTGTTCCTCCACATACGTGCAGCGATAAACTCCGAACAATCACACCTGAGCGCCGGAAAATTAAAAAGGACATTTTGAAAATAAGGAAGATAGTTTAAGCAATTACCAGCACACGCAGAGCCTGCGGGTGAGTATTTAAGGCAGCATTTCACTGTCTTTAAATGTAAAATTAGAGGTAATGCCATCACAGGTATCAAGAGAAATCAAAAAGCTTCAAAGAAAATGTCTCTTTTACATTCTCTGGAGTAATTTGTCCTGTCAAAACACCATCTACAGGCACATCCATGGTTTATTACACGAGAGCTTGACATTTCAAATACTATTACAGTGAGCAGGGTGTCCAAAGGTCAATGGTCTTGTCTGTCATTAACTATGTAGCTGCATCGTTGAGATGGAGAGCTTAATGAATGATCTGAACACAATTTGCTTAATACCTCTCTCATCTCTATCAAGCTTTCAGGGTTGTTTTATTTTTATTTTTTTGAGCCTGGGAAAACACAATAGCTTGCTTTGCCAATCCATGGGAAGCAGAGTAGAGAGCTGAGCACCCATCCACTGCCCTCTCTGGGTAAAATAATGAGTTTTTAGCCTCAGTGGCGTCATTATCAATATTTATTCACATTAAGCTGGGAAGAAGTAGAATCCGCTGCACCTTAATCACGCGGAGTGACACTCCTCGTGAAGATTAGGGGGCTGATTCGAGAGAGTCCTCCCAGGATCGTTATTCAACATCTGTAAAAGATGGCCGTGTTTTTCTTCCTGCCCCTGTCGCCGTCGACCACCATCCCGCTGCATAACGAGCATGCGGCGACGAGCGGGTAACGAAAACAAAGGCGTAATAAGAGAATGAAAAATGATGCGGAGCCGGTTGTAATGAAGATGAAAAGACTTGCTCTGATGCCTAATGAAGATACATGCCCGTATTTCTCTGACACAGTACTAATTACAAGCTGGGTTTCCATTAATAGCTCATGAAATATTAAGTTCCATTAGCTAATAAAAGCAGCCTGCAAAAACTAATGCAGGCTCACTGGAGTATTCTGAGGCAGGTAAAGAAATACAGTATAAGGTCTTGGTTTTATCGCTGGGAGCAGAAATGATGAAATGTGCTTCTTCATTATTACAACTCAACACTTATCAAGACTGAGGCAGAATTGCGCTTTTCCACGGTTATTACCAAAACATAAATTTGTCAGATATACATTTGAGATGTTATTAATGTTTTATCGTAAGGATTACTGTACTGGCTGAAGCAGGGCGGTATTTTTTTTAGAGATGTTTTATATTCATCCCATTTCTCCTCGCTGTGCTGCTCACTTACAATGAGAAATTGAATGCAGCACGAAACACAAGTAGCTTGGAAATATTGAAATGTGCCCACTTTTGCACGATGTGTCTCGATTATTTTCATTGCTTAAAATCCGTCTTTATCCGACGAATTGGATTTAATATGTGAAATCAATTATAAACCATAGCATTTAGCTATTAGCTTTGTGTAGCCACTCTGAAAAAGCATAACAACGCTTCTGATTCTCCGCTCAAACAATATCTTTATTAAGCCAGCTCATTTAACCAAAGATAATACAGATACATCCTCCTCTCCTACTCCTCTGGACCTGACTCCAGGAAGAAATGCAGGGAGAATTAGGGAATTAATCATTAATAGTTGGCCAGTAATGATCCTGGGACTTGGCGTTATTGGTAAATTATAATGAATGATCATAAAGCCTGGCCCCGCTCGGGCCCCTTCAGCTCCAAGGCCCCTACAAATGAGAACGGAAAAGACCCGTAGTCAGTTGAGTATGGGCAGCCCTGCCAAGCGCCCGATTGATTTTCTTATTTTCGTGCCGGCAGCCTGGCTCTGAGGAATGAGTTTTAATTCTGGCAGTGCATGATTAAGTCTGCTTGTGCTTAAAGCCGGACCGCTCAACCGGAAAAGTGCATGCGGTAGGAAAAGGAGGAAAGAGAGCAAGGGTTGTGATAGTGAGGAATGTGTGCAGGTTTACTTTAGTGAGGCTTTATGTTTGTGTCTTAATGGGTGTCTGTGTGTGTGTGTGGGTGTGTGGGTGGGTGATGAGAGCTGCGGTTGTTCAGAGGGCCTGAATGGCACCTGTCAGGCTCTTGATTAACGAGGCCCTCTGCCCTTCAATTCCCCAGCCTGTCACTCAGAGAGGATGCATTAATCTTCATCGCCCGCTTGTCAGGTCAGGGCCGGTCCAAGACACCCACCAGTGTGCGTCTGTGTGTTTGTGCGCCTAATGCGTGTCTGTGCGTGTTTTGGACGTCGGCTGCATGTGTTCCAGTGCGTGTGAGCGCACGTACGTGTCTTTGCTCATGTGCGATATTGGACACGTGCGTGTGTTTGAGTGTGAGATTGCTCAGGTGGAGGAGGCAGAGCAAGAAGGGGGGAGGTGTTTGGACTGAGGGAGTTATGTCAAGTAACATCAGGATGGAGTAAAAGTGCAGCGACAAGACCGCAAGGGCAAAGTGTCAGAAAATCGGAAAACAACTCAAATACCAGAGATGCTTATAATTAATATTTGGCTCGTCAGCAGTGGGCATTTGCATAATTTATTAAGATTCACAAGAGCATGTGCACACTGTAACACCCACATCATTCCCTTGTGTGAGAGGTGAGAAGAAAGGCTGGAGTGATGGGGGGTAGGTTGCTCATCGCTAGTGAGAGTGTGTGTGAGGAGACAGATGGAGAGTGGGGCTGCCACTCCTGCCAGCCGCCGCTCACGTTCAGCCAACGAGCACCCCACCCCTGAACCCTCGACACCGTCCAACCAATCAGACGAACCCGTTCGCACGAGCGCCGGCCAATCAAAGAGCTGGCAGTTCAATTAGAGCATAATAAAGGGACATTCATCATTCAATTAGGCATCTGTCACTGAGCCACAAAAGGGGGGAAAAAACTTGGAGATGTGGAGAGAAAGAGAGAGAGAGAGAAAGAAAGGGTGGGACAGAAAATGAAGAAAGAGAACAGGAGAGGGGGAGGAAAGATAAGAAAGGAAAATGGGAAGGAAGAAGAAAAAGAGATGCACGCCATAAATAACTAATCCCATAAATAAAGGGAGAGATAGAAGGAAAGAGAGACAGCGACTGAGAGAAAGCGTGGGGGGAGATTAGGTGGAGTCGGAGATAAGAAAAAGAGGGAGTGAAAAATGTAAAGGGTGCAGAGAAAGAAAACAAGGCGGGGATGCAAAATATTCATAATGTTAATTACAGTGCCATCGCAGTGACATTGTTATGACTAACAGCCAGCTCTGGTGTAATGAGGAGCAGGAGGAAAAAAAACATATCAGGACATCAGAGACATATCGGGGACATTATGTGCTGCTGTGCATGTTATCATAAAAAAACTTTTGCCATCAACAATTTCAGAGAAGTTCTGTAATCAGCCTCCAAAGACCTCCATTCTCATAATTTTCAGTACAATGTGGAAATACAGAAACAGAAGCTGAGCAAAGCAGCAGACTGTGCAGTAAAGTTCAGTTTCCGATCTCAACTTGTAGCTATTGCGTTTTACTTCTTTAAAACACTTCATCCACAGGGATCATCATGTAAAACAAACAGATAAGAACATTAATCAAGGCCTCTGGATGCCTCCGTACCACACCAGAGGTATTGTTAATGCTTTTCAAAATTAAAATAATTTCCTACTTGTCTCCACTCGTTGGAGTTGCGGTTGTATTTGTTTGTTTTTCTTTAATCATACGGGAGACGATGAAAAACAGTCTTCGAAACCTCGAGCGCTGTTTACCCTGGAAGCAACCTCTACCTGATATCGTTGTAAAGTAACCCAACGTAGATTTGCTTCCAGATCAAAACCAGTGGCCCACGACGTTAATTGCAGCGTAAAAGTTCTGTTCCTCGTAATTAAACTGATGTCAAAATGCACGCGGTGACGCATTATTGATGTTAAAATATCAAACAAAGCACTGTTAATATCGTCTTTATTCATGATGCTAACATGATGTGTAATTATGTCTGCAGAAAGCTGTATGGGGAGAAGCAGTAAAAGACTTAATAATGATCAATCAAAGCATGTTGAACTGGACAGTCACATTCATTCTATAAATCTCCAATCATACATATTCCAGATGTCATATGCTCCATATATTGATTACATGTTTGGTTGGTTGGTTTGGTTATGTCAATACCCAGTTAACTGATAGGTCAGAGCTCTAAACAATAAGACCGGCTGTATTATCACACATATTTCATCGCCTATTATATCTGTACCTAAAGTCTTAATATACTGTGTAATATGTCAGCATAAAATGATGTGATTAGCCAATAAGACGTTGAAATCACTTTGTCTTAGTCAAATGTGCGGAAACTGCAGATGGCCTCTGTGAAGGACTCTCTTTTCTGCTGCAGCTGCACTTTTTAGTTTGTGATTTTTTTTATATAGAAAATCATGGCTAGTGCCTTGAATAAATAATTGTCATAAAAATCCCTCATCATTTCAAAAACGCGCTCATCACATTGTCTCTTTCTTGTCTTCCGTCTCTCCATCTCCCATCTCCCTCTGCCTCTCTCGTGCCAGCTGTCTCCAAACCCCTGTGGTCCTCCCTCCCTCACCTGCCCCCCTTCCTCCCACCCTCTCATTTCCTCCTCCCCCCCCTTCTCCCTCACCCAAGTCCCTAACCAAGCGGGAAAATGATCCCTGGTAAATAATATATCAAGATAAATGATAATTGCTCTGATTTTTTGTGTGTTCCCCGTCACTTAATGAGCGCCATAAATTAGCAATGAATACGGCTGACAGCGTTTGTCAGAACACGACGCCTTGGCATCCTGATGGTTAAACCTTCTTCTGCGTGTTTCTTTCTCCCTTTAATTCCAATGATACAACAGATCAAAGTTCATATAGGAGCACAAAACAGAGTTCACTCACGTTTTGTGTCTTGCATGAGAAATGAATTCACTGCTAATGGCGAGGATGCAGACAGGGAGGAACTGTGAGAGTCAACAAGGAGTAGCAGTTTGTATTAAAAAGGTCAAAATGAGAGAGGTGCTTTGTCTTCTGTTCTTTTGTGATTGTGACTTGCAAATGGTTGCAAGCCTCAAATTCACCCTTAAACTGACTTCCCACCATACAGAAGTCGTATGACGTATTTTACTGGAACCATGTATTGTTAGTTTAATGAGAAGTTTCAGGAAACAACATTTTTGTATTACAGCTCATTATTTCTCGTTACTTTTATAAATAACAGAAAATATCCTACAATATTATGTCATTGTAAAAAAAAAAAAAAAAAAACAGACCCTAAACAACAGCAGCACACATACACACACACACACACACACACACACACACACACACACACACACACACTACCCTATACAGTAATTGCAGATTGGCTGTGGGTGAGCACTCCCACTTAAGCCCTGTCCCTCCGTCCCTGTCAGACATCAAACGGGGGGCCTTGGCCACAGATCGCACACGAGGGCATCCCCAGAGACCGCCTGATTGAAACCTGGCAACAGGACCAAACAGCTGCTTCAAACAAAAGACATCTGCATATTTCAGATTTGTTTTTCATAAATTAACACCGCAACCTGCCAAAAATCTGGGCGAGGGAGTCTATCGACTTGTGTATAATTAGATAAAGTTTACAAGCTTTGAAAGTTGGAAATTAGCATGAGGTAAAGGGGCGCTCACCAGGGAGAGAGGGGGACCCGGCTTACAGGCATGTTTCTGCCTCCTTTTGTAATGATGGGGAGGTGGTGGGTTGGTAGCTGTTCAAGCTGAGGGAAAACATACAAACACGAGTCCTCTGGTGTTTTGCTGGAGCCACAACAGTAGCTCAGTTTTGTTGTTCTCTTCAGAGAGGCTCAGGGTGAAGTTTTAGTGTGTCAGCAGTGGGCTGACAGGAGGTGATGCTGCTGGCTGCAGCCAATTAAAAACTGTCTGGCTTTTTTAGGCTCTGCCTTTGACCTGAATGACACCTGCTGTGCATTTGTGTGCATGCGCATGTGTGTATCTCTGTGAAGGTCTGATAGGGCCCTGTGTGTGTCGCCTTTATGGGGTCAGATAGCGAGCTGCTTCACTTGTAAAAACCCCTTCAATTATTCAGTGAAGTCAAGTCCCCCCTTTATCTCCCGCTTGTCTCCTGGTGTGTTTGGGGACAGCAGGGAGAGTCAGAGGGGATGGATGGATGGATGGATGGGAAGGAGCGGACGTCTTCTCAAAAGCATTGCTGCCTAATTACTAGCTCATTTAGATCAGCAACCACAGTTATAAATAACCCAACAGCTGGCGCGATGGAACCAGACAACACCAAACACGGAAACGCAGCACAATATCACAGTCAGCTGAAATAAGCGTTGGAATGATAATGGTGTCTGTGGTGCACGGAAAGAGCCCGATATGTCTCAACATGGTTGTGCTGTTTACAATCTAGAAACCCTCAAATGGGCCCGGGGTAACGGTGAGGTTAAGAATAGCTGTTACACCAGAGTTTCAAACCAGGCTCTGTTCATTTCGAAAAATATCTGTTGCCTGAACATCACAAATTGAATGTGAATATACTAAAGTCTTGATGTTAAAATGTTTCAAGGTTAAACAGTGGCAGTAGATATGATTAAATAGGAACAAAAAAAACAATTAGACTTGGACACCATCTTTTCTCATGTGCAGGTTTTTGGCCATGGTTGTTATGTTAGCTTTAAATACAAATTTCACTTTGCAGGAAATTTTTAAGGTAAACGTCTAACTAACGTCTACTCTTGGTACCAAACTAATACCTGTTTCTGCATGTCTCCTCCATACAATCATTTTATCGTGGTCAACAAAGGCGCATTTTTAAACTTCCTTATACTGGGCTGGAAAAAAGGATCAATTCACGATGTCAAGACAACAGCATGCATCTTACTGTGAATTTCAAATACTGTCATCTGAGTATCCCCCGGGCTAAAGGACAGATTTGAAACGTCTCTGTGTTTGCGTCGAAGCTCCCACGAATGCAGGGCTGCTTCTTCTGTTAAGTGATTATACAGACAACTTGGGAGTGGTATAATTACCTCAAACTCGGCAACCCTAGTGGTGAAGCTTGTGGAGGTGATAATATATGGTAATTACCAGTTTCTAGGGCTGAACAATCTGGAAAGAATGTATTTAAGATAAAAGCATGAAAACAAACCCGGCAGCGCTTTTACATGTACAGTGTGGTGTTTGCACTGTAAAGGAAGACAATGGCTGTAAACATTTAAGAAATGGTAATGAGATAAATGCCCTATCCCTTCCAGAGTACACATGTATTTTTGTTCACAGACATACAGGGTAACAGCCCTCACAAGGAAAGGATTTAACAATGGAAAGATTAAAATCTTTACTCCCAGAAACCAAGTAAAGAAAATTAGTGTCTAGACAGTTCTAATTAGGCTTTAATTGTAATTAAAAGTTTATTATTATATTACTCATTCACTTTATTCACTTAAGGGGAATGTAAAATCGTTCATATTTGTTTCTTTCTGCCCAAAAATTCTATTAAGTGTCTACAGCATTTTTAGAAGTCTTACCAGAAAACCCTTAGAGAAGTGTGAAACAGTCTTTTTTTAATATCTCGAAATGAATATGCCTTTTCCCTGACATTAATTAAAGGTAAATGAAAGGTTTTTCTCCCAATTAAACCCTGAAATTTCATTAACTTGCTTTGTGGCAAGTGGCGACGGTCAAATCTTTGTCCCGTTTCCTCAAACCTTCAGAGGGGAAACACAACTCTCAGACTGAACTCTCTCTCTGCGAGCATCAGGGGAGCGCTACTTTTCAAACAGGCGTCCATTCAGCCGAGTCTCTATGACAAAAAGCCGGCGATACAGCGGATCTGCTTTGGTCGTTGTCTCTTGACGGACGTTTTGGCAGCAGGCGACGGCTCCTCAGCTCGGGACGAGGAGACCAAAAGACTGTACCTCTCTGTTAGCAAACAATGGGCAGGTTTCTGTTTCAGCAAAGTGAAAGACCAGAGCGAGAAAGGTGATCTTGATGTCCCAGAACGCACTCGCAGAAAATGAAAAATCTGATGGGCAAATTCCGGTTTTCCACCCTAATATTAAAGATATTCAATATTACGGCATGTCATATTTTAACTCGTGTGTCATCTGGTGGTTCACTTGGATGACCGCCCACGTAGAACCTGGATCAAAAGAAAGGAGAGCAGGTGGGTGAGATCAAGATATCAATTTAACGCATTTATCTTTATGTTGCTCATTTTTCAGGTTCGCTGACACTCGTCTATTTAAAAGCCTCTTGAGTCTATTTAGAAAAAAAAGAAAACTTTGCCTCGTAAGCATCGCTGTCAAAGCTACACCGGTGTAACTAATTTCCAACATCTCTAAACCCAGAGTGATGGAAGGACTCGGGGAAAAGGAGATGTTAAGAGTGGGCGGTGCCTCCTGTTGTAGGAAACTCCGGTGAGGGGTGTTCGCCATATGCTCGCCGGGTTTCCGAGGGAAAAGGGCTCAGAGGATAAAAGTGAGCGCGGCGGCAAACGGCCCTCCATCAGTGTGTTCAAAGCCTCCATATGAAAATGACTGTGTACAAGACTTCTACTGAGGCCAAATTTAGATCAAAGGCATCCCCGGGCAGGAGGGGAATTGAGGGAGGGGGAACGGGGCCGGTTTTGGGGCAGACGGGGGGAGTTGTGCATGAAATGGAAGTTTGCGCAGTGTGATGAGAAAATCTGTGTGTGTGCATTGGAATGTTAATAATAATAAGTGGGGAAATTTGTCAATTTATTTTTCCCCTTTTACACTGAGGATGTCAATACCAAATTGGAGCTGTTAACTTGTGATGTGACTTCCAGCTGGGTGAAATGAAGTTATGTCTTTTCCAGGTCAACAAACTGGCAGCATTACTGTACAGACTCTGTACAGGATTGAATTTAGAGGACGGGACGTGTTGCAGGAGATGCAAATTAGCTTTTGATGTTTTGAGTTAGAGTATATTTGTTTCCTACATTTCCCTCTTGCGCTGGAGGCAGAAAGAGCTCTACCTATCTGTGTCGGGGTGTAAATGATGATTTTAAAGCATCACACCTGTTCTCTTGAAAAAATTATTACACTAAAGTTTTTTTTTTTAATATAATGTACATCTCTTTTCTCTCGCATCTTCCTATATACAGCACATGAAGTCATAATTGTAGCTTTGTGATTAAATGAATCCATTTGTCATCTCATCTATTACTCACTGTTTCTGCATCTTCTGCACCACAAGTCCTACAGATCACATCTCAATCAAAGTGTGGTTTGTTCTATATTTTCCTCACTCTTAACAAAAAAAAGGTATCATCTTATCTTGTAAATTGTGTCTTTTTTATTTCATTACTTGCTGCTCAACAGAAATGTATTTCTCTCCCGGCGGACCTATCAGACACTGAGTGTTCAGAACAGCCAATGTAAACGCTTTCAATACGTGACTGCATGCTGAATCGCTGCGTTACATCATTCAGAGATATAAAGCAGAACAGTGCAAATGTATTTATATAAAAATGTGACTGGCTTCTGTTTTGAAACACTCTGTATTACCATAAATCTTAAAGCTCCTGGTCTTACTGGTGGAACAAACGCTAACACTGATATATGAGAGGCTCACTCGGCTGCGCTCCTCACATCTTTCTTCCATCTCTTCACCTCCTTTCTTTAATCCCCCCCCCCACCCCTCATCCTCCTACTCCTCCTCTTCGCTCCTCCCTCCTCTCCTTCCTTGCTTCCTGCCTCTCCAGAGAGGAGGTCACATACTGCAGACCTGCTCTGTGCCATCTGGCTGACTTCCTGTCATCCTTACCCCAGGAGAGAGTGGCTCTGCAGGGTATACGACTGGAGAATCCCCCCCTCCTCTTCCTCCTCTTCCACCTCCTCCTCCTCCTCCTTCGGGGCCCTCGCACACCTGAGCAGAGAGGGTGAGAAAAAACACACAGGGAGAAAAAACAGAGAGAGAAGAAAAAAAAGTGACAAAGACTATAGTGGGAAAGAAAAAGATAAGGACAGGAAATACAGCGGGAGGAAAATTTGAAAAACCTGTGAGCCAAAGTGCTGCTCTGAGGAAAACTGATTAATCAAGCGGGATTTAAAACCACATGGTTTGGGAGGAAAGAAAAGGTCTGATGCCATGATAATGACAAATCAAATGTCACCACAACCAAATTGCTGAAGGGCAGTTTTTATGTTATTATATGTTTGATAATTACAGTGAAGGGAAAGACCGCTCCCCCACATTTCCTTTAATCAGGGAGGATCATGCATGTTAAGCTATATTGTTTTTTTTTGTTTTTTTTTTAGCTTGACATCAACCGTTTCAAATTCAGAAACATCATTAGCGAAACTGTGGTTGAATTTCCATCTAAGTCCTCCATGTAAGCGTAGCCCACTTTGTTTGGCACCTTGTCACCTTCGCCTCGCACGTCTCCTTCCTCGAAACACAAGAACCTCAGAATTGGTTGAAAGCTCATACATGTCAGATTAATCTTAATGTCCCACCCATGGTCTTGCATATTCATATAAATATAACATGACTGCCGCTCACATCTGAATTTATTGGTTTTCCTCCTCTGCAAATTAGGGAGCCTCCAATTGATGAATATTTTAGCACATGTGCACTCTGCGGGACATTTATCATCGGCTTTGCTATTATAAACAGAATAAATGAGCAGTCAAAGTAGGCTGCCGTCACAGTGTGCCGTACACGGGGCACGCCGCCCCCTCTGCGCTCCCTCGCTTTAGAGCCTTCCTCCGCGACTGCTGCTGCGTCTCAAGCCTACAAAATGGCTTCCTCTTTTCGGCGTCTCCTTTACATGCACCGTGACGTTGCCCTGCACATATGGATGAGGGCTGCAGTATATTACAGACAGGCCCATAAACAGCGACTTCGGAGATCACGAGAGAAAGGTCTTGCACCTAATCTGTAACACCTAAAGCAGAGCTGCAGTCAAGACAACCTTAGCTGAATCTATGTTAAGTGAAGCCCTAAGGGGGTCGAGACAGAGGTTAATTGGATATACTAAAATTATGTTATTTCATTACAGACATTAAGTTTTGGAGGTTAGCCTAATAAAAAGGATGAATTTTTTAAAATAAAAGTATTGCTTAACTCTGAGATAATTTTTCCCCATCCTTAGTTGCTAAGCTAATCACTGCCTTCTGCGTGCCGCTCTCCAGAGAGCATCTGTCAGTCAAATAGTTTGGATGGTACTGTTGATGTCTTTCTCATTGGACTTATGTTGATGAAGTTGGAGTTTTCCACACTTAAAAAAGGTATACCTGGCGGGTAGAGCTGGGAATATTAAGAGATGTCTGAATAAGAATGAAATATCTGAGGTCAGCATAATTCTAATACGACAAATCAGGCTCTTATTTCACACTTCTAGAAACCCTTCCTGTGTTTCCTGTTCCTGATGGTACATTCAAAACAACTGGGAACTGGAAAAATGTGTAAATATTTGACTTGTTCAGACTGCTAAAATCATACCAGTCATGTTGGCCGGCTAAATAATGGAACAGAAAGCCAAATCAAAATGAGACCACAACTACTTTGATGTTCCCTTCTCATCTTCCTCCTCTTCATCTCGAACATCCACTACTGCTGGTTGAGGGTGCAGTTGGATGCCCCTTTAGCACTTCCTTTTTGCCCCATGTGACCAAAAAGGGGCTGCTGGGATTCTTTCAGACGGACGCCAAACCACCTTAGGCTGCGTCTAACCACTGCTGAAGCCCACTGATCTGACACTGCAGATCCAGGCATTGTTTCAAATGCTTTCATTCACAGTCCCAGCCATTGGCAGACACTGTGAAATGGGTGAAATCCCAGCTTGGTGAAGTTGGCACAGAAACCCGGCATCCTGGATCCCTTCCACTTCAGAGAGCTCTGCCACATGCTAACTGTCATCCATGAGGCACTGCTCGCCCAAAGGGGGGGTCTGGCAGAAAGGGTGTGGGGGTGAGGGAGAGCGAAGGGGGTGGATAGACGGAGGGGATGTGGTATAAACATTAGGATATATACCCTTCACATACAAACATGGAAGACAACATAGACTCCTTGGAGATCCATCACCAGAGGCCATCAGAGGTTATTATTTATGCAGACACTATTCTGAGGTGAGCTTCATATTCTCCAGCGTGTCACGCTCACCTGGCATCTGCCCAGTGTGAACCATCCCTGGGATCCACAGCAATGACGACCCCCCCCACACATCACACATACACACACACACACAAACCTCCTTGTCCTCATTGCTGTCTACGCCTGGTAGATCCCCTGGCATGTTTGCTCCTCCTTCATAAACACTAGCAGCTGCTTGGGCAATTAGCCATTAGCTCTTTACTTTTTACTATAATACCCGGTCCTCAGAAATCTCCACAATTAGCTCCTTAATTGCTTCTAAACAACCCAGGCGTAACCAATAAATGGAAGAAGGCAGTAGGTAGTTAGATGAGGAGACAGGCTTCTGGGAAAGAATCGAGCCTGGTTGGAGAATTCAGGCTAAACTGTTCTTCCTTTCTCCTCCTTTTGCAGCCTTTGGCAACTGTTTTTCTGCCGTGACATGGCTTGGAAAGGCTCGCAGGAGCAGGAGAGACAGAGCGGGTAAAAACACAAGGCAGCGGAGGGCTGATGCCTCATATTCAAATTGAAAGTGACACATCCATGCCCTTTATTCTGTGGTCTAACTATCACTTCTGAGAAATGCTAACATTCAGTGTGACAGAGGGTGTTACGGTGACTTTTAGACGGGCAGTCGACGGCGCCATTTGCCCCGGGCGTGGATTTGCGTGGCAGCGTGATATGACACAGCTCGCCTGACAGAGCAATGGGGATACCCCCAAGATTAGTTGAATGCATTAAAGGGAAGCATGAAACATAGCTAACTGTTGATTAAATCGCTGTTATATCCACACTGGCAGTTCCAGTTAACCTGTTTAACATTGACAACAGCTACGCCACTAACATGACAATGGCCCGTGGGCCTAAATGTGCTGTTTGCTGTGTACGACATCACAACAGACATGCTTATGTAAGGTATTACTGCTTTTCTTTGTTTTAGATCCCTTTACCTTGGGCTTCCAGGAATTATGATAGCTATTTTGAGTACATTTTGACATTTTATGGATTGAATAATGAATTGATTCATTGAAAAAATACATATGTTACATTTATTATTTGCACCAGAATTTCAGTCAGGTCGTGGTGGAAACAATAAAACACAATTGCAACTACTATAGTACACTAAACATCTACATTTTCTATCACTATTACAACACACTCATTTCTAGTTTTGTGTTTTTCCAATACTCTCTGTCAGTTGTGTGGCTGTATGGTGAACATTTGACATACGGTTTGTTTCTTTAATGATGACCCAAATAACGTTAGCACATTTACATCAACATGGAAGATCTGGGTCAGCTGAATGTTTTCCTTTCTATATGTTCCTTTCCTGTAACAAAGCTTTTGATTCATTAAATGAGAATGAGTTTGCCCAAAAGATGACACGTGTTGCAGTCACCCTCGACTCTCCCATGCATTTATCATTAGCGGTGGCTAAATTTCTGCTGATGTTTTGATGAAACAAGAATGATGCTTTAACCAGGGAAGTGGAGGCTCCGACTACAGGTCGTCTGTTCATAACAGTTTCTGGCGTTCAATCAAAGAAACGCACTTGATTGGCTTCCCCAATTCTCTACATTGATAAACTGCTTCCAAATGAAAACAATCAAAGCAGAATCAAGTATAATCAAGCATAGTAATTCACTGCAGCTTGTGTGTGTGTGTGTGTGCACGCTGCCTATACCGAAACACTATTCCAGCAGCACAGCACCTCAGTAAAACGTTTTCTGCATTTTCTTTCTCTCTGCATCCAGACTACACTTACTTTACCTTCTGCATCTCTCTTTCTTTCTCCCATACACACACACACACGCACACACACACACTCAATACCAAGGAGGTATACAAGCACCATCTAGTGCTTTATTCTGGAAATTGCTCTGCAGAATGTCAGAAATGTGGTGAAGAATCCCAAGTCTTCACTTCTTTTCAATCTGGAATATTTATTTGTAATTGATTTTTCTGGTACATCAAATTCTCGATGCAGAAAGATGGTGAATTAATTTTGCATCCCATAATGAGAATAAGATCAAAGCAGGACTAAAACCTTCACGTATAATACGCAATAACGGATTGATTGATTGATTGACTCTGGTGAAATACATGCTCCCACAAAAGTCACAAGTTTTTTTTTTTTAACCAAATATTTCATTCTTGATGAAAAGAGTCATGCAGTGTGTTCAGTGGAAACTCTGAATATTGTGTGTGTGTCAGTGTGTGCTCACCCATGACAAAGTTTAATAAATAACAGCAGCTTTCGTCATTTACCTCCTTTCCTCAGCTTTTTACAGATAAGAGGATGATGATGGTGGAAAACTGGACTAGTTTCAACAACACAGAGACTTATCTGGAATCATCAACTCACATCACTAACCTGTTACCACTGAAGCGATTATTCATTTGACTAGGATGCGAGCAAAAAGCCAAATTTTTGAATGTGCAGTCAATGAAATGCCAAATATAGTTTAAAGGAATGATATTACTAAGGTTTAGCTAAGCCCCTAACAAATTCTAAGACTCCTCTGATTCTGACTGAAGAACAAAATAGACAATAGTTTAGAGGATTTTTCTGAACCAAAACTAAAAAGTGTCAGAAGTTTCTTAATCACGGATTAGTATTGATCGGCAGCAGCTCTGGATTAAACTCTTTAATATGTAGATTAACAAACAGCGGTGTGCCGAGAGAAGAAAAAAAAAAAAGAGTATATCTAAGATTGTTCCAGTGGAAAAGTCCTCAAAATACAGCGGCCAAAATAAATTCAAGTTGAATTCAAACCCATCTGAGACAAGTTTAAAAGGTCAGAAAAACAGTCTGGAGACAGAGACTGTGTTCAGGCCACACAGAACTGGATGTCAGGTTTAAATGTGCTTTAATTAGAAGAGTAAATTTATAAGGGACTAGGATTTTGACACTGAGGTCCACTCCTTAAAACAAAAGATAAGCTGCAGACTCATCAGCCGCCTTGGCTCATAAAAGCCTCGCTGACATATTTAGTGCATCGTATCGATAATTTTGTTGACCTCTGATCGCTTTAGACTGGATATGAAAGAAAAAATTAGCCTGAATGTACCTTAGTAAGCTGCAGACTTTGACATTTGACTGTTTCCACTAAGACTGAGTCCTCCTCCCCTGACAAATGTGTTTTTCTTATCGTCACTTCACTTGGATGTTTGACCTTCATCGTGCAGAATGATGTATGTGCAGAGCCTGACACTCAAAGGCTGTTTTCAGAGTCATCTGCTGAAGAGGGGAAGTTTCTATGTGCTGACCTTAAATCTGAGTTTAAGACATGCATGTACAAGAGTGATTTTGTGACGTCTAAAAATGTGCAACTTATCTGAGTGGGAAAGTGAAGGCCACACACACACACACATTGTACACACACACACAGAGAAGAAGGGACTTCTCGTGATGGAGGAGACATCTTGTGTCCAGCCGTAAAGCTTTTGAAATGAAAAATATTTGCGTATAAAAAGGTTTGGCATTTTTCAGGAAGAGAGAAGGAGTAGATTCAATTTTTAAGGTTTTCTAAAAAAAATGTATTTGAACCATTTTGTGGAAAAACCATATCAGACACAGTATTATTCCAAACAGAGTATTTTCATCTGTCCTCCACCATTTCTCAAGGGGGTCTTTAAACGAAAAAGACTTTTTGAAGGCTGATTGTTTTGGATTGAAGAATGCCAATAGCTGATATTATGTGCCAGTACTCTGCATATTTGACTGACTGAGAACAAGATGGGACACTAAATTAAATTTAAACTAATGCAAATGAAACTCTTATGCTAGCGACTGTGAGGCAGATGAGGACAGTTCCGCCCCAGATTTTCCATTCCAGTGTCTGACATGAAGATACGAATTACTTTACTGTATTAATTTACTGTTGGGTAAACTTAAATCCTCACATTGACTTTATTAGAGGTTGCCTAAGCTGACCTGCTGATATCTGATTGTAACTTTTGGGACAATAAAAAGAACAAAAAAAAGGACAATACTGACTGCTGACAAAAGCTCATTGAAGGCCGATTCTCACAAGTCTGACATTCATAAAGGGAAACCAGTTACAGACACAGTTACAGCTTTAGTACCGTGGTAAACTAAACAGGCCTTTGTGGCATTTTTGCCAAACACCGTGTAATATGAATTGTGCCTATAAATTTGTTTGAATCGCATCATAAACATTTGTGAAAGGTGTGATTGATTTATTTGACAGAAGGAATTCAATCCACACAAACAGCGGCCTTCGCAACAAAGCTTCTACGAACAAACAAGCTGCAGGCCCAATGAAGCCTGCACAATCACTGGCCAAACATATGGGTAGACCTACTTCATAGTACCAAGCTGTCTACCATAATATTTACTGTTCTGCTCGCAATCAGCCAAGAATAATACAAGCTCAGATTGAATGTCTGTATTTCATGCAGGGGGGGGATATATGTAGATGTGCTGCCTCTGTTTTGTTGACACTAACTTTAAAATTGGAAAAAATGTCTTGACAATTATTTTTCAGCACAATGAGGTTCAGGTACCTTTATTTGCTTTCCAAGGTAAAGTGGCATAATGTGCAAGAATGCCTACTTAGTAGGTTTCTCACTTAATCTCTCTAAATCTAAATTCAACCATCAGTATTGAGCTGTGGAAGAAATATTCAGATATTTTACTTATACAAAAGTAGTGATGCCACCATTGCATTGCATTGAGCTTTTACTTAAAGGTAGTATGAGTAGGATTTGTTGGCTCCTCCTCACCGGTGCAAAACTTCGGCCAAGTGGTCGCTGTGTTTTTAAAGAGTCCCGCCCATCACACCCTGAGTGCTGTTACTGGCTCAATGCTTCACACCACTGCCCAAGTTTGACGTCCAGTAACGTCCCCCCAGACAGAGGGTGGGATCTCTGCAGATACAGACACCATCACACTACTACAGTGGGCCATAACTCATGATTGAGAGGGGTTATTTTTGTATGAGCGTATAAATTATTTTTTTGTTATACCTTTAAATCTGTAAGCAATAAAAGCAAAATGTACTTTAAGTATAAAAGTAAATGCACTCACTCCAGTCAATAGGTACATTTTTATTTATTAAACAGTTGGGTTATTATAGCTGATGAATGATGTAGCAATTTGATCCATTTTATGTACTGCTATACTGTTTGTTTAATTTATCTGCTTATTATAGGTTTTTAAATATTTTATCAAATTATATGCATTGGAGTGAAAAATATTTCCTCTGAAATGTAATTAAATAAAGGTATGAAGTAGTACACAATTAAAATATTTGGATAAAGTACAAGTACCTAAGAGTTGCAGGTAAGTACACAACTTATGTGGGGTACTAAATTAGTTACTTTCCAACACTGCTAGTTGTATTTTTCTGAACAAAATTAATGTTGTGTTTCTACAAGGGCTCACAGTCCACAATATAAAGTTTAAAGTTTTCCCTACATAATTTAAGATACAGCCCATGACAGTGAAACACAAAATAAAACAGATAATGAGAACAAAATAGGACACTAAAGTAAATTTAAATGCGTGTCAACGAAACACCTGGGAGGCAGATGAGGCCAGTGTCTGACATTAAGAGAAAAGAAGAATTACTTAAACTGTTTAGTAAACTAGATTCCTCACATTGACTCTATTAGAAGTTGCCTAAATTGACCTGCTGGTATCTGATGGTAACGTAGGGACAATAAAAGGACAGAAAAATAAAAAGAGGCTGATTCTCACCAGTCTGACATTCATAAAGGGACACAGTTTTTACTGTGGTAAACTCAACTGACCTTTGTGGCATTTTTGTGAAAGGTGTGACTGATACTGCCCACCACAGCTCATTGTATTTTTCTCAACAAAATCAATGTGGTGTTCAGAAAATAAATCTTAAAATAAATACAAAGGCTCACAGTCCACGTTACAAAGTCTGGGAAAAGTTTTTTCCTCACAAAGTTTGTACTTCAAATCATGAAAGTAAATTCTAAATAAAACTAAAGGCTTTAAAAACACTCAGTTTCCTCCAAATCTCACAATAACTCAGTCACGCTCTCTCCTGCCTCGACGAACGAACCGCGACAAAACCTCCCCGGCACCCGTAGTCTGGTGACGTCACAGCCCAACATGGCGGCTCGCTTTGAATGAATGAGCTGAAAGGGCACAAACACAACAAAAGTGCTTTAAAAAAAAAAAAAAAAAACACCAAAACACATGTGTAAACCGTGAAAACAGCTGCGCGGAGCTTTTTCGGGGGATAATGCGCAGCAGAGGCCGAGTGCGTGTGGCCGCCGTGATGAAGGATGTCCGAGCCCGCAGCGGCTGCTTTCTCTGAGCTGTGGGGGAGTGTGTCCAAACTTTGTCACAGAAAAACACAAGACAAGGCGACCACGACGCTGCTGCAGATGCCTGGCACGGCGACCTCACCCGTGCGTAAAGGTGAGGCTGCGGATCGATTAAATCTGGCGACGATCTGTGCGATTATCCGAATAAGAGAGTGAAAAGTCAAAAGCCACACATCTGCACAATTTGGAGGAGGGACGGCGGCCATTAGGGCATCAAGCAACAACATGCACACTGACTGGATTACTCACTAAGTCATTTCACATCACAGTCCTGTATTATAGATTATACATTTATAAGTTATTGGCTGTGCTGTTCCACATGAAGTGAACATAATGCGATTATATGTTGAGAAAAGCAGCTTTTAAGCAAGTCAAGTCATTTTTATTTGTACAGCCCAGTATCACAAATCACAGTCGGTTTGCCTCAAGGGGCTTTACAATCTGAACAAGATGTGACAAATGTCCTTTAAAAAAATCTTTGCCCCCCCCCCCCAAGAAAAACTTTAATTGGGAGTGAGATTGTATACAGAGCTGAAACAGTGAACCGATTCATTATCAACTATTAAGTAAATCTGCAATTATTTTGATAATCAATGAATCCTTTTGAGTCATTTTTCAAGAGAAAGTGTCCAAAAATGTGAATATTTTCTGTTTTCTGTAGTCTTCTGTGACAGTAAATTGAATATCTTTGAGTTGTGGACAAAACAAGACGTTTGAGGACGTCACCTTGGACTTCGGGGGAACAGCGTTCGACATTTTTATGGGCCAAACAACTACTCAATTACTCAATAAAATGACTAATGACAGATTAAAGGACAATGAACATAATCATTAGTTGGGGCCGTAATTGTATTCAGATTCCTGGAGTGCTTACAGCAATGACTGCCTAAACCCCATAAATTATTCCTTGGGTGATGTTTTGGTATTTAACTTGGCGGGTAATGTTAAAAATCCTGTTAGATGCCTTTATGATCATTGTTGGCGTTGTGTTTATGGGACTGATTCAATTTGACCCTGATTTTTTTGGTAGATGTTTAGCTGTTATGATAAATTCTTTGTTGTCTGTTTTCAGATTTGCAGAGTCCCAAGCGCAGAGGCGGCAGCAGATACCCCGGCTTGAATAATGGGGATTCTCCAGGCGATGCGGAGCCATCACAAGACATTTTCTGGGACCCCACATCTCCCACTCCCGCTAACACTGGTAAACAGCACCCATACTTAACACAGAAATCACATCTGAATGACATTGACACACCTGCTCATCATGCTTGTTGCTGTTTTACTCTGTGATCATAAGATGTGGGGGTGGAAGCTATTACATAGATACAACTAATAGTTACACGACCATGCATGTCAAAGAAATGGAAAAAATAATGCTTTGTATGTAATGCATTGTATGAAAATGAACAACGATATTACAGCCTGGACGATAATTATTATGTGTATTTGACATCGTTTTGGTGCTGTAGGTAGTCTAACAAGTATTTTTTATCTGTTTTCTGGGTCAGGTATCAGGAACACCAGAGCTGTGGAAATATCAGATATTGTCAACCGAATTGCTCCAAAGGTCAGTTGTTTCATTGGTAACATTAAACTAACCCATCTATCAACATTACCCAGTGTCATGATGGAAAATGGCCCATTTTTATAACACTAAACAAGAAGTAGATCTGTCCTTTCCGTTCTGTGTGTTGTTCCATGATTTTAAGTTTGTTTGGTTCATATTTTGAAAGAAATTCCTCTTTTTCTCCTCAAACTTTTTGCTTGTGTCTTACACAGGATGTGAAAAGGAAAGGGACTGAATCTCCTTTGCTGCAGTGGATCGGTGACAGTGCCGTCCCCTGCACGCCAGACGTTCCAAAGCCAAGAGCCAGGAAGAAGTCCTCTCGGTGTGTAATCAGTTTATTGATTCAGATACTGATTATTGATTACCTAAAACTATATGCAAGCATTATAAGTCCTTTTACCTGTATCACTGTGTTGTTTTTCAGTAGTAGTAATTTCTTTCTTCTTCTTTCTTAATTATATTTCTTGTCCATCATTTTCTTCTCTACAGGCAGAGAAGTGTGGAGGACCTCATGAAACTGGCCAGGCAGTTTGACGAGAACATGCAACAAGACAGGGAGACTTCAGAAGAGCTTAACACTGTCAACAACAACCTCAATGAATGTTTGAACACGTCCAACACAAAACCAAGAGAGACGCCGTTACCCAGCAGTGCGAAGGACCTGCAGTGCTCCTCCTCATCTGAGCGGGCGGAAGCAGAGCTGCATGCTCTGTTTGACTGCTCCACTCAGAAAGTCAGCGGCTGGCTGAGCCACGGCTCCTCGACGTCAGCCTGTTCGCAGGAAATAAAAGAGCGACCTGTGATCTCAACTTCAGCTGAACCCTGGCAATCAGAGGTCAAGTCAGCTGACAAGCCTGGCCCAGATGCAGATCATGCTGGGGAAAAAGGATCATGTGGTTTTAGTGCGAACAGTTGTGATGACTTTGATGATGACTGGGAGAACGATGACCTACTTAATGACTCTTTTGTGTTGGTGATGACCCAGAATCCAGACCTGGGACAAGACACTAACCCTAAAACTACCATGCAGTCTAACACTAAGACAAACAGTGCTCAGTTCACCTCTGTTTGTAAGCTTGCTGCACATACAAACTCTGGACATCAGCCTGCAAACTTGCTCTCCAAGCCAAGCTGCAGTGCACTTCAGGAACTGTGTCCTAAAGTAAAGACTACCAACCGAAGCACTTTTAAGTTAGAGCGCAGCCCTCACTTCCAGTCCAGGACGACTGCCAGTGAGGTTTCCAAGTCCAACTTCACTGCCATACAACCTAAATCAAAGATGTCTGACCAGAAATCTGCCACCACAGAGACACCGTCTACTCCGCAACCTGACAAGATCACTGACAATCAGAGGGAGACTCGAGTAACTTCAGGCTCTGTTAAAGACATTTCAGACAGTTTGTGGGATGACGGGGATGACGACGCTCTGCTCTACCAGGTATGTGACAGCGTGGAGAGGATCTCCAACAGTCAGCCGCAGCAAGTGAGCCCCAGCGGCTGCCAAGAAAAACAAGATATCGCTGTTGACAGACAGCGAAAAACCACCGCGCCTCTGCCAATCGACAAACCTTGGTCCACGAACGCTGGTGCCAGTGCTAATAGACAGTCGCCATGTGCTTTTGTTCGTTCGAACTCATTACCAGGGACTAGCTGTGAAACTGTGAACTACCAAGGATGGAACTTTCCCATGAAAGGTGCCAACAACAAATCACGGATGTCTCAGAGCCTCCCGGGAGGCCGCACGAGTCTGGGCACATTTAGCCAGTGCAGGGATTCCTCTGGAACTTTCCAGGCTGGGAATGCTAATGTGGATCTGAAGCCACATACAGTGACAGCCAGGACACCACAGAACTCAAAGTCCTACCACACCGCCTTCAAAAGAAACGTATCTGACTCAGCAGTTATAAGCAACAAAGGTATGCTGTCTGAATTATGAATGTTTCGTAATGTGATCACACGTGACTGCATTACTGTTAAAGAAAAAGCCATATGGAGAATGTATTAACTCTTAACTATTTCAATTTAAAAAAATGCACAGATAATTGCCTAGAATTAGGTAAAATGCTTTTTATGAGCTATATGCAGAAAAGTATGTAATTTCCATTCCACGTCTTTCCATTACGACAAATGTTTCAGTTAACTCAGTGCATGTTGGCATTTTGTCTGTTCCATCGACTGTCCTCAATATATGCCTGCCATAAGATGGGATATTGAAGTGAAAACTCACAAGTAAAACAGATGTCACATGTTGTTCTTATAATCACTGACAGTTCAGTGCATATGCACATGAACATTTCTCCCCCTAAGCAAGTAAACATAGCGCCATGGCTTTAATTTGTGATGCTGTCAGGAGTCCAAACCTCAGGAAGCTTCATTGCCAATGAACTGAGGACTGATTTTCTTCTGGACATGGAGGGGTTGTTTATTTATTTATTTTTTTTAAACTTCCAAATGAGCTTCACCGTGGGTACCCACTGGTCCTAGTTATGGTAGCAACATTTTTATGTTAACAAATTAAAACTCAGTTGTTCAAGTTTGTAGCGATGACACACAAGCTCTGATTTAGGGACGATATTCCTTTTTCTTTTCAGGTCTTTGCAAGTGTTTGAATTCTCAGCATTTTCCCAGCAAACCGCATTGAGTTTTTCCATTCATTTTTTCCCCACTTTCCTTCTTCCTTTCCAGTTTTTGTCACAAGCCAGATGACAGGGAAGTGCTCTGCGGCCGAGATCGAGAGGAAGAAGCAGGAGGCCTTGGCCAGGAGGCGACTACGAATGCAGAACACCCCAAAACCATAGAAGGGCTCCGTCCTGACTGAAGGGAAATTATTATAGTGTAATAAGCCTTTCCAATACTCATCATTCCATACATTGGTACCAGCCACATTCTTATCCAGATGTTATCGATGATGATATCTGAGAAGACACCATGTTAGTGTTAATAGTTCAGTATGAGATCACCAGGTTTTGGATGATTGGTTCGACTCACCACGCAGAAAATTAAAAACGAATGCATGTTGTGAGAGCTGCTGGACGTTTTTGCTGCTAATGTAAAGACTTGTTTACGGGAGTTTGATGCAAGTCTCAAATCTGATGCTGGAATAACATTAAGAGAGATTTTTCAGTTTGCCTTTGAAAAACAGTTTACATCCACTGAGTTTGAAATAACTCCAAATGCTGACTAACAGAAAATGCTGAATTTTGCTTTTGTTTTAAAGTAGATAATTTTGTCTCAATGTTACTTCTCTATTCCAAGGGCTAACAGACATTAAAACAAAGTGTGCTGGTGTTATCCACGTGAAATTGACATCTACTAATCACAGTGAACACAGGCGCTTGCTGTTGTGTTCGATAAGACACATTGATGCATATCCAAAATAGCTGTCATTTTTCAGAGCTTTGTAAACAAAAGAAGATTGTTTTAGTTGAAGTGGATTAAGACAATATTGTAAAACAGCCCACATCTCTACTTTGGGGCCAAACTGCAAATTTAAAAGATGAGAAAATGTCTGATTTCTACTGAAAAACAAGCATCTCATAATTCGGCAGATTTCTTTTTGTTAAAAAAGCTTCTTCGTTAGTTTTTTGCTTGTGTCACATTTTGTATCCTTTCAGTTTTGCACAGGTGAGAATCAAGTATTAAACTGTACAGTAGAACACGTATATCGTGTCAGACTTTACAGTATAAGAAGTGTTGTGTCTTTTTAGGCACAATCTGCTATATTAGCCACGCTATGCACCTTTTCAGAAATGCAAATCCAACAGCAGTAAAAATACAACCATGGTTATGCATTTTTTTTCATTCCCACGGGATGAGACTGACAATTCCTAGAAGTTTTGATCAGCTGTGTTTTGGTGGTAGACCTTTGGTAGATAAATGAGACAACAGTAAGATCTCTTTGTGCCTTAGTATGGAGTAAATAATTTAACTCCAGCCCTGGTTGCTTCACAGCAAGGTGACTGAATTTCCTGTACATGTCTTCCTGATTTATTTTTCATGATGTTTAGACTTTGTATGAAGACAAAAAAATATCTGAACACAGTGTCTTACTAAAATACACAGTTGTTTGTAACTTAAAGGAATAACCATGTGAGAGTGAATAAACTGGTCCAATCATACCTGCTGTGAATGCACCTTAAACTTTCTGCACATCCTGTATCTGTGACTTTGAAAAGTATGTAACACCCAATTCATGCTTATGTTGTCCAATTTTTCAAACAAGACACCTGAGTTCTTAATAATGCTGACAAAAAAAGAAAGGTAGAATTACTTTGTGCAATTCTACTATGCATGTAAAGTAAGAAAAAAGGGAAAAGAGAGCCGCAGATGCCTGGAAAGGTGCCGACTGTACGATCTCTGTTCTGCTGAAAAGTTCAATTTTAGTTTTAGCATCCATGTGTAAATAACACTTAAACGATCTCACTAAACTTTATAATGGATCTTTTGACAGCAGCAGCCATGTGGGAAATCGGATTGAGGAAACTCCTCAAACTGCAAAAGAGCAGACCAAATTTTTTTTTATGTGACAGAAATCCAGCCGATGTGCCGATGTAGCCAGACCGATTGTTCGTCCAAGTAACCAGGCACTGCGACCTTAAACGTCAATCCATCTGGCAGAAATTTGGTTTATCCGATTAAATCAGATTATAAAATTGAGTTGGGGGGGACAACCGCCTCTGGGCTGAAATCGGGCTTTGATCCTGTAGTCCAGTGATTTAGTGTTGTACTCTCGTAGCTTCAAAGAGGAATGGTCGAAGCAGAGGAGGCTGAGGTATCCTGATGGCAGTAATTTAAGAAAGCAAAATTCCCATTCCAAGTTCTTGTCAACTATTACAGAGGAGCAATAGAAAGCATCCTGACTTGAAGCATTATAAACTTTTGTGCATGGCTCAGGACAGGAGGGCTCTGCAACTTGTGATTAAAACGCCCAAAACATCAATGGTACCCATCAACTGACCATTAATAATGTTGGTGTGATGTACAAATGGAGAATAAATGGACTCCAGCTTGCATTTTGTTGAGCAATCCTGTGTTGCAGAATGATTAAATAAATTAACCCTGAACTTTTAGTCACTAGAATGAATCAAGAAACTCAAAACTGAATGTTACATTTCCCAAAAAACAACTGGACGAGTCTGTCTAGATAACTCCAAAATGCCCCCCTTCTTTTTGTAACGCAGGCTTTATGTTAAAATTTTAAGTCTCAAGCCCAAGCTGAGATAACACTGATGATCCTATCAGGGTTGTTTTTTCAGACTCTTACAAACTCCCTTCAGAGCTGCATTTGTGCAGCTGTTTTCGCAGGCCGTCGTACTTCTCACGGCAAATGAACCGGACTTCATGTCAAATTGGCGGAGTTCCCCTTTAAAAGACATTTTGTAGACGTCTTTTTTTTTTTTGCTGCATCACTGGCTCCTCTTTTGTATCAAACAGCTGGTCGGGATTTGAGTGTACACAGACGGCCTCAGATGTACTGCAGTTTATTGGCACCCATTACTCTAACCTCTGCGTATTTCGGGACCGTTGACAGGTCGAGCAGATATGATGGGCCCATTTCGCAAACACTCAAATCTGTTTTCAACAAGTTGCTGCCTGAAAAGGAAGACCATTGTGAGCGCGCAATAGCCTCAGTGTTGAGCATATTATTGTTATTACACAGAGGGATTATTTTAATATGAGGGCTAATTTGTCCTCTGGCCCTTTATCACTCTACTCACCTGCTCTGTGTGTGTGTGTGTGTTGGGGGGGGGTACAATGTTCCTCTTTGTAATCCCAAGAGAATTCCTCAATGTTCCTCCCTCAAGCCCATCCCCATGCCTGTGAGTTCCCAGGTGTGTGTGTGTGTGAGAGAGACGGGTGGTCTGCAGGTGTGTATATTTGAGTATTTACCCCATTCCAGGCACGTAATAGGCCCCATCCTCCTCCCTGCCCTATCTGTTTCCCCTCCCCACCCGGGTCCGACTGTAAATCAGATGGGGGTGCAATTTGGCAACAGCATAAAAGGCCCCTGGTTTTTATGACTATGATTATGGTTATGATGATGACTAGTATTTATTTCAACTATCTGATGAAACCCTTGGCTAAAGCTAACAGGTGTCGAGCAGGTACAATATCGTGCTCGCTGAAGGATGCCTGTAATGTCGCCATAGAGAGCGAAATATCGCGCGCCAAACAGAAGAATGGGCCGTTTCAGCGCCCACTCGTCACGCCGTACACGGAGCAATTTCTGATTATTGGATGGGAGCGGAGCGCCACAACGTCCTCTTTGTAAAGAAAGAATGATTTATGGCTGTTAGTCAGGCATAAGGCAGTAATTGCCGCAGTGACGATTATGTTACCATGGCACCTGTTTAAACTGTCTATTCTTATGTGAATGTTTTCATTTTTGGAAGAGAGGAATTTGCAGCTTGAAACTGATGTGTGGAGACATTAATTGAAGTTGGGAAAGGGCCTGGGATGGTGTGGTAACAATTTAGAGGGAAAAGGAGAGCATGTGAGGGACAGATTTGTGTTATGTTATCTGATATATTACGGAAAGGTTGTCAGGGACCAAAAGAAACAGGAATGTTTTCCTGTGAGACAGAAGCAGTCTGGTAGCTGGTAGGATAAATAATCCAAAATGTCCACTGATAATGTTGAAAAGTTGATGATAAGTTGGGAATTTATATCTGCATCCTGCAAAAAATAAAGTTAAAAGACAATACAAGTTCACAAACAGAGCAAAACAGTGGTTCAAGCTGCAGTACTCAATACTGATGATTAGTGATGGCGCACTTGAGGCAACTCAGACGCTGTTGTTCTGTGCTGAGAGTGACCTTTGACCTACCCTGTGTAGCTGTCTAATTGAAAAGAGGATTTCTCCTTCATGGATCAAAACAATATTTTTGTTGAAACCCTGTTGTGTCACAGGTTTAGGATTCAGAGGTCTGCACCGATGATGCATAGAGAAAAGAAAAATGTTTTGAGGATGAATCCGCATTTCCTCTGGACAGGTAAATTGAATGAGTTATGATCTTACCTCCCCTCGAAAAATGCCGCAAAGGTGTCTTTTAACAGGACACATCCCTGAAGTGCAGTATTTTGATCTGTTCAACGGAGATGAACAACTATTCCAGGCATGATCGATATGAGGTCAACTCCAAATCATTCTCAATAGTAATATTAAATGGATGTTTTTTTTTTTAAACAAGGACAGGGAGATTTAAAGATTTGAAATGTGTTTTATTTTAGTCTATCTTGGTGGTTGTTTGCCCTTTAATGTTGATCGACTAGAAATCGTAGTTTTCCCACATTTTAATTCATTATTAAATCACTGTTCACAAGAATTCTTTAACAAAATACTTGACACAGGCTGAAAACAAACATTAAAAAAAATTATATTCACATTTCAAATAAACAACAAGAAAGTCTAATGACAGAAAAACAACTGAATCCACTAATGAAGGCCAGGCGATGTGGTTAAACACTTCAGAAAGGAAGTAGTAAATAGTTAAAAAGCAAGTAACATATTGTTGAGGGTTATTTTCTCTGAACTACGTATTGAAAGCCGAATAGTGATTTTTTTCCTTTTACACTTTTACAACAGTAAGGTTGTGCTTAATTTAACCTCTAATCTGGGAGGTCAGAGGTCACAGTCAGCAATAGAGCAGCAGAAATAAAATCAGAGGGTCAATCTCATTCCTGCGATAAACGCACCTCACTGACTCTTCTTCTGTTTGATCATTTGTGTGGAAGGTTGCTGTTACTGAACAAACAAAATGCAGAAGAAATAAAAGGCAAAATTGTACCTTCTGCACTCCAAATTCAAGTAAGTGCAGTTTAATTTCAGTGTCAACAGTCTTCTTGCCTTGTGAGTACATCTACTTCTCATCCAGCTGTTCCAAAAGGACTAAAAGTGAGAATAAGGATTGTAAAGAGAATGAAGTTCAAGCGTCCAGTTATATCACTCTCCTTATGATCTTGTAATTTTGGCAATCGACTGTTGAAATATGAGGTAATACTGTTTTAGGAATCAGAGCTGGAAGAGTAGCACATATCCCCCCTTTTGTTGACTCTCCTTGCCTTCTTTCTACACTCACCCCAGCATGGGGCTGAAGTGGCGGAAGTGAGTAATGAGACCTGGAGGCATACTAGTGTGCTGGATTACCGATGCATTTGCAGCAGATTAATATGAGCCAAAATTTTCCAAGGGCATCCACTGTTCCGCAAAACAGACTCCAAGAACAGCAAACATAAATTAAACGTCTTTAGAAATACGACCTGAGGTAGCTATTGCCTCCATAACGCAAGTGCAGAGGAGCTATTGGAGATAGCATCTCTAATCGCTTTCCCATGCATGCTGTGAGGCCGCGCTGCAGAGAGGCTGAACACTGTTTTCATAGCTTGCAGATTGCCTCCCATTGGATGACTAATACATATCACACATACATCAGCTTCTTTTTTTTTTTCCCCCACTCCTATTCTCAAACTCTCGGCTATCTCTCTCTCTTGTCTGTTTGTGTACCTACATCCCTCCTCATGTCTGTCTCACACACACACACACACACACACACACACACAGAGGAGGAGGTGTGCGGGGCGGGGCGGTGGCAGCAGCCTGCCTGTCAGCAGCGTAAATGACCTGTGAAGAGTTTCACGGTGCGTGTCATTAGGCAGTTTTAGATTTGTTTCAACAGCGCTTTACCTTAGGGCTCCATTCATGGGCCCCCAGGTATGACCGCTCACCCCGCTGGGGAGGCAGAGGGGGGGAGGAGGGCGACTCGAGGGGGGAGTTGCCAAATTCCCCGACTCCCTCCGTGGAGGACAGTGATGGAAAGCCCACAAGCATGATGGGGCAATGCTTAAGTGTAGAGTTCAGGGCATACTACTGCAAGAAAAACAGCGTCATCTTTTAGGTCATTGTTCAGATGCCTTTTTTTTTTTTTTGTGCATATCCTTGCTCACTTTTTGCTCCTCTGGAACCATTTTACTGCGACTGGCTATTTATTGGTTAAACATGTTCTGCTCTTAAAAACTTCACAGAAAGAAGAGTGAATCATGGGACATAAGACATTAAAGCTGGATAAACATTTTGGTCAATGCGCCAGAGTTTTAGGTTTCATCTGCTCCCAATAGAAAGAGATATTCTCTGCATTAAACTTTTTTTCTCCTGCAAAACATGATGTACAGAGTGGTGTGATGATGTATACCATAGGAACCTGATTATATTGCTTAAGACAGCATACCTCCAATACTGGTGATTTTGAGAGTTTGAAAGTGTTTTTTTCACCCACCTGAGGCAATTCTTATCCAAACTATTTACAACTAGTTAATCAGGTCAATATCTTTTCTGGGAAAATAAGTCATGGAAAGGTCAAAGTCACCCAGACGTAACAGTGATAAGGAGTAAGGAGGTATCTACCAAAGTCTTGTTATTATAATATAAATCATTGCTTTGGAATGGAAGGAGTAGCAGAAAAAACACCTTGTGTGAAGGATTTATTATCCCACTGAAAGCTCTGCAATCAACTCAACTTTCTAAAAACGCCACGTCCCATACGCCGCTCAAGCCTGGATTATCACTGTTTTTTTTTGTTTTTTTTTTAAATCTTCTCCATCCAAACTGATCCTGTATCGATATCCCCGGGCATCACCACGCTTTATTAAGCATGCTGATAAGGGTCTGCAGACTCACCCTGTGTTTTGAGAAACAAGACTCTCGCGCACAGCCAACAAATATCCCTGTTGCCACATTCCTCCAGCCTATATCTGCCAACACCTTTGCGCTACAATGGCTTTGGCCCTTTTTTCCCCCAGCCCGTAATAGTCAGCGTGGGCTGTAATGGTCTGTTGACAGGTTTAGGCTGAGGTAATTTTGTTTCTGGGCTTTACAGTGAGGTGCCAAATCTTCCCCTGAGGAAAAAAAAAAGAAAGAGCAGCAGATGCAGGGAGGCTACCTATCAGCTTTGTAACACACACTTTGTTAATGGGCGATTGTTATTATAAAAAAAAAAAAAGTTTGGGGAGAAAAGAGCCTGCAAATAATTTTTATATAAGTAACGTCTCATCTTTAAGGACTGAGGTGATTGCAGGGTTAGTTGTAGCTTTGTTGAGCAGTGAGAGACTCGATATGTTAGCCGGGTGCTAAAATGTTAAGTGGCGCTTGCTTCTGGGAGTTGTGTGCTCTTGAGGTAAAATGGCCCCCACTGTGCAGAGACACAGTTCATTATTTGAAGCAGGACTGCATAAAGAGAGGCCAGCTGAGTGGAACTCCAGCTGCTGAACTAACACACACACACACACACACACAGATGCAGTGTAGAAACACACCGTGGAAAATGCAAAGGAAAGCAAGACTGTTGAGGCCAAGGGGTTCCCTTAGCAATGTGCAAAGCAGATCAACTGTACACACACACACACACACACACACACAAGCACCTGCCAGCTGACCATCTCCTGTGGGATGGAGGTCCCAGGGTTCCCCAGTGCTCCAGAGTCCACAACCACTGCACACATACACACACACACACATTAGTCACTGTGACCTTCTCAGGGTCATGCTGGGTCCTGCCTGTGCCTGCATGCTGATGGCGAGTAGCTAATGATGGTCGGCCTTTGTACTGCTGGATCATCTGGCTCTCATTTAAGGCTGGTGGCGAGAGGAGAGTGAAAGGCCATGTTACGCAGTGTTCAGAGCGTCAGTGGCATTTGTAAATTTTTTTTTTGTTTTTAAACCAAAGAAATTTGGAATATAACAATAGTTGTTGTAAAATGACAATCTGCAAAGTGTTACTGTTTTAGTCTTTGGATTTTCTATTTTTGGAGTTCCTTTCCTCTTCTCATGTTAACTAATACCCCGCTCTTTAAAAACAAAAGTCTGCTTTTGCCACATGCATCCTTTCCTGTGTGCTAGGGGATTTTTTGCAGCCATACACAGCAGACTGCATCAGGTGTTTCAAACAGCAAATGTAAAAGCCTTCATGACCTTGATAGCACTGATGCAGAGGAGAAAAACACACAAAGCCATCTTACTGCGTAAACACCCTGCACAAAAAAAGACAAATACTGCAACATTAACCTTTTCTCCACTGTGGCTCTAATCCTAATTCCTATCTTTACCCTAAAAATGACATCTGATCTCAGCATGGCCCCTCAAACACGTGAGGACTAGCTGAATTCTTAACTTTGAGGCATCTTCCTCATCTTTGTGAGGATATTTTGCCTTTGTAAGCGCAGAAACACAAGAAGACACATAAACACAAACCCCTGTTCAGAGCCCAAGCTTGGTCCGGATCCAGCGGCTCAGCCATGCCTGCTTATTGTCAGTAATTCCGTTTCCTGATAAAGTCTGACAGATAGAAGAGGTGTAAAGAGGCTCGTATGGAGAGAAGATCAACACACTCTCACACAGTTATAAGACGATAACTCTTTGTTATGTTCGCTAATATACACCATTTTTCTATCGCGCACTCACAAACACAACGAATGCCAAGGAGAAAGCAGAGGAAAGGAATGCCAACGCGCAGCAAAGCAATGTTTGCAGCACAGTCTTCTCCTCAAAGGCAAATTGGGAGTCCCCAGTCAAATTACTCGAGCTGTTTCCAAATGCAAATATGTGTTATCAAATCAACAAAGCAACTAAAGATGCAAATCGAGAGATCCATGCTGCTCGTTTAGCATCTGTTGGGAGGAAAAGAAATGAAACATTTCCATCAAGGCTTTGCCCCGTGTTTTCTCCGCCGAGAGCACGGAGAACAAATTTGTATGTTTTTGTTTGAAGATTTGGTTTTGAAAGTCTTCGCAGAGGAGCCGGGGCCCTCGTGGCAGCGTGGGAATTCACAGCGTGCTTAGCTTCAGAAAAAGTCCCGTTTTTGCTGCATTAGCTCGTCGCCAAGTTTGCGGCGTGTAAAAAAAGAAGAGAAGCTGGAAACGGGGGAGACATCTGCGCCAAAATGGAAGATTCACCCCTGCAGCTAACACACACTCTGCCCCAGAATGGAGGCCGATATTAAACGTCCAGGGTGACTCTCACTTTGCATTTGGCAGTCGCTGAAGGAATATATCATTCCCTTCCCTGCAAACACACTCTGCTCTTCTATTTGTGTGAACTTTTTTCTTTTATGTATAAAGACTTATGCTTAATTTATGAACCATTTTTGACGTCAGTAGGAGGAAAGGTGCAGTACAGATACGGTAAAATACTGTTCACTGTAGTAATGTTACTGCATGGCCTTGAAATAAAAATGATCAAAAGTGAGATGCAATGAGTTAGTATCCTGGAGTTCTTTAATGTCATAACAAGAGAGGTTATGGTGGTGTCACTGGGTTATTTTTAAGTTTTTTTTTCTTCCAACAGGCTGGCAGACGTGTGTGTGGGGAGGTTGATGGGAAAGACAGAAGCGTGCGCAGCAAAGTCATGAATCAGTTGCGGCCCTACAGCATCGCAGACACACAAGAGAAGAACCTTACGGCAAGTCAGAATTATTTATAGAAGGTTTTCAAAGTGATAGTCTACAAGATTTGTACTTACTGGTGTTTTCTTTTTTGGCGCACGTCTTTGCCGCTAATCATCGCAGCTGTGATGTTTCTCCGTCGGACATCTTGTCTTTAGATTTGATGTTTTTTTTCCTCTTTATTTTGTCCATTCAACGCCACTGCTACGGATACTGGCCTCCCGCTTCCTTTTGTTTATTCCAAAGAAACTGCTTTTGCTGGGGGCAAAAGGGCTTCATTTTGTGTGCAACGGAGAAGTTTGCCCCAAGAAAGACCACGGACGCAAAGGCTTTGATGAGGTGGATGGATGTCTTTTGCAGAGAAGGTGGGACACAAAAGCAAATCAAAGCAAACATATGGCAGCAAAAAACACGAGAGATACATCATGAGGTCCAAGAAATGGGGATAGTGTGTGTGTGTTTTCTGGTGTGTGTGAGTGGATTTTAGAGCATCCCTTCCCAGAACTGCTATCAGAGAAATTCAGTAGAAGACACTTACAAAGAAATATCTGTTGTTTTTTATTCTCATTGTGGCCACTGAGTTATGTCAAAGCGTTTTTATATCTTCCACTTACATTATGCTGAGGTGCAGTCCTTGCTCGTCTGAACACACTGGCCCCACACCACGTGACCGACTCACCCCAATGTTGGTTTTGTCTATCAATAGTGTCGAAACATGCCTGTCCCATGTCACACATGCCACCTTGACATATAAGGCCTGTTTACACGCTACCAATCCCTACGCCCCCTCCACCCCCTCCACACACACCGCCCACACACAACCCACGCTAAAGGTTACCATGCCGAGATTTTAATCTACATGTGAAATGTGCTCTCCTGCGCTTCTTCTTCTTCTTCTGTCTTGTCAGCAATCCGGCTATTGCCCCGTGATTCGGAGAGCCTCTCTTTATTGATTGAATGGGTTTTAGTCTTGAACCCACACACTGGAAAACATACGTCCATCCACGTACACACACACACTGGTGACTTTGTTGCAAATGGTGGGAGGGAGAGGGATGAGTGTCAGGCCTAGCGTGATGGGCGAACATCAATCATTGCTTGTCAGCCTCGCCTTTTTTTCTCCAACCGCCCCCCACCATCCTCCCTCCACACTCCCCAACCCTTCCCTCCGCCTCATCTCACTTTTCTTCTGCCTCACTGATCAGCCTTTGTTTTGAATGGTGGTGGTGTGTGAGTGTGTGTATGTGTGTGTGGAGAATGCAGTCCGATCACATGGACAAGACGCTGGCTGTTCGCAGGTGTTATCGTTCTCAGCTGCCAATTAAGTCTCCTGTCGTTTACTCTCGTACCTCCAGGTCATGACAAACGCGATGCATTTTAATACGTTTTACATGTGAGAGGCATTAGTGACCTGTTTAGCCCCACAAAGGCAAAGTAACAGCTACATATTTCATCATATACAGCGTATATATTGAGGTACAATATGTATTTCACTCTGACATTGTTTTATAATACAACAAAACATTATGCCACATAAATGAAGCATTTCGGTGTGTCTGTATCTGTCCGTATGAAGTAAAAGTCTGTGGGTTGGGGTAAAATGTGAAAGCATCACTTACCAGCTGTTTTACAGTTTGCAGTCTGACTTGAAAACTTTAAACATCACAGCTTTTGTAGGCACTGCTCTCTGTGCCTGCATGAAAGAGTGTGTTGCAGTTTGTGTGTGTGCATGTGCAGAAGTGATGCATCAATGCAGTCTTGCCCATCTATGTTATTTTACAGTATGTTTGTTGTTGCTCGAAAAAAATTTTTCTCCCATTTCCTCTTTGGTGTAAGGTGATGGCGGGTTGTGTAAAGCCTTTTTTTGTGGCTCTGGTGGGAGCTGCACAAAGTCTGACAAATTGCCTCATGCGATGTCACTTGAGTCAGCATCATTTGGGACTGTAGGCCAGAAGTTTAAATTAAATTAAAATAATCTGATGGTGCAGAGTTAGAGAGAAGTGAGCTCATTGTACCTCCATAACCTATTTCTCATCTCTGTCTGAGGCTATCAGCATGAGGCTCAAGGAGGACAAGTTGTATTGTGGGTAATATAAATGCCAGATTTTGGTGACGAAGAACAAGATCTCTGGTTCTGCTGCATTAATTTAAATTCTTCTTTTTTTAGGTAAAGACACAGTATAGATATGTAACACTAACCAGGACTAGATATTTCCTTAAAACTTTTTTTTTTTAATGAAAGATCTGTGATTTTTAATCCAGTGCAGCAATTTGCTTTCCCATTTTGTCCTTTCAAAAGACACACTGACTAAAAATAATAATAATAATAATAAAAATCAGTGATTCAAAACAGGTCGAAGTAATGTCATTGTACAAACAGATCCTTTCACTCAAACAAAAAAGAAAAAAAATACAAAGAGACTTTTAAGGCTCAGTGATTGAAAAAAGCATTTCTCAATGAAATTGGTGTCAGTGTATATTAAAAATGTGCAAAATATTTATCTATGGTTGTTTCTTTCCATTTGCCTGTCTCCGTGTCCATCTGACCTTGTGTGTGCGTCATGCTTAAAATTTCAGAGAAACCAGAGGATAAGAAGACATCCGGAACTAATAGACTTTCCAAAGACTTGAGCTCAGAATACGACGATTTATGAATCGGCCCGGGACAAGTGCTGCGTCTGTTTGTCAGAGAAACATATATTTCTTCTCTTCCCTTTTTGGAAATATGGATTTGGCCGTCCACCAATCACTGGGAGCATGTTCTCTTCATGTTGTGCCAAAAACTACAGCATGCTTCTCTTTCTCTGTTGGTCGTTCTGACTCTATTTGTTATTATGCTTTGTTTTGTGTGGAGAAAGCCCCAGTGTGTCTTATTTGTAATGGGTGCCAGGGGCTGGGGGAGATGTGTTTTCAATTACCACTTGGTAGAATGACTGATGGTAAGACAATCAAGCACAGAACTGCTGTGTGTGTGTGTGTGTGTGTGTGTGTGAGTTCATGCATGTGTGACTATGTTTGTATGTGTGCAAGCTTGCATGTGCAAACCGCTTTGAAAAATTTGTGCGTATGTTTGTGTGTGCATGCCTGCATCTGTGTTTTTATGTGATTTGTGTTCTGATTTTTCCCATATTCCTGCTTTCATTCAGCATTGTTGGGTCAGCAAGCAAAATGCCACCACCATCGCAGAAATAACAGACTATAGCAGCAATGATTTTTCCAGCCAAAACACCAACAAAGAAGAAAGACCAACTTGGAATTCGGACTTTTATCTGTTAAATTCCCAAATGATCCTCAGGGATTCCCATAAACTATTTGTAGTTCTTTGGTTTTGAGCCACAATCTCCTCTAAAACCAAATTCAGACCAAAAACCCGATGAAGGCCATGGAACCTAAAACCAAAACCAATCGGCTGGAATGACAAATTACGGGGAAGCACTGCCGCTCCGATACTTTGATTGTCCTCACAAAAACCAGACACAAGATTCCACCGCCTACCTCCATAATCTTACTTTTCCTGATCAGTATAAAACAATAACCATTGTGGGACACTGACTTAAATTAGTTCCACCAGCCAGACAAAAAGACTTTACTTGTCAGAATGCTTTTGGAAATGTTGTTGTCTGCATCCTAAGTGACTTTAGTGAGTGTAATATATTCTCAAGAGCTTTTTACACAAGTATGTGAGGCATATTTTCTTATGTCCATCCTATATGTCTGTTATTTATGGAGATGAAAAGTGTGTCCCTCCGTCTCTGTTTCCTGCTGTATTATAGAGCCCTGGAGTCTGCTGTTGACTGAAATGTCCAGGACACAGATGGAGCCTATGAATGATTAATCACAGGTGATGTAGTTCACAGCCAACCAGTCCCAACTCCAAGGTGTGTAATACGTGAATAATGAATTATCTTTATGTCTATGATTTTTTAAAGAACTTTATGGGTAAACGTGTAAGAATTATTTTTAAAGCAGGATTACGGCATGCTGGAAGTTCAGCGTGTTACGTTTCTGTGTTTGCGTTAAATTATTTTTTAACCTGGTTAAATCTATCAAGGTTTTTGACTTTGTATTGAACCAAAAAAGCACACACAAACACAAACACATGTGCACAGACTCACATAAACACACACAGTGATAGAGAAAGGATGTATTAGAGCAGCGTATTGTATATTTATGAGGCCACGTAATGCATCGCATTTACTCCATATTCATTTAAAATATTAAAGACCTTCCTCTCCTCTCTCTGGCAAGAAATGACACAATGCAAAAGCAAGTTTTTTGGGATTAAAAAAAAGGAAAAAATAAGAATGTAATGCATGTTTTGGAAGAACCTTGCATAAGAAAAGATCCTTTGTTAGACAAAGTTCTGTAATAATTAATACAAAAGTAAAGTATTGTAACATGTTTCTTAGCAGTAGGTTTATGTTTATGTCAAAACCAGGTATATGTGTGAGTGTCCATCACAATTTAAAAAAATCACAAAAGACAGTCATATCACATGCATACCGTGCATTTGATATATATGTGGCATGCAGACAAATAAGTGACATCAGCAATTTATAATATATAAATAATATAACATAATATTTAGCAGTAAAATGTTAATTTATGGTCCGCATACTCCATCCGCTGCTGCCTGTTTCTCCTCTGGAACAACAACAGTGACCTCTAGTGTGGCTGCCTCCCTGAAGACCTGAAAGCAAGTCTCACTCTGCAGCATCAAGAAGCCTCCAGTTCAGCGAAGATTACAGTGAGTCACATGCACGTCAGCGGCAGGAAATTAATTTCACCCCTGACTCTTTATTCCATTCTGCTTACTTTAACGAACACATTGCACCGTTTGAATGATGGCGGAGCGACGTGTTTAAACCCGCTGCCTTCTTCAGTAGCTGCAGGTAACTTAGTTGCAGCCCCACATGAGTCAGAATGTGGATTTCCAAGTAATTTCCCGTGTTTGTTTTACTCAGCTTGCAAAACCAGATGGGTGGAGTTCAACACAGGCAGAAAGATACCAGAAAGACAATGTACAGGTACTAACTACAGTAAAAAATAGAGTTACTAATTACAATCTAGTGATCTTTGAAAACTTCTTTGAGCCCCCTCCACCACCCAAAAAAAAAAAAAAATTAAATAATTTGAGTGATTATTCAAAAAATGTCATATGGCATCACACACAAACAGACACATGCACAGATGCTGCCTCACCCTGCAGTCTGTAATATAAGAGCTGCTATATCATCTCCTAAAAAGTACTTTGTGTGTGATGGGCAGTGTTTAGTGCTCGTCTTGAAAAGTGAATTTCCTTCAAGGCAATAAATGACATCATGCTGAATCATAAATTTTGTGGCCTGGTTTTATACACACACACACACACACACATATATACACATGCATACTGCAGGCACCTGCACACATATATGCAGACACACCAACAACACCCCTGTGACAACAAACTCCCCACTACTGCAAATGTCAACCAACCCCAAATCACTGCATCTCAGAAACTCCTCTCTCTCTCTCTCTCACACACACACACAGACAGACACACACAAACACACACACATACACACTTGTTCTCCACCAGCTAGGCCCTTTAGCCTCAGGCTCTCCACAATGAAATTTTCATGCAGCCATATGGAGGAGTATTGGTGATAGAGATTTACTGTCAGGGCTACACGTCCCGCTGGAGAAAACAAGAAAGCCTGAACATATTGGCTTCTGTAAATCAGAAGGAGAGAGGAGAGGCGAGGAGAGGAGAGAAGGGGAGAGAAGGGGAGAGGATGATTTCCATAGAGCTCTTGGATCATACCAATGCTACTGCTGACAATAGAAGTCTTAAAAGGAAAATAAGCCTCTCTGTGTATCTACGAGTACGTGTGTTGTGCATGCTTGTGCGGAGTACTTGCACGGCGCTCGTGTCAAAGTTCAGCTAAGCAGGTACGGGAGCAAAACAGTGCAAGTGTTGACCCCTATTCTCTGTCGTGGTATTATGAAGGAAATAGAGGAAATGGAGCTCAGAGCCTTTAAATTGACCGTGAACTTTAGAAAAACAACCCGCTGTGAGAAGAAGGGTCACTGTTATTGGACAAAGAACGCTGACTGATGCCATGTTTGCAGTGATGCAATGTCTTCCCTTTTCTTTGCTACATGTGCACGTGTGTATGTGTGTGTGTGTGTGCGTACATTTTGCAGAGCAGGAATAACTGCTTCTGAGCGGTAAGAGTAATTCGTATTGAGTGACAGAGACAAGAAAACACATACAGGTTGTTGGCTCTGTCGGTTTCCTTGTCAGTTAAGTTTCACTTCAAGGAATATTTCGACATTTTAGTTAGTGTAATCTTCTGTCTGTGTGTTAAGTTTGGAGCCGGAACCTGGAGGTGTTTAGTTTATCTTAGTTAGCCTGCACACAAAGTTTAAAAATCCACCTACCAGCACCTCTAAAGCCCACAAATTAACATGTTGTAATCTCATTTGTTCAATCCGTACACAATCAGAAATGTAACAACAGCAAATTGTGATTTTAAATTAGGATTCAAAAAAGTAAGAAAGCAGAATATGATATCTGAATTTATTGGCCAGCGTGGCATGTAACAAGATAATTATTTATTTCTCAATCTCCAACTGGAGCACGGTGAAAAGAATTTTGAGAAATAAATGTGTGCTTTAAACAGTGTGTTAATTTATGAGATACATCACAAAATACCAACTTTAATTTAGGAAAGTGCCTCTTTGATCTGAGCCTCCCTCCCATGTTTGAACCCAAACGCTCCAAGACGGATCAGTGAGCAGCACAAATGTGAACCAGATTCCCAGTGTTACGGAGTGGGAATGCTGAGGGGGATTATGGCACATGGCCGTCCTTCCTGATAGCCTTGTTAGCATGCATATATGCTAATGACAGGGTTTAGGATGCACGGGTGATTAGGCAAAGACAAGTAGCCTAGGCTGAGTGTTGACACTGTAATGAGTCCGTGAGCTGAGAGAGGAGATATAGAGATTGGAAGTTGTTTGGTGTAAAGGAGGCCTGCAGACTTAGGAGTTTGATTCGAAAGCAAGCAAATCACACCTGCGGCGGTTATTAAAGTTATTGTAATGAAGACGTGAAGGTGGTTTAAAATTTCGGCAAACTATGTATAATTTAAAGATGGCAGAGTGTGTGTTAACGGGACCTTTCAGCTTAATAATGACTGAAAACAGTTGGTGAAAGCTTGTGTGGTGTGGTGCTGGCTGATGGCTTTATATTTACCAAAGAGATATGAAAGTGGTGTCGATCTCATTGTTTAAGTCTCAGCAAGAAACCAAATTTCTTTTCAAAACAGAAACCAAGTGCATTTCCCAAAATGTCTGCTCTATGTTGTTTCTGCAAGTTTGCAAGTGATCAGTACATTACACCTGCACAGGGAAAGCTCATAAAAATAGAACTTAGCTGTTTTAAGCGTTTTGCTGAATGCAATAAATATACGACAGTTTTGGTTGCATAAATGTACACATAATATCTTATTTATGTATTAACGCTGAGATTTTTCTGACAAAAATGACAGACCAAGTGTACAAATAAACTTTTTATGGCTGCTATGGGGTGTGCTCCATCACCCGTATGTCCTCATGTTGAAATATGTTGTCATACTGAATTTCAGGGTTCTTCTATATGCATAAATACACAGTACATTAAAAAAAAAAAAAAAAAAAAAACAGACACACACTGTTTCTCAGACAGTTTATCACTTCTTAAACAATGCTCTTATTGATTAATTCCTGCACTTCCTTGTCCAACTCCTCTGGTCTCACATCCAACACTAACAGTAAAGCGTCTCTCTCTCTCGCTCTCTCTGAACTGAACCTGAATCAGTGCCAGTGTCAGGAGAGCAGTGTAAACATCCAGGTCTCAGCTCAGGGGCTGCCGGTCCACACCACACAAGGCCCCCCAGCCCCAACCCCAGCCAGCACATTCCCCCCGCGTCACTCAAAGACCACAACAATCCCGTCTTTGTCGGCCAGTGATTGATGACACACAGGAATTTCATTCACGACCGCCCCGTGTTTTTGGGTTACCGTGACGACCAGGTGAAAACAGAGCACATCGGGGGTATTGAGTTTCCCAACCTTGATCACAGGGGAAGAGGTAAAAAAAAAAAAAAAAAAAAAAAAAGCAGAAGGTCACTGTAGAAGTTAAACAAACAGCCATAGTTGTTATCTTAGAAGATAAGCGCTGGGAATTATCTTGTTGTTTGTTCACAGGTCCAGTCGTCCAGTCTCAGCACGTCATGGTGACGCCAGATGGAACATTTCCGCCTCAGTTTCTATTTTTTCCGTTTATAGTTTCACCAAAGTCAATAGAAGCCATACAGGTGTTTTTTTTTTTTTTTAAAGATTATTTGTTTAAGGTTTAACAATTTGCTATTGGGTCATTTTTGGACAGTTTGCATCAGTTTTACACAATCCAAGTGTGTTCATGGACTCACACACACACACACATGCCACTTATCCACATAAATAAAGGCTTTGTCTCCCCACACACACACACACACACATACACACACACTGGCACGCACATGCACATACATTCACATTAAGCACACTCATTTAATGGATATAGCTAGTTGGTAAAGTGCACCATTAAGAGAGACGGGAGCCTGAGCATAACAAAGCTCTGATGCAATATTCATGCCTCCTCATTCTGGGCTAATGCTGTTTTCCTCCATTCCAAAGCAATGGATTTGCACATAACATGTCTCTATAAAGAGTCTTAAAGTGTACGTGGAAGAGATTTTCTTAAAGCACTCGATCACCTTGCTCCACAGAGGGTAATTAGGAATTTGTTTGCTCACATACCCATCTGATAGACATGAACACATTAGAGTAGAGAGGTCCGAGCGGCGGAGAGCTAAGTTAAGTGTTCAGTTGTCTCACACAGGGGCATTTTGAGATGGACAAAATGGGAACAAAAATGCATTGTGTGTAATGTTTCCTTGTAGGTATGGATTAAGTTGAGTTAAGCTACTTTCTTACTACAACGGCCATCAGAAAGCCGCGGAGTCAACTGTCTTAAAACCAAACACCCCTTATATGTGTCATCAATATGCCAACACTAAATTTAGTTGTAGGAGAGTCTATGCAAATAAAAAAATTACAAACCCAAATCAGTGGCATTTTCACAGTAACTTGATTTGCATAAAACGTCCTGGCAAATAAGACAAAAACTGCGGTCAAACGGCCAAAGCACAAAAAAGCACAATTTGACACTTCAGTGCAGTCTTAGTGAATGTAGTTCTCAGTTTCTTGCTCAGGGTGACTTGAGCAGAGCAAAGACTTCATCGCATCCCGAACCTGAGCCTTCATTTTGGAGGATGATCAAACGAATCGTGACAGCAACCAGTAACCCAATCTTCCACCATCATACGCCATCGTAATATTCTGCAGCCTATAGTCATGCATCTTTATGTCATATTAGAGCTTCAGTATTGCTCCACCGTAGACTGTCGCCTCCAAACTTCAGACAGGTGTTACACATAATAATGAGTTCACCCCCAACATTTGAGCCATTGTCATATCTCAGATCATATCTCCGTCCTGCTTGTACCTGACGCAGCTGTCCAAAGTTGCTTGCAGGGGATACAATAATAACAGAAACTTATGCTTCTAGAAAGTCATTAAAGTCCTCCAAATATAAAGATACAGTCAAATCCTTAAAAACACAATTTTATAATAGATCATACATAATCATTCTCATCAGACTTTAAATTCTCATGCCCAGGATGATAATGTGCAATAAAGGGATGCTGGATATAAAATAAATAAATGACAGAAACACATATTTAGAGGGGTTTTTTTTTGCTTTTTTTTTTCTTTTTACAGAGGAATAGATAAAGAGATGAAATGACGAGATGATAATAAAGAGGAATAGTCTTGGCATTCACACCTGACCAAAATAAAGTGATTCTGGCGCCGATCCAGGAAGACAAAGAAGAAAAATGGCAGTAACCCGCCAAACTCTGCTGTAACCTCACAGAAACAAAGGCCTTTTAGTGACATAGATTTGCAGCTAATAAAGCACTCTGGCATATTTTAGCTTTCATCTACCATGCAATAAATTAATATATTAAAAAAGGTTGGATATCCTCATCTGAGCTCCCATCCAGATTATGAATTATTCACCTCAGCATGGCTACTCCATTATGTGGCTACATTAGGCCTCTCTCTCTCCCTCGCTCTCCCTAACACACATACACAATTGCATACAGTGCATGTGCACAGACACAGGCATGCATCATTGACATCTGCATGCACGTAATAAACTTTATTCATATTTATATAGTGCATAAATACAAATATGCCATATAAATACAGTAAACACATGCATGCATACAAGAAATCAATGCATGCCAAGTGTTTCATTTAATAAAAGAAGACCTTTGCCAAGAGTATTAAGACATTTCTCTTTCTCACGCATACACACGTAAACCAAACAGTGTCCTCTTTATCTCCCGACTTGTAATCAGTGCCATGTCGAGATCATGCCTTCTCCCAGCAGAGTACACACTGTAACCTATCATTCTAGAAACCCCAAGTGTCATTATCGACTTCCCTCTCAGTTTGAAACACCACTCCTTTATCTGGAGTTAGCTGCTATCAGTTGTTTGTTTTGCGCACAAAACCACAGGCAGTACAGAGCGAGAAGTGAGGAAGCGACCTCTGGCAGCCCCGACCGATGATGACAGCTTTACGGGCCCCTGATTGGAATACAACCATCAATTATGGTGCGCTGCACGTAAAAGTAGACAGTATCAAACTCTCTTGGTATCTGATCAAACTGCCAACCAGCCACACAAACAGCTGAACATAATAGCATGTGTATGATTTCTGTTTTCATCTACAGGGGAATTTCTGTGATCTTACATAGTATCAATTGCAATGTTATATAGTAAAGCGCACGTATAAATAGCAAACAGCTGAGTCCATACTCCATATAAGTTTAGTATCTTTATCCTGCAAGTACTGAAAACATGAACTCTCACTGGCCCTTTTTGATGCAAAAGGACTACAACTACATTTGTAAATACAGATACAATTTAATATGGATTTGAGATTATAGATTTTACACTTACCTTTACTAAATGAGTGCTGGTATGGTAATGAAACTCTCAGTTGGCTATTACCAAAGATATTCATTAGGTGGAGTTTTTAACAGATATACCAACAAATTACAAAGTAACATTACAAAGAAATGACAAGAGAACCATCTGGTTTTTAAATATGGAGCCAAAATATGAGGGTAGCAGTGTTCTTCAGAAAATAAAAAACATATTAAGAAAAAAAAGACATTTGGCTCTCATTGCTATAGGGAACAATTTTGCAGCAATACTTTCAATATCAGACTTTATTTTGAGCAAACATTATCAGGCCTTCTCTGTCATGGAGCCATATTTAAACTGATCATTTTGTCCTTTCTAGTGACATTGAAAAAAAATGTTTCACTATCAAGTTTCCCCTCCGTTTTCGAAGAGGACAAAAACTTTTGAGAATAGCCCTTAAGTCAGTGATTAACTTTCTTCCCGTCTGCTGCAAGCCCAGCATGCCTCTAGTTCCAGCAGCACCGGCAGTGTGATACATTACGCCACGTTCTCATTATGGCCACCTAGGGTTTTCCAACAGCTTGTACGGTCCGCGGTGAGTCTGCACTCCCGTAGCGCTCGGAGGGTTGGGCACTGCTGCTAGCTAGCACCAGGTGTGAACAAAAAAACTGGAGCCCCCTTTTCTCCCCCCCTTCCTGCACCACCACATGGATCTCAGAGCCAGAATCACTTTATTTTCATCAGGTACGAAGGCACGAGGAGCTAAACTGGGCTTATTTACAAGCACCTGCGTACGTTATGAGAACAAGAGCTCCTCTAGCCTCGCTCTTCTTATTACTGTGGTTTAAAATTCTGTGGAAGAAAGAAACTTCTGACACTATAAAGGGAGCTGTGGTTTTAATGATCCCAATTCTTGGTCACCTTTGATGAAGTGTTGATAACAGAGGAAGTGCAACTGATTTGTATTTCAGATTGTAGTTAATTTTGTACAACAGTAATAATTAAGATGCCAAAATAAGTAGAAAACACACGACACAACAGATGAACAGGTCTATATACATTATAAAGTATATGTTGTGTAGGATAGCTGAACCCTGCAGCTTTTAATCTGCAAGTGCTCTGTTGACCCTGTATGTTTATTAATGTGTACCATTTAAGCTGCAAGTGTCAGTGGGACATCTTGCAGATTTATTAAATTTGGCAATTAAAGCAGTTTGATCGTATCAGGGAAAGCCGGGGAAGCCTGGAGAGGACACAGCAGTAGGTTTCGGGTGAGAGGGGTCGGCTGTTGCCTCAATCCGCAGCATCACCCCATGAAACATGCATGCAATCAACAAGGTCATAGCTCCACCGACAGTTTCCAGCCAAACTCATCCATCAAGGGGGGAAACTGGATCTGCGGGGGCCTCCATCCTGGCTCTGTGCTGACCAACCCACCCGCACAGAACGGTCCATCAGCGGCATGCTAACACTAACAGGACTACAGAGCAGCAATACGATACATGATAAGCTTCCTCCTAACAGCCCTTGGACCGGTTCCAGTACTTTTTCATTGTTTTTCGCTCTTTTTCTGCACCCCCTGGTTCCCAACCGAAAGGCATTACCTCAGCTCCGATGAGGCGATGACTGAAACGTCAGTGGCTATGACATTAACGTGACATGGCGTAAAAATTTCTAAATGAAAACCAAGGAATGGCACTCTGCGGGCTGCAACGTTTCAACATGAAACCCGGCTCCCATTAATGTGGTCTGTGTTTTTGAAACGAAGAGAGCGGCTCGTTTGATGTCCGGCCTCTCTCTCTCGCTTACTCACTTTAAATGGGTGGAAATCAATTTGGAGCAGTAACGTAGACAAGTTGGTTTAGCCTTTGGATGTTTTGGAGGGGGCCGCTTCCCTGCATTTCCATGTGGTCAAGGTCACGGCAAATAGTGCGGTCGCCCGTGACGGGTTTAAAAAAAAGTGACTGTGGTTTGTCATCTTTTCCTTCACGTAATGAGCACGACTTTTTGAATTAGACTCAATAAATGTTCATTTCTTATGACTTATAAAGTGCAGCAGTCAAAATGGAAGTTTCAATGCAAATAAAATACTATCTATCCATCTATTTATCTATGGACCAAAATCCTACACTCTTCTAGTTTAATTACATTCTCTTCTCTGATGCAGTGCCCATATCCATCTCTCCTTTTTCCTCTCTGTCACTCTCCCTCCGACAGCTTTATTCGCCTTGTCGACGACCACACATAATAAATTTGTGCCATCTACGCTTAATGTTTATTCTTTGTGAGAGAGCTCCCTGAGACAAACCATAAAAAAAAGTAGATTTACTGCTCACTGAAAGCCACACGGAGGGTTATCGCGAAATTCCAGTGCCACTTCCTTTGCTCTCGCACGCCTATCCGTATGCAGTGGAGGCACACGTTGATGGTGCACACCCTCGCCCGGCTAAGGTAATACATTTCAATACGCCAGTTAATGCTCTTTTCCCTAGCATGGGAAATGGCCAACCCCTTAAATCAGCCACAACACCGGACTCAGTGCGGCAGGAAGAGGAGCTGCTGTATCCAATGCCCCTGGCTGACCCTCTTTAAATAGGATGTCTGGATGTGTTATGGGGGCTATTGTTTCCTATAAACATCTAGCACCGGGGCAATAACAATCGCATCAGGCCAAATGAAGTTATCTGAGAGAATGGAATTAAACTCGGTGTGACCCCGCTGTCTGCTCGGCTCACAGGCCCTCCATTAATAATGCCTAATCTAATCAAGGAGCTAAGATGGATGGATGAGAGGACTGTGTGTGTGTGTGTGTGTGTGTGTGTGTGTGTGTGTGTGTGTGTGTGTGCATGATAGTGTGTGTGTGTGTGTGGGGGGGGTTTGATGTTTGCACATGTGCCTGCGTCTGTACTTACATGCGTGTTTGTGTTTCTGAGAGCGTTTGCGTTTCTTCCATATGTACGTGCATATGGCGTGTCTACAGGTTTTTTTTTGTGTGTGTGCGGTCATGTTGTGTGCATGCCTGTGTGTGTGTGTGTGTGTGTGTGTTATAGAGGATCAGGGCCAATGCCAGGCCCCATGCCAGACCAGTGTTCTTCTATTCAGGCCTCAACCAGACCCACGCTTGCTGCACTAGGCTAATGAACACAAACAGAGGACAGAGGAGGAAAAGAGGGGAGAATAGGTGTGTGAGTGTGTGTGTGTGTGTGTGTGTGCGTGCCCTTGCAAATAGAGTGGGGGACAGAGGAAATGGGGGCCGATAAGGAGGGCTGAAGGACGGAGGATGGACAAAGGAGAGTGGGAAGGAAGACAGAGCACAGAGAGAGAGAGAGAGAGAGAGGACCACCACATGGTTTCATCCTCTGTTATCTCACTCTTGGCAAAGACGTGCCCTTGTAACTGATAGACAAATAACCCCGCTGTGACTGATAAAGCCTGGTTACAGATGGGGAGAGAGGGAGGGAGGGTAAAAGAAAGGGAGAGGAGAGAGGAAATGAGGAAGGGGAGGGGAGAGGGAGGGATGTTAAAAAAAAAAAAAGAAAGGGTAAAAGAAGAGATGAAGGGAGAAGACGAGGAGGGGCAGAGGGAGGTGAGATCGTGGGAGTGTGGAAGGCATGAGTGGGATGGGCTGATGGAGGAAGAAGGAGATAGACAGAAGGAAGGAGGAAGGAAAAGATGGAAGGAATGGCAGTATACACAGACAGAACTATGTGGTATACTATATAAACTATAGATTATACAGACACAGATTACTCATTCATTGTGAGGATCACTGGAACGCTTTTAAATCCAAGAGATGTAAATGCTTAATGTGTTAATGGTGTACATATGAAAATACAATCACACAGATCTGCATTTCTCACCAAAGTTGTAAAGCAGTTAAAGTATCTATATTGCAGAAAACGTGTGGTCACATCAAATGTGATTTGAGCACGATTTTCATGGATCAGGCTGGACCCCTTGTTCCCAGTTAAGAGAGACGTTGCAGGTTGGTGAAGGCTTTTTCCTGTGTCAGCACAACACTGGATCAGACGGAGGAACTTGACTGGCCTGCACAAAGTCCTGAACTGTAATGCTGAATGCAAGCCAGGCCTGATTGCCAAGCATCAGTGGCCGACTTTACTAACGTACTTGCTGCTGTGTAGAAGCAAATCCCTGTCTACATAGTTGTGCATCCTGGCTTCTTGTAGTTCAGTGGTCTAACTTTTGCTATATAATTGTTTGATTTTTATTGTTCTTCTAAATGAACAATTATTACTACACTGGGGTAGTATTTATTAAATGTCAACAGAAAATGAATGATTTTCATGATGATTTGCAATCTTTAAATATTAGACATTATTAAACTATTTCAAGACAAAACATTAGAAAAATAATGTCCTGGTGACCAACTCAAGCCAATACTCCATTCTGCAAAGATGGCATTAGATTTAGATTAAACATTATAGCAATGAGTGAGAAAACATGAAGAAAAAGTAAACCAATGTAAGGAGAAAAATGTGAGGGAAATGAAGAATAGTGAAGAAAACATAAACAGGAAGTGTTGGAAGTGCAGAGACAGTCCATTAGTTTTAGGACGGACAGCGAGACCGAGGAAGAAGAGAAAGGAGAGAAGCAGAGATGGGTTCAAAAGCTCTTGAAAAATCGTTGCTATAATAATAATCCGCTTCCTGCTCTGCTGATGGAGAGAAATGTGATGTTTCCCAACATCTGAAAGATCCAGACATGGGAACTTCTAAATAAGAACCAGACCTGGTTTGAATAGTATTTGCAAACACTATTGATGGTTTGTTTTAACTCACTGCAAGTGCCAGATGGTGAGATTTGCCACAGAGGACAATGAAAAAAGTATCAGAACGTTTAGACACAAAGAGCATATCTGATGTTTCACATAAAGCTGTTTCTGGTAGACAGAGCACCTTAAAACAGTTAGCATGCTGTAAGTTTTTAGAATGTACCATTAGACATACATGCATTTCAAGACAGTGCGTGATCAGCAGTCAGGGATTTTTAGGAAAATGAATCATTTAATTTAGAAACTGCAGTAAGATCAAATTCAAGTTTATGTGTCACATATGATCATACAGGGTACAGTCACAGTGTCTGTACATTGCAATGCATTTACTTCCTCCTTCCTTCCTCATACGGCATTGTAAAGAATTTTTTAAAAAAGCATTAAAACCAGGGTTGTTTACATCAGTGTTACATGCTCAGCTAGAAGTTCTTATTCCCTGCAGTTTGATGGTGCATTGCTGCTATTTCTTGACATATTCTTACAAACAACTGTTGATCAGTGGATAGTGTGAAACAGACATGTCGTTTGATGGACACGGCCAATTTTTAGGTGACTGACACTTTTATTTACCATTACAATGAGAAATTTGCATGTGGCCCCACCTGACATGCCCCTCTTCCAGCTTGTTTACACTTCAATCACTGTTGTTGTTCATATTTTATGGCTTGTATGCCCTACACATATGAATTACTGTTCTCTGCAGATGGCAGGAACATACGCCCAGTAAGGCCTGACATAAACTCATCTTAGCATTGCTCCTTAAAAACAATAATGGTCAAAAACTTGGCTAAATCTGGACTAACAATATTTAAACTCCAACTTTCTTTCTATCAATATTTCTAGAAATATTATCAGTTTTTTATGATAGGAGACATTTGAACACACACTGCTAAGAAAAGTGTGTTCTTGTTATTAAGAGGACAAAATATTGTGATCATGATGTCACTGAAATGTGGTGTGATGTGCAGAAACCTCTATATCATGAGGTGGTAGCAGACACGTTTGTCCAAATGAACAACATGCGGGCACAGGTGGATCAGTTTCAACAGCAAGTCCACATGTTTATACATCATGTATCATGCATTGTGATTATGTGATCGTGATGCATGTGGGTTGAATATAGTTTTTAGGAAGTGATGGCATAACTGCAGTATCTGTGTTTTGGAGAGGGGAAACAAAATCATGTGTCGGTGTATATGCCAAAATGCCAGGTGTAAATATAATCCTCCTACAGTACATCAGATCCAGACACAATCTGGATACAAGATTTGTGTTCATTTCAGGTGGAAAGGAGCCTGTTCACCCGTCCTGTTTCTTTCTCTCTCACTCTCTTTATGAGCCCCTTGACCGGTTTATATTCATGAGGCCTCATCTTTATATCACTGCTCTTCTTTTTATTAGATGTTGTTTCAACTGTGAACTGTGTTGCAAGTCCTGGACGCTGGACACTGCTGTTTTTCATGGGAACACAGCTTCGCTTTGTGCTTATTATCTGTGTGTGCATGCACGTGTGTGTGCATGTGTTCAAATAGGTGTGTTCATCTGTACTTACACAGTTGTTATCAGCAAGCATCGTTATTCTGCTAATTTAGCAGCTGTTTACATGTATGAAGTTTGTGGTGGTTTTAAGATGCTAATATTAAATATGCTTTTTTCATTGTATATCATTGAAAGTAGCACAAGAAATTATAACAAGCAACAGCAACAACAATAATAATAATAATAATATAAGAAGAAGAAAAAGAAGAAGTGTAATTTGTGGTTCCTGCCCTGTCTAACCTCACTGTAGTGATAAAATGGCCAAAAATAGAAAATTGTAATGAATCAAATTGAATTTTTTTTAAGTAGCTTTTTAAAAGTTTTGACATGATACACATGAATATATGATATATATTCATGCACTGTTGTGAAGTTACACACTATCGCCGCACCTTTTTCCAAATAAGACCTAAAGGAGTTTATGATGTATTGATCTGAATAGTGTGTGTGTTTACTGAAACAAGTGATGAAAATACTGTACACTCATTTATTAAGCAAAGTTGGCTCATTTCATAAACTCCATTTCCTTTCCTTTGTCGTTTTCATCCACATTTGTTTGTTTGTTTTGCTCTTTCATTCCTGATTTCATTATGGCCTCTAAGGTTTCCTCTGACAAAGAGGGTTTTAACATCTAAAATGAAATGACCCGGGATAAGAAAGTGCATGCTGCACTACTTACAAAATAAAAGATGGTCTGTGTTGCTGAAAAAAGCATTCCAGGGAGTCTAACTACTGGGGGCACGTATTGGTCATGACATAAAGAATCAGATAAGCTCACCAACTAGCTTACCTTGCTGTTCCTTGTTCTGCACTCAGCCTCTTCCTCCCCGCTCCTCCTTCCCCTTTCTGACATAAACAACTCTCTAATTTACGACCAATAATATCCTGATTCAATCACCTGATTGATTTTGGACTTGTGTCCCACTAATAAATCTCAGCTCTTCTTCTCTTATTGAGTCCTACGTCGGATCTCCACACTCCCTCACCCAAACACACACAATCATGCGCGCACACACACACACACACACACACACACACACACACATAGTCTAATGGTATTGGAAAATCAAAGTCTCTCATTTTGTCTCAGTATATCTGCAGGGCCTGGTAATAGATCTGGCTGTGCTTATATCCGGAGAGGGGAGGAGGAGGACGACTACCAGCAGAGGAAGAAGTGGAATTAAGCGGAAGAAGATAAAGAGGATATAAAGAAGAGTAAAATGGAGAGCATAAGAGCAGCAGATATAGAAAGTTAATCAGGATGTGTGGCGTTCAGTGTGTGCGGACTGAGGCTGAATTTACTGAATTAGGACATCTTTATCTGGTCGGCACCAGAACGACAGGAATAGTAAAGCACAGCAGGCGGTGGTCATAAAATTTCCTGCTCTTAGATATGCTTTAATCTGCTGTGACTCTCATTGCAAATCACTGCGGTTAGGAGCATCGTCCAAATACCTCAAGCAGGAATTAAAATGTTTGATTGTGCATTATGTAGCCTGGGATAAAGGAATGTAGAGTGTTTGATGTTAAGACAGTGCAAAAGCTCATTTCAGCAATCCCCATGTCCTCTACACTGCAAATCAACTATATTCCAAATAGAGGCAATTTATTTTTGCATTTGAAACAACATTATCTTCATTTTTCCCTCCTTTGTACCATTTAGGACGTAAAAAATGATCATTCATTCCCAAATTAAATTTACCAATGATCCACTGGAGGCCAATGATTATTTTAAATTCAACAAAATAGGCCCAGCTTGGCCTCTAGCTAGATTTACCATAACCAAAAGTAAAGCGACTTTATCTTAGCACAGTCCACACAGCCACCCATAGTGGCTGAAAAATATGAAATTCAAACAAGAAAAATAAGATATTACTGTACTACGTATCATGAAGGAGCACTAGAAGACACAGAACAACATTAAAATATGTCAAAGCAGAGAGAAAATGCAGCAACACATTATTTTCTGCATTTGTAATGAATAATGCCTTCATGTATTTAAATGAGATCTATTTCTTATGGTGGAGTAAAACAACCAAACCCACTGTAGGTGACTTTGTAGGTGTTGTACATGAATGAGAAGGGCAACGGCCACAGCAGCGACAACCGTGTGAATTTTGCTAAACACTCTTCTGTCCGCAAACACTTCTTCCCATGATACCCTTGAGCAAGGAACAAAAATAAAGATACAGCAGAGAAGAGCATCTTCACATTTATACAGGGGTTTATGTAAATGTGCACATCTAAAGACTATTCGAGACTTTATTAAAACAGTATGCTTTGGTAGATGTCTGGCGTCAGCAGCAATTCAACAGTTTTCATGTTGTTTGCCTGAATCAGATCAGTTTATCATCATTATAATCTATATAATGGCCATATTATATTTTAGGATAATAAAACAATCTTACTCAACGATCCTGTAGAGCCTGTATGCTGACAGACACGTACCACAGCTTGACATTAGTATGAAGAATGTTGTGTGTATGTGTGTGTAAGAGAGAGTAAATACATGCATGAGCACAAGCATAGTTGTATTTGTGACCACACACACACACACGCCGCGACTGCTGTAATCACATCTGAGTTTACGTCCGTGCACACGTTGGCCAATCCTCTTGCTGTGCACCTTGTGGCCTCCTCCCCATTAATATAATTAAATTCTACTACAAACTTTCCCTTTGAAACAAATTAATTAAGATGCTATTATTTAGCCATTGAGAGGTTAATGACCACCATTAGCAACAAAGGCTACATCCACCATCATCAGCCAAACTTGGTTATTTGGTCCATTTTGGTTATTTACTGAGCCTGAGATTGATGGCCCCTAATACTGCGAGTGACGCTAATTAGCTTTTAAAACATAACACACTCCATCACTGCTCAGGACCCGCACAGCAACTAGTGAACAAGCCCATCATCCATCGCTCCTGTCTGAACATAGAGGACAGTGAAGCAAATGGGATTTAGAGAGGACTCTGTACCATTTGTTGCATGCGTATACATTTTATACACATGTAATTCCAAAATATTATGTTATACTTCTAAGATTATTGTTTTGTACCAATTAAATATATATATAAAAAACTTTGGAATAAGTAGATTTAAATTGTCTGTTTTTATATAGCAATATTTCCCATATGTTGTTATCAATAATAATACAATAGTAGACTATGGAAAATGATAAAAGCTACCACTGTCCAGGTGAAATCTTCCAATTTTAGTGATTTTATATGTGCAAACTGAAGTGCAAGTGAAGGATACATGTTTGTTAGATGGATTGAGGTAATTCCATGAGTCAAACTACATTTGTGTGAAGTTTCACACTACTGGAAAGAAGCAGAACACATAAGATGATAATCTGCTAATTTGTCATTAATAACAGCAATGAAAAATACAAATAAATGTTTGCTCATAAACTAAATTTAAGGAAAAACAGTGAGTGAATGTTCATGTACAGAATGCTTTTCAAAATAAAAGACCACACCACATTTCTACCAGGCACACACAGGGAATATCATTGATGCCAAGGCCTATGCGAAGGTCCACGCTTGTGTCACACCAGGCAAAGCAGCTAATCCACAGTGGTGACAACAACAATCCCACTTCTACAAACACCAAATGGTCCCACACCATAACGCTGACATATTTAAGAGACGATAACATTTTCCTTCCCCTCTGTTTCACACTTCAGAGTTAAATTAATGGCCAGGCATCATGATGTCATCGAGACGACAGCCGGGGGCTGGTAGATGTTACACCCGGCCCCATCGGGTCGCCCGATTGGAGGACCCTGCAGCCGCGGCCAATGGAAGCACTGGTTGAAATCACAGAGGGGGCCGGATGAGTAATGGCCTCACCAGTAAAGGGCACTCAGATGACATTGTGGGGATAACAGAACTTATTGTCAAGCGTTTACACTGCGGGCGATTTACAGCCGCTCCATAAATGTTTATTAGCTTTTCCTCTATTTATAACTTCTGAAAATCATGATGGGCCTGACTACGCCCTTGTGTCTCTGCACTTTTATGATCTGGGTGAACATACCCTGACGAGCAGAACTGAGGGATCTTTGTGTGCAAACTGTACGTGTGTGAGTGTGTATACACAATTAATAGCACCTACAGTAAATTTGCGTGCATGTATGTATTTTCCCAGTGCTCATTCTTCTATGCATGTGCTTCTATATCTGAACACACAGACACACACCCGTGGCCTCTCTCTGTCTCACACATGCAGCTGTTCGGTGGAGGCATGTGATTTAAGATGGATGGCCACGACAGGTTTTTATCTGCAAGAGTGTAAATCAGAACAACCTTACAGCATGAGGAAGTAAACAAGCCAGAAATCAGTGTCAAAAAGGCTCAGATTCAGACTAAAAGAGAAGTAAAAGAGGAACTTGCTAGCACGTCTCTGAGAATGTTTCTGTTTGATAGCTGCTATTCAATTTCAGTGGCTTATGATTTTTAAACACACTTCAGGGAATAAACGTTTTTATTTGTAATGTTTTAATCCTTCCAAGATCATTTTGTTTGTCTATTTTAGTATACTATAAAAGATTTTACAATATTTTGCCATAAAACATATTAACAAATGTCAGTATGACACATAACTTAACTTAATAATTAGTTGTTATGACAAACTGAGGTGTTTTTAATAAAAACATTTTATTGTATAGATGTAAGGCAAAAAGACAACATGAAATTTATAGTGAATTATAATAAAATAAATATTATTAAAAATAAAATTTTAACTAAAACACAACATGCATTTCCTTAACTTGAAACTGTGGTGCCAACAGTGATTCATTACTGACTGTTAATTTTTAATGAATTTAATGTTCATTTTATTTCATTAATTTTTATATTTAAGTTCGGCTCCAGTGTGTGTTGTGTACCACCGCTTATGTTAACAATTGTAACACGTGTGATGTACCCTTTACCACAACACATCAAAAACATTTAGACACTTCGGTGGTAGATGAACTTTTAGTATTATCATTAAATGAGAAACATGATATGAAAAACCAAAGTGACACACCTATTTGCTGAAGGCATGATGACTGAACAATGGAGAAAAACTATATTGTGTAGTCTTTGTAGAGTAGGAAAAAAAAGTTATGCCACAGTCATTATATGCATTTTTTTGGTACTATTATTTCAAAATGTATTTATTTGAGTTTTTTGCAGTTTTATCTTAAGTAATTCTCAAAGATTAAGTACACTGAATGTAGCATATTCCAACATATAAATGTACCAGGTGTGTTGGCACTTACCAAACCCCGACCAGTAAAAACACAAGTCCTGACTTTGTTTTTCTTTCTTAGAAAAGACTTCAGCATATGCTGGACATTTTATAGCTGAAAACACTTTGACTGACAGTATTTGAATCATTACTGTGCTGTATCAGCAATAGTACGTCTCAAAACACTTTAATTCATAAAAGACGAACAGAGACGCACTGCTGTAGTTTGAGGCCGGGGTGAAGTTTGTAAGTTGAAGTGAAGTTTGAGCTGCCTTGACTTCTACAACCTCTTGGGGCTCGAAAGCCCACCAGTCCAAAATGAGAAACAGCTTTACTGTCTGCTATTACTTCAATATGTTGAGAGGCTGATTTCTGCACGTGTTCAGAGAACATGCAAAAAGCTGTCGGATTTCACTCTCAGATGTACAGAACTTGTAAAAATCATTCCCATAAAGGAAGAGCTTTATTCCTGTATGAAAGGAATAATAATTGATTGGCATTGGCAGGGGAGGGTAAAATGTTCCTGCATCTAATGCCCTCAGTCCCCCCTCCATCTACTTGTCATGCAGAAGGTACTTCTACAAATTGAGGTAGCTGTGCTATTCTCCCTGGCCGCCTGCCTACAAACGTTAATCATTGGCTCAGGCTTTTAAGTGTGGGCCAACTGTGGTCATCTGTGACAGCAGAGGTGTAACTTTATGAAATAATTACTTCACAGGCCTTCGGAGTATGTTGAAGGCTGAAAATAAACAGCAATGGGGGAGAGGAGGGGGGGGGGGGAGAGGCGGAGGGGAGAGACGGCCAGCGAATGAAATGCAAACGTTAGCTGGTCTCTCTCCCCCTCTTTCTCTCTCACCCTCGCTCTCCCTCTCCGGTACAGAGATTTATGGGAGATGTACATGACATGGCAGCGGCTCAGAAGAAACCCCTCTCTCTCCTCTTCTCTCATCTATCTCTCTTTATCTCCCCCTCCTCCCTCGATCCCATCGCAGCTGTTCCAGACCTGGCCCACTTGCTGCACCTGCCGAAAAAGGCCCTCGATCAAGACTAGCATGAACAAATCCAACAACTCTTAAAGGGACACCGCCACTCCTTAATGCACAAATTCATCCGGATAAACAAAGGACAGAAACTGTGTGTCCAGTCTCTGCTAACTTCCTTTCTTACTTTCACCAACCAAGCATTCCCCGAGTTTACAGCATAATCCCTTAACCCTGAGTCACATGATTCTTCTGGGCTGTAACCACTCCTAGCACTGCTCAGGTCAGAGGTTGTCTAATGCTCATCCCAGCGTCTGCGCTTCCTGGTTGATTTATTTGACTGAGAGGCCGGTGAAAATCATCACTGACTCCTTGTCCCAGACAGGAAATCAAAGAGAGGGAGACAGCATAATCAGCGGAGCAGCCTGACCTGGATTCAGAGCGCTCGCAACCTTCATGGCCGACAGCTGCTATCAGCGCAGGCCTGTCTGGACATGGAGATCAAAATTTACAGAGGTGGAACACAAGAACATGCTGTTGAAATTATTTCAAAAAGGTCACAGGTGGTAAAGTCAGCATTCACATGGCATAGGAGAGGCTTAGGACGTAATTTGTGTTACGCTCATTTTCTAAAAATCACCTATACTTTTCATTACAGTGAATCATTTTGCAAACCATGCTGTTTTGGATTTTTGGCCATGTTTTTTCTGTGCTTTAATTAAAGATGACCTCAAATCATGACCTCAAATCAGTATGTATGTTTGGCTAAAAATGAGCATTACTTTTTGTTTAGTCCAATGGATTACACAACTCAAGGCACTTTCACAAGTCTTCGATTTGAGTTTTATAACATACAGAAATTATTGGAGATTAAACGCTGCCTGAATCCACTGAAGAAAATAATAATCTAAAACAGCATAATGCACATTTGAAAATGGTAAACAGACAATTGCAGCTCACAATTCACAATTGTGAATCACGGTTTAGCAACTAAAAAAAAAAAAAATATCTACTGTCGGAAACTGACAATGTAATCAATTGGCCAGATGCTCTAGTGTACTTCTTTTTATTATTTAGCAAAAGGTCTCTCTGGTGTCCCTGTAATGGGTATACTGTAACTCATCACACTTATTAGTGTAGGAAAAAATAACTAATAATTATGTACATGAGGGCATTTTGCTGGAGGATGAAGGTAATGGTGAGTGCATGGCCCTTTTCCAATGTCTGCATGAGATAAGACTAATTACTGTATGTCCCATGAGTGTGTCAGTGTTTATGTGTATGTTTTTTACGTCTGTGAGTGCACACAAGTATGTGTGAAATGGTCTGTATGTGTGTCTGTGCATGCAAATGTGTGCACATGCTCATGTATCTTAGTGAGGAATGTTCCTCTTATTCTCGTTAGAGCTCTAATGCAGCCGAAAGCTGACAGACTGCCTCAGCCAACCGCCATGTGCATTAAACTGACTGAGGGAAGATAAACGCACAGTACCCAGATTAAAGTGACAAATAGACTCTGCATGCAAAGTGGCAAAGGTAAATTGTGTTGCTAAATGCAAGGGGAGGCAGTTTCTGTGACTGCAGCGCCCAGAATATGCTTGATAAACGAGGGATAAGTGCTAAAGCACCCGAGTCGGAGCCACTAAATTTCACACTGCCCTCTGACCACTTATTTCTCTCCAAAAACATCAGAGGCAAAGCAAAGCATCAGCTGTAAATCAAGTAAATGCACTGAAACGCAAAAATGCATCCCACTTTAAACGAACCTCTAATTTTTTTTTCCTCAGCTGAGTGAGAACACATCTGTCGTGTGTGGACTATTTTAGGGGGCACACTTCACACCGACACGTGAAGGGAGAGGCGGTGATACGACAGGACAGGCAGCATTTGCTTCACCTCTCATGGTAGGTCAAATATGAAGTACTTCAAGAGCTAAAGAATCAAGATATGGTGAACGCAATTTTTATTCTAACTAAAAATACTGACATCACTGAACATTACCAACTATCAATTTAAATTATTTTGCATCCTCTCACTATATTAGAGGACTCGAGTTTGCCGTCTCAATACAATGAAGTCCGAACAGGTTTCCCCAAACAGTTGTCTTCATATCAGCACATTAGTGTATGACAGGTATGTTGTAGCCTACGCGATACATGCTTCAGTTGCGCAGTGTGGACAGTGTGCCCATATCATGTCTGCATGTTTTACCTCTCACATGACAAGCCATGAACCAAACTACCGCACAGACACCACATTAGACACTCGAGCTGCAACAGCAGCAGCAGCAGGGGTGGTAACACAAGTCGCACAGTAGCAGCAATAATGATGAGTTTTGAAATCAGTCTGAGCTGTCACCAAGGACATGGGTTTGGTGGCTGTCATAAGATAGTTTCAGCAGTTAATAATAGTTGTATAGTTATATAAAGTCATATTTATACAAATATATTTTCCACAAAGTAGGTTTGTATGCATATATTTTGCTGTAATAAAACTTATTGTGGTAAATTCTGAGGCCACATGATTATGCTTTTATGCTTTATTACATAAAATATTGTCATATAAGATACATGTTTACTGTGAGAATATTGTCATTTATTTTCATTGTCATTTAATCTCACAAAACACATTTTAAAAATAATCTTTAAAATCAAAGGGCAAGATGTACCTACTTTTGAGTTCCCCTTTAATGTTAGGCAACAATAACTGCTTTGGTAAAGTTTGAGAAAGATTAAATAATAAAAATAATAAAAATGCAAATGCTGGTTCCTAGAATGAAATGAAACCGCAGCTGGGACGCTGAAGTTGTAGGCAAATTTGTACACACACATCATCATAACTTGTACACCCTGATTTTTCACTGTATAGTAAAAATCGCACATTGATATCAATACATGTAAATGTAAATACCCAGTAGGAGTTGGAACAGCTTTTCTAACAGTGGCATCGGCATCACCAGAGTTGTTATTTTTGCTTGTAACGGCAGTGTGTCAATGAGAGAGAAAGACAGGTGGCTGATCACAGATAAGGGCACTCCAGGAACTGTTGATTTACTGCTTCATTTGCATCTTTGACGAACTGTGTTGAAACAGTCTGTGGCTCTCCACATCGCACTGTACTCCTCGGCTGCACCTGTGCCTCACTAATTCATAATCACACACACATACACAAACAGACATGCCCAAACACTAATCTGGCAAGAAAAACTGATCTAAAGTTTTACATATGACAACACGCGGTTTCCAGACCGATGTTATGTGGAACTGTAGGAATTATTAATGATGAATTGTCTGGCAGTTTGGTGCAGAGAGCGGTTTCCAGAGTAAACAAAAGTACTGGAGCAGCCTAATTATCACAGACAGGAGATTAACATTAGGAATTTATGTTGAAAGTTGAACCAAGTGTCAAGGTGGGGACGCTTGAGCTGTGGAAATGACCCCTGAAATGACAAAGTTTGGTAAAATAAAGGCTGAAGAAATAGCTCTTTTAAACTGTCCAGTGTTGGTGCTTTTTTCTTTGTTTTAAGTAAATATTAAATATAAAAAGAACAGAGAGATGAATATTTAATATAATATTTGAAGACACTGTGAAACTTAATTTTGAAGGTTTCTTTCTTTTGAAACAGTGTTGGGGTCGAAAATCATTATGTGAATACGGGAAAAGTTATAAAAAAAAATTTAAATCAACAGATACTTGCATTGTTTTACTTGTTAAATCCTTTTGGCTGGATGAAGCCAGGACATCTCAATTTGTGGTTATTAAACACTGTCTCTGATGCAGCTCCCTTGTGTGATTTGGGTTGATTTACGTATTGTTGTTTGAGAAAAATCCCACCTACAGCAGTCAAACAAAAAAAACTAGTGCAAATATTTACTTTCTTCCCCAAACTGCACATGATTCGGAAGAGACCATCATGAGGAAGATTCGCAGTGTGCAGTACGAGATAAAGATACGCAGCCAGTGGGACATGAAGCAATCAGCACAGTTGTTTGCACAAATTCAGTGATGTTATTCTCGCCTGTGACAGACGAGTAATTGCGCTCATTTACGTATCACTCAGCCTTTCTTAAATTAGACCCTTGTTCTGATGAGACGACCCACACCTCCTGTCTGTGCTCGTGGTCAGTGTGTGTGTGTGTTGTGTGGGTGGGGACATTTGGGGTCTGTGTGTGACCCTCTGTGTTCGAGCTCGGAGTTGTGCGCGCCTCATGCCATGTTAAATTGTGCGTCGGCATGTGAGTGTTTATACGTTTCGACACAGACCTGCCACTTTGGCCTTCGGGGCTGAAACATGAACCAACAGAGCAGAGTTTACGTCAGTACACAGCAATCACAGGAGCCGGCTTCCCAAAAGACTCGCCTCTGACCGCATCAGTGTGGCCTTCGAAACATAAACACAGTTGATTTAAGCAGCTGATATAGACATATAAAAAAGGTGCATGAACTACATTTTACATTTGCCCTTTAGACACAAAGCTGGCAATCTTCTCCAGAGTGACATTTGTTTTGGATTTTCTCTTAGTGATCACCGGAAGGCGAAAAGCCATCATGTTTTTATGCTTTTTATCTTTAATTTAGACGAATCAACTTTGGACTCCGATGGCTTTAAATGGCGGCAGGAAATAGAAGTTTGGACTGAGTGTTTAAAGCTTTTCATGACTAAATTATGCCGTGTGATCCATGCGGTGAACTAGGCTGTGCTTAGATCTAAATTTAGTGCTGATTCAGTTTTTGCTTTTGAGGTTTTGACTCGATTTATCTGTTTTAATAGCGATGATGCTTCCTTAGATCTCTTATGTGCTGCTGCCTCTTAGTGATTTAGACATGAAATGTACATAAAACAGTTGATTTTTTTGTTCAAACTTGCATCACTCTTATTTCTACTACAAGATATACTAACATACTGGACATTTATGCAATCACAATTTGTTGAAGCTTTAAAAACAAGTAAATGTCTCACACTTTTGAACCAAAGTGGACAAGCCAAGCTGTGTCCAGTGCTAAACTCATGTACTAAATAACTTGAGAATGATATACAAGATGCAGGACAAATGCAGCATAATAAAAATAATGTTATAGGATCTTTTAACTGTGATTGGACTCTTCTTCCCCTCAGATCTCGAGCTGTAGACTTTGGGCTGTTACATTTTTTTGCCATGTGAAAGAGCAAAAGCGACGAAACAACTATCCCTCCAGTTGCTGCTGATCTAATCTGTTGTTGGGAGATTTACAGCGCAAACTAATGGAAGTTTTAAAGCTGAGAGAAAAGATTTCCCTACATCAGAAAAGGGGAGGGGATTTCATCTACTGTATTTTTAAGAGAAACTATGTAATCCCCCCCCCCTTACTTCTAGTTCAAGCAAAAGAGGAGGATGATATAAATCAAACAAAGGGCCTCCATCCTCGGAGCCCGGAGAGCTGAAACCTAAACCAAGCCGAGGTTAATGGAAGTTCAACTCAAGATTTATTTTAATTGTTTCATTGTAATTTCTTTAACTCAAACAAAATGTCTCCTTTCTTGAAGTCACTTGTTAAATTATAACACATCTGATGTGGAAAATGTAAAGTGTCAAAAAAAACTTTTGCCTGCCCCCACCTCCATCACTCTCTGGGTTAAATCAATAGAGTGAAACAGTGTTAAACTCAGTGATTAAAAGCCCCAAAAGCAGAGTGGGAATACTGGAAATCTCAAAAGGAAATGAGAAAATATGACAACAGAGGGAACAGATGGACTTTTTTTTGTTTGTTTTAGCTTGAATTAAAAGAGGCAGAAAATTCAGACAACATGTTTCCTTCAGTATTAGTTCCTTCTTTCAGTAAGTCATTGATGTATTTTTAAAGCAAAAGCCTGCTGAGGATTGAATTTTGGTTTGTAGCTAAAAGGACAGAGATGTTTATAACGTCTTTCAAAGGTTAAAAATACACATGATTTCGTATTTACAGAATATGACAACTGAAAAACAACTCACCCATTCTCGTATCTGCTTAGTTAAACTATAGCGTGCACTGCCTCCCAGTGGGACGCTCATACAGGGGCCAGTTCACACATCTTTCATTAGATGACAAGCAAATTAATTACTCAGAAATAGTTACTCTGGAGTTTCGGTGACTAACAATAGCGCATTTAGATCAAAGAGATTTTCTGTACATAACCATTAGACAGGTGCAACATTGTCAAGCACATGGTGAAGGCCAACTTTTGCCCTTGATCGGCGAGCCAGCGTCTGTCCTTGATGGCTGTCAGTGAACTTAAAGTGCAGCTCTGCATGAATCAGTCCTAGGAAGACACCACATGAAGGAGGACGAGCACAAAACCCAGCTTCGCTATGAGCGTTTGCAAACAGGAACTAGCTGGTAATCTGCTTCTCCCGCTATTCCTGCAGCCCTACAGCTGTGCAGGGGCCTATTTTAGCCATCCAAACTGCATGCTGGGAAATGGTGACAGCCCATGAGCAGCGATCAGCATGTGTTTCCATGAAGAAGTGTGAATGTGTGTCTGTGTGGCAGGGGTGGGAGCTGATGATATTATTACTAATTATTGAAAAAACTTCCTGCCACCTGTCTCGCCGCCGCCTCGTGCCAAAGTACAACACATAGTGATGAGACTGTTAAAGGAGCCTCCACAAAACTGACAGCTGACGTGGCAAACTGACGCGCTAAGTCTTACCTCCTTTTATTCCTTTAACATTTCAAATCATTTGCACTATTTTTACTTTAACTATCCTAAAACATAGTGATTCAGTCTATGTATGACTAGGTCTGGAGAGTTTTTGACATTTCTTGCAGACAGTCTCTGTCCGCTGTTGCAGACAGCTGATGTTTGGCAGGAAGGAAGGAGGAAGATGACCTTGGTAGCTTGGTAGACATTATCTAACAATATCTAATCTAATCTAACCCATCTGTTTTTTTAAGTTCTGATTGTTGTCCTGGCTTCCAGCAAAGACAGATCATAAGATCATCATAAGAAAGATCATACACAACAAATGTTCAGATTTCTACATGAAGCATTATTTCAACCAGCTTTACTTCTCATAACGTTTCAGCTCAGTGTCACCTCTAGGATATTGTGTTATACATATAAACTGAAGTGCTGATCTACGATGAAAGGACACACAAAGTAATGTAAAATGTAGTGTTTAGAAATATGTGAACAAATTATTACCCACAAATGGAAAAAGTGTCCCTGAAAGTGGTTGAACTCCTGAACTTGCACGCGGAGGATGTGCATAAAAGTATTTTCTGTGTCACAAATCCATCTTTAGTCATCACCCTTGCCCTGGATCATTCTGCTCCTACTTACGTCCAAATCCTCAGCCACACTAAGTACCACAGCTCATGTAACTCACGGCAGCGCAGATCTGCCTTGCCTCTTTAACACCTCCTCTGACCATTCAAAGTGCTGAGCCAGCAGGGCCACGCTGAAATGAAACCGCTTTTAATGTTACAGAGTTTTAATCCGTCAAATTGCAGGGGGGCGTGTTGATGAATGATGACACTACAGACTTTTATTAAACATTATTTAGAAGCTTCACTGCTCGTTTCTTAAATTCACTCTCAAAAAAAAGCCACTGACACCTGGGCAAGGAAACACATAGATATAACATTTTTCTCTCCTTCCAAACCATCTTAAACCAAATTGTAATGGTTATTAGTCTTTAAGTTTTCATCTGATGGTCATACATTGATATGTTCTTCATTTTTTCAATATAAAAACAATCAACAGATAAAAACTCTGACCAGAAACGTTGCCCATCATCAGCTTGTCATGGAAAATGTTTCTCAACCAGCTCAGGACCAGCTAAAGATACGGTTTTGAGCACGTTTGTCTTGTGCGGTCCACCAGCATATTTAACGACCTCACTTCAGATCATCAAAAGAGCAGCGACCAGTTTTAGCAGGTCCAGTCTGGGTTGGACCGCCATGACAACACCGGGCACGGTTCATCTAAGATTTGTGACACAGATGCTGTTAGATGAATACTATTCTTGCTATTCTCCTTTCCTGTTTTAGATATGCGCTCTGTAAAGTTTTATTAATATCATTATTATCATTACTCCATTACACATCACTTCTTCCATCCGTTTTTCCAGCTACAGCGCTGACCCTGCAGACCCTCGGTGACGCCTGTCACTGTGTCGCCTTTACAGCTCCATGTGTTGGAAGACAAATGTTCATAAGTATACACGCTACACTTCCTGGCATGATGGGCAACAGTGCCAGACACGCCCACCTGGGCCGCAACTATAGACCGCCTCCCACTAAAAGTACAAGATGGTGGCGTTTAAGCCCAGTGCTATCTGTGAGCGGAGACCGAGACCCTGATATTTCACACTGTCTTGATTTCCTCCCAGGCTATACGGTGTCGGGCTGGCAGCCATGTTGGGGCTGTAACTGCAGAGGGAGATAAGTGTCGTGACTCTGAGGTTTCATTACCTCCCGCGCAGTTTAGCACTGGATAGCATTAGCTGTTAATGGCCCTTCTAACTAAAAGGGGTGATTCAGACAGACAGCATGCAGCCCATAAAGCCTCCACGGAAAGCATCTCGCTAAATAAGGATACACTCTTAAAACACAAGGTGTCGTTTTCAACACTCGCTGTGTCTGCTTTCAGCAAGCACGCATTTGTGTCACTTTTCAAGAGTATTATGTGTTAAATAACACGTACTGATACAACAAGTTATTAATGGTTTGTTGAAAAGTAACACTCACAAGTTAAGTCTTGAATTAGCTGGATGCAAGAATACACTTTATTAGACGCTGATTTGGACTCCTAGGAAAGAAAGTACAATTACTTTAAGCTGTTTAAATCAAGGCATTTGTGATTATTTTGCATGTCTTGATGACTAAACTCTGTCATTTTAAAGTTTTTTTCAAGTGCTAAATGATGATTTTAAGCCGTCAACCCAACAGCTTCATTTGTGGTCCTGCATATCGCCAGAAGGAAGCCATCAACACAAATAAACTAATATTAGCTTTAAGAGTTGCCTTGATGGTCATAAGATGAAAGCTGTACCTCGGCTCATCTACAAGTATGTAACAAGGTTAGCAAGATTTGATTACAAGGGATCTAAATTTAGCTAGGCAACTCATCAAATCAAATAGCGGGAAAAAAAATGATGTACAATCAGAGTTTGGGGCTGCTAAGATCTATTATTTAATAAGAGAGCCCCGACGTAATCTAAAGTGTATCCAAGAAATTTGCTGCTGTGCGCTGATGTTCTTGAAATTAGATCTGTCTTATTTGCTTTTTATTCATATGCCTAACGTGCATGTGTGTGAATAAATATATGACATAATTTCATTGTTCTGCTTGACTCTGCTCAATTTGTGCTTGTAAAATGAAATGAAGATTGCGCATGTGCTTGACTGTGTGCGCCTGTAATAGATTCTCAGCGGGGAATATGTCCAATTCCTCAGCTCTAACGCACACTTTTCCATTTGTTTTAACCACACTCGGTATGTCAGCGGGTAAATATATGGGGTTGTGCATTACAGAGAGGAAGAAAGACGACATTTAAATGCCCTCATTGTACAAATATCTCAGACATGGTTACTGTTATGTCTGTATTAATCATTTTGATCTTATTTTCCGTGTACTCATGGTCAAGCATTTTCAACAACACTAAATATATTCAAGCAGTACAGTTACAGTAACAAAAGTTCAATGAAGTGCACACACACAAGCCCTGAATCTTAAATTGAGATGTTTTACAGGAGCCCAGATTGCCCTTTGACAGCGTATACATTTGTTATATGCCAAGTTATGTGCTACTGTATACTGCCTGCATATGGAGCTGTGTGGATAGGTTTTCCATGCTGTAAACTCATGTATAAAAGGTCAAGGGCCGTTTGGGCATGTCAAGTGGATTTGGCAGCACATAACAGGCTTCTTGTCCCTCTGATAGGTAATAAAAGCTAACAAATTAAAAGCGCTGTGCAGCTCCCAAGACTGGTGACATTTACACACTGATCACCCTGTTTATGGCAACGGCGTTTGCCAAACCCCGGCTGTTGTCTCGACATGTGTCATTGACCTATTTTTCTCCCAAATATAGTTAGTTATGTTGGCGTCTTTGCACTTGCGAAATGGCTGTAGCAACAGTGGCAGCGTTTACATCAGGAAAGGTCAGATGTATGCTCGGGGTAATCTCTTTGGATATACACTGCAGTGACAGGTTTTGTTTTAATTACTCACATCCAGAATCGGTTTAAAGCGGACAGAAATGTCGCTTTACTTACTTTTATAATCACATTCAGAATATGATTCCTAAAAATGTAAAAATGTTCAAAACAATATCAGCCCAGTGGCTCTGTGAGGTTGCAATAACCTATTTTTTTAAATTAGCGTAAGTTAATGTGCATAAGATTCATATGCTCCCTTAACTGACTGCGAGTTTGACAGGAGGCAAGTCCCAATTTCACCTAATGCCATTCCAAGCCTCTTTGATACTGTGATATATGGCGTATGCACAGTGTAGGAACATAATGTTAAAACATAACATGTTGTCGGCAGGGGATAGAGACTCAAAGACTGTTTGCGCGGGTCCACAATGTTCGGGAGCCTTATCATTCCTAGACTAATCCTGCTTGTTCGTCCCTGGACTCACAAACAGCAGAGTCGGGTTTCTGACCCTCCACAGTCTACTCTGGGACTGATGACAGGGGACAATCCTGTAATAGAGTTCAGCTCTTATTATCAACATGCTGTAAAACTGTATGAAGGTGATTTTCATGGACTAACATGGAATGTCTGCCTATTTATCATGTGTGATCTATGGATTGATCTGACACGTGCTATATAAACTGCTGCTTCGGTAGTATGCTTTGCTGACTACAGTAATGTTTTTTTTTTCTAACTGTAAAAGCTGTAAATCAAAAACCGAGCTGTACCATTCGCAGTGATTATAATTGATTTCAATTAATAAGAATTATTGACTTGTCATTCACAATCATTTGACTTTTCTTTTTGTCAGTTATTTGTTTGTCTCAGTCAAGCTTCACATGGCTGAGCTGTGATTAAGCCTCCCTTCCCATCACACAGATTTAATTAATTTCTATTTTTTAATCAATATGTTCTCACAAATGCTTCACAACAGGCGGATCCACTCCCAGAATCCAATCCCAGAATATGCCGCCTCAGATCATCATTACCCCACAGCAGGATGGGTAGTTCAAGTTGATCTTACTACTGTCTTTGTATGACTGTATCAATGCTGGTAGGGAAATCAAGATGCAATAAATTTTTTAAAAAGTTTGCTCCAAAATAGGTTGTACTATTGCATCTTACACACACACACACACACACACACAGACACGACTCTCATTCAACACTCTTGCCCATCTAACTGCAAAAATCCTGGTGCCACAACTACATGGTCTCTTGCTGCCCTCTAGAGTACTATTATATCTCTACACAGGTTCACACACACACACACACACACACACAGATGCACAGGCCTGATGTCGATATTCATGCACTAATACACACACACAAACAAATATATTCACAATCACAGTGTGTGGTTCTCCCCAAGATCAGTGGAACAAGGCACAATACACACACACAAACAAATATATTCACAATCACAGTGTGGTTCTCCCCAAGAGTCAAAAGAGGTCATGGAACAAGGACTTGCAAACTTGCAACGTGTGATGGTGATGATTTCACCTGGAAGCTTAAATTATGAGTTTAGAGATTTTGTTATTCAGAAGACACATTAATACCAGATAATAAAAAACAAAAAGCTAATTGTCCTTTAAATGTAAAGCATACTTTGTCTCTTCCAGTCAAACTAGAAGAAGAGTTAACCACAGTCCATGAGTGCCTCCCAAGTTCACTGTTGCATTAGTTAAAACAACTCTTTAAAACATGACGGTGCCTGCGGTCCGGGGATTCATCTCTCCCTTTGCGCATAGCTTTGTGGTGATGTCTTCATCAGCGAGGCGTGTAGCGAGCTGCTTCCGTGATCCGTTTAGTGTCAGCAGAAGTCCCTGCACGTCCCCTCAGGTAAGCCTCTGTCAGACTCCAGACAGATAAAGCAATATGAAGAATAACAAAGCGGCGGACATATCCCAGAGTTCCTCCTCCAGGCGATCGGGCAGTTTGTTTTTGCCCAGGACCTGTCAGATTCTGTCAGAAAGGCTTAAAGAGGGGAATAACCCCAAGAGATGAAGAAAGGCCAATGTTAAAGAGGGGAATAACCCCAAGAGATGAGCCAATGGTGTAGGAAAAAAAAACCCCAGACATTCTGCATAACAACTATGCACCATATATACTAGCTGACAAGTGTTAATCATATTAGATGTTTAACTACAATAGAAGTGAATCTATATCCATCAATTTATCTGGTAATCTTTCTACCACTTTTATCAGACAGGAACTTTTGCAACGATAATGACCTTGTTTCAAGTGGGATGGTGTTGACAGGGACACTGTGGACTGGCCTGTTTTTTTTTTTTTCCTTTTTTCACTGGCTGCTGAGTGGCCATCCAGGGCGGGCAAGGTGTCAGACGGCCTCTTGGGTCCTCAGGCCATCTGTTTGGGGTCCTACTTTAGCAGGGGAGATGTGTGGCCGTTTTCTGCTTAATTAGGTCCAGTAAACAGGCACTCATCAAAAAGCAGCTGCTAACGTCCCCATTAAGACACACACACACACACACACACAGATACACGGACACGAGGACACAAAAACAGACGTGCCGTAGAGATAAAAATCACACGAACACATCAGTAATGGCTGCGGCGATGATTAAGATCAGTTCGGAGGGGGTGAACTCTGTCACCTTGACCGCTTGACCCGCAGACACCTGAGAGCCTCCCGCTGTATACATGTCCCGGTATAAATTTGAGACGTACTGTTCGAGGTGTTTGGCGGTCTTGTGTGTCTCAGTGCTGCACATGTGTGAAAAGGCGGAATAGTTGCCACATTATCACCTCCGAAAAAAATACAGGGAGCGTGAGAGTGCAAACAATCAAATGCCTAATAACACTATTATGGAGCTGTGTGGATCGCCGCCACAGTAAAACACAACAAGCCAACAGGAGAAGCACAAGCCGCGTTTCCACATCTCACACCCGAACTCCTTGTTTGTGATTTCACACAACAAAGTTGTAAACTGGAGGGAAATATACTTAACCACACTGGATGTTTGCCAAATTTCCATAGGGCATTAGCAACCAACTGGTGCAGGCTCATTAAAGAGCAGAGAAACCTATAACCATTAAAAGACCATTAGGCAGCATGTAATTTTGTGGAACTAAATGGCGGAGAGTAATCAAAAGCACATGAAGCCCAGCTGGGCGACTGGGCAAACTGTTTCGATTAGGGAGGAATTCATCATCGACAATGGCAGCTTTTTGGGGGGTCAATTTTCCCGTGCACTCGATTCTTCCCCTCTGTCACTTTCACTCTCTCTCTCTCTCTTTTTCAGGTTGCAGTTTTCATGCTCTTTGTCATTAGGATCATTATTACAGTTACAGTTAAAGCTGCAATAGACAGCAAAACTACACCTGTATTGCCCTGCTAAATCACAAAATGAGGGTACAATTCCACCTGCCTCCATTATCGAAGTAATACACATCATTAGCTATGTTTGTCCATGCTAAATCTAAAAATTGGACACCACCTCCATGAGGTGATTTAGGAGCAAAGTGCTAACTTTATTTTACAATATAGATACACAATACAAACAGATGATGAAGTTATAAAGTTCCTGTAACAACTAATGCAGCGCTATAGTCAGAAAAAGCTAGACTCAGCAACATAATTATTAGTTTCTCTTGGTGTTAAACAAAGGTAAACCATGCTGTTAAAAAAAAGGTTCAATTTAGAGATAAACTTCGTCTTTCCTTATAGATATAAAAACATGATACTTGCTTTGTATCTTTCCACAGATTCAGTGCTTAACATGAGAAATGCAATGAAAACAAATATAAAAAAAAATATATGAAATACCATAAAATTCAACATTTTTGATTTTTCAACACACTGCATTGACAATTTGCATGCATAACTTCAGTAAAACTTTCACCCCAGGCAAAAGCAGTTTGGAGAAAGGCAACTACCCTGGGTCTTGTAAAACTCGTGTCAAATTCTGAGACCGGCTCCCTGTAGTGGTAAATGGTGTCCAAGAGTAAGTTTATTACGTGTAAAATGTCATTAGGCCAGTCAAGGCACATATTTCTCCGGCTGTTCTGGCTTTGGAGGCCATTGTGACAGGCCAGACTCTGATTAGTCAAATTAGGGGAGATTTAGAACTGACACGCCTTTCAGGAGGGTTAAATCAAGTGCATGCCACCTTGTTTCAATCAAACACTATTCACACTAACACCAGAACATTGGGAACATTCATCCTCTCTGTATTAAAACTTGAAGGTCTTAAGTACACATTTGACCAGTAAATAATGAGCAGGTTGATGAGACAAATAAGGTTTTGAGTAGATCCGAAATTCTTTAGAAGAGCCTGACAAAAGAAAGAAAAATGTTGATTGATGACAATATTTTATGAGCAATAAATTTCAGTAAGTTTCTTTAGTAATAGTTTCTATAAAAAGGCATCAGGGAAATTCAGTTCAGCAGAATTCAATCTTAGGAGAGGCCATGTAACCATTCACATCGACCTCATTTATGTTATATTTATGGAGAGATCCTGGGTAGAAACCTAGTGGTTCATTAAGAACTAAGAAGGCAGAGAGACCTGGCCAACATGTCGACAATGAAGCTTATCTGAAACTTTCATAGTGACTTAACTTCTCACAATTACCATCAACAGCCAATCAAATTTCCATCTCCTGTTTCCAAACGATGTGATTTAATGAAAAACTTAAAGAGGGGAGTTTTACTTAGCAACCACAGAATGAATGAGGTGTTTAATCCAGCCATTCATAGCCATCCAGTTTTGGCTTTAAAACATACCTCACAGTATCTTAATTTAATCTCAATGTTACTGGTTTATTATATTTTTACCAGTAAGAGCAGATTATTTTAAAAGTTTGCAAGTGTGCTAGATAACCAGGCAGAATTTATTTCACCACCACACACAATCTCCAAGTTGCTTCTACTCTGTGCAGGCACTACGAGCAGAGGAGAAAACATATTAAAGATTGAGCACGACAGCAGGATCATCAAGTGAGGAAGTGGAGGAGGAAAGTGAAGGAGGATCTAATATGTCAGTGGTGGAAAGTAGGGGAGAGAGGGACATGAAGGGTTTCTTCTTTCAACACCTCATTTACTACAGCTGTGCATCTGTCTGTTTAGCTGATCACGGCACCGAGGAAACATCAGGGCTTCACACACTGCCCAATTCTTCACAATAAAAACGTATGAAGGCCATGGTGGTCGGAGGAATACCAAACCTGAACCGGCGCGGTGAATTCGCTCAGTCATTGGTCTGTTGATATCATGCACAATTCTGTGCTGACATAAAACTCATGGGACATATGTGCATTTGTTTCATGCTTTTGAGTGTATTTGCAAAATACTCTCTTTTAATCTGAAAAAGTGCACAGAACAATTTGCGGAAACGCAAATTTACCCGAGTAGAGTTTTTATTTGCTCATTTTGTAGAGGACAGATGTTGCAAATCCAACTCAATTTAGTTGATTTCATTTATTTTACAGAGTCATTGACATCAAGCCAAGGCTTTAACATGCAGGCCAGTTAATCTGGGAAATGAAGGAGAGAAAGTGAGTGTTTGCCTCGTAAAGGTGCAGCATGCCTTTGCAAAGGAAAGTCTGAAAACAAAATTCATTACCATCCACTTTACAGCCTTCCAAAGTTACTGACAAAGCTTTTGGTTTTAGTCTGATGCTCTCCTAAATGTTATTTTTATGTACAGTACGTGCCGCGAGAGTGCCTCCACTTTATTTCCATCCTCTGTTTCCTGTGGTTTCTGCCTACTCTACTGATGCCCTGCCTGAATAAAATAAAGTGCATCAATGTAAAAAGGGTTCATTATTGTCTGTTCAAAATAGTTCTATTAACTTATGTCCACAAAAGTCCAATTATGCTGAATTAAAATGCCCATAAATACATCAAAATTTAAAACTGTAATGTACAATAAGGTGGCTTAATCTGACTAAATTAAGTGATAAACTTGTAACAGTTTACGTCTACAGTAACTCGGTTGCACCATTTTATTTTCTTGAGCAGCAAACAACTCGTTAAATAAATTTTCTTCACAAATTGGTTACATTTAATTTTTTTTTATTGATGCCCTAAAAGAGGACAATAAACACTGTATGTAAAAAAATGCATTTATTTAATGACTGTATTCATTTGTGTTTGAGGTATTAAGCCTGTAACAAGTATCCTGTAAACTCATAATAAATATTCTACTTAAGTATAATTTTATTGTTTATTTTTTCCACTAGCAATTCCTCTCTTTCTGTATTTCTTCAGGTAACAATGACACCACAATTGCTGCAAAATATAAAGAAATTTAGCATTGCCATGTGTGACCTCTCACTAGTACCCCTTATAATAAAAGTGATAATGTACAGTATTATGTAATGACAGCCACCTTTTCTAAAGTGTGGCAGAGGTTTATTTCGGCTGCAGGGCACAATCAGGTGATGCAACCTTTGATGCTTCTCTGATGAAAAGACCAAGGCTGCCCCAACCGCGAAAGTCAGCTAATTATTTCACATGTTCCACAGGTAATAAATAGTGGGGAGTCAGGTGAAAACGGCAACTCTGAGCTCATTAGGGACTCTGCGTTACAGAGATTTTGGCACTTCAGACGGTTTCTGTCCATTTGAAGTTGGGAAGGAACGCGGTGAGTTTCATTAATTCCGAGCAGGAGAACAGACAACCTTTATAAAGGCGGATGAGTTCGAAGCAAACTGATGTGGACTCCTCACACAGGCGGCCAATTAAAACTGAGTATGTTACCTGCAGGACGCATCTTAGTGCATCTGCTGCTGTAAGTAGCAAGAACATGATTTGGTTAAAAATGGAATTGCAAAGCCTGCTTTGTTAAATTTTAAATATCCAAATGGTAAGGGAGATAAAAACAATATTAAATTAAAAAAATATGTGAAAATCATTTATGAATTTTCATTTGGCACTTTCTGGTGACTTTAACCCAAATAATGCATTCAGCTGATGGCAAAGCACATTATTTTGTCCTCTCGCTGTCTGAAGAGAAAATAATTTAGAGATCATTACACTGATGAAGAGCTTGGATCAGGGTCCAAAGTTATAACTCTCAGGCTTAAGCTAGCTGATGCCTGTGTCACTTTGACCCGGTACATTGCCTGCAGAACATTAACAATGATATTAAAGTCATTATTTTGGCTTTCTTCTACTTTAAAATATGTACTACGCTGACAGAGAGAAACTCCTCTGCTGTTTATGAATGTGAGCTGTGGACCTGCCAGAGGCTCTATGCTTCAAACCCACACCTGCTAGACGCTGTGTTAGGGAGTGTGTTGATGTCTGACTTAGGAAGACTGTAATAAAACTCTTTTTAAGCATAATGTCTGGCTGACTTAATGCCCACATAATACATCTACAGGTTGCCATATTTTGGGGATGATTAAATTAATTCATTTGCAATTATATTTAATTAAAAAAAATGGTGGAAAGAGAGGAAAAAACATAATTTGTATTGCCACAATGAAATCGTATGCAACACTTAGTGCAACTTCTTGGCACTTTGTGCGTCTACATTTACACACAAACACAGTCTTTCCTCCACAGCAGAGGACATGTGGACCACCACCACTTTAGGTTTGGCACCACCTCTGAAAGAAGCATTAAAATCTTATACTGTACACAAACTCATTACTTTGTGCAAGAGTGGCACTCTTTTTTTTTTAAATTCTTTATTTAATGTAATATCTGTACTTTTGTCACACACATGCACAATAGGATAACACACACTACATGTCTGTATTTAAGGCTGTGTGAGGTTTTTCAAATTTAGCTGCACATAACATCGTTTACAATTTCTTTCTTTCTCAACAGCAAAAGGGGCGATGATCAACTTCCATTTCATTCGGTGTTACTATAACTGGCAGCTGTTGTGATCATCGTTTGGAAAAATGACAGCCTTTCTGTGCACCAGGCCACCTGCACATACATGAACTCACTCTTCTTTACTTTATTCAGTGAGCTCATTTCCTGTGGAGTATCATGCTAGGGGTGTAGTCGAATGTAATTTCTCATATAAACATTATCTTACATATTCCATATCTGACACGTGCAAAACAAAGACAGCATTCATTTTTAATTAGTTAAAAAAAAATTACTCGCCCCTTACTTAGACAACAAAAAAAATTAAGCAAACAAACACAGATTGTCTGTCAAACTTACAATTATTTAAAGTTTGACATTGCAATATAAACTATAGTTTCATCCCCCACTCTAAGATGAACATCAGTCTTATTTATAGTACTGAATCATTGTACTATCGATCCACCCTCAGACTTTGGGGATGCTTATGGGATGCTGTAATTTTGCAGATGACAAGAAAGCAAAGACAGGTTATCGTTTCAGTGGAAAACCAGAGCATTTTCATATTGCCCTTCACTCTGGAGCATGCTCAGAGTGGTTATTTTGTGCAATGGAACAACTCTATCGGTCTTCTCAACGTTTACCCTCCCCCACCTCGTCAACAATGTCTGACTGGTGTGTCCCTTGGCTGTGTCAGGCACTTAAGCCCCTGACTAGTCTGATTTACAGGGATGAAAAAAAAGGGGGAGTTAAGATGTTAGTCGATGAACTACAGCGACGATAGCTTTCAGCGCTGTCCTTACTCCACCGTAATAGTATTTTACCACCACCCAACAAATTTACCGCTGCATCTAGCTTTGGGCTTGACGTGTACCGGAGCCCCAGCCAAAGACGGAGCAAAGCCAACAAAGTCCCGCTGTCCCAGACGACCACAGACAGCCGCCGCAGACATAACTAACAGCTTACAGACAAAGCAAATAATTAGGAGAGCTCTGATGTTAATCATACTGCAGTTATGCAAGATATCCAAAAGGTTGCATTGAAACTGATTTCTTGCAATGGATTCTGTTACAATATCCAACATTTTCCTCTATGATGCTTCAGGTTTCAATTAAGTTTTTTTTAATAATGTCCTTTGTTTGTTACATCTTTACCCACATTTAAATTTGTGTAAATGTACTATATAGTGTTAAAAGATATCCCAAGTAAAAACAATTATATGATTTCATGAGAGAGAGCTAATGTAAACAGCCCTCAAAAGTCAGATTTTAAGTTGAACATCATCAGAACACCTTTTTATTTATTTTTTTTTTTAGTGAAATAGACAAATTACACAATTAATAATGATGGATTTTGCAAGATTTGCGCAAAATGAGGTGGCAGTCCTATACAAAGGTTATGTACACACATACTTTAAAAGCACTTCTCACTCTATGACATATATAGCATCAGTGCTAGATGTCCCCCTTGAGTTCTTCCAGCATTGCCCTCTTGCCACAGATTCATCCCATATTTCCACATCGACCTCACCCTGCGATGAATGTGCAGGATACTGAAAGGCCCCACTGTGCGCCCATGCTCACACTCACTACATCATATCTGGAGCTAAGAACACAGTAACCCAATATCTAGAGTTTCCTCTCGGTTTGCTGAAGTTCCCACCCACCCCTGAGGTCCGCCCTTGGCTTCGGCCCCATGATTCACCGAGAACAGGAAAGGCTGAGTGGAGACATGTAATCCATTACTAGGGCAGACGAAGGAGAGCCATGTGGAGGAAGAGGAGGGAAAAGAAGGCGTGGGGGTGGAAGAGGGAGTGAACGGGAGGAATGGAGATGGTGGGAGATATGTGGAAAAGAGGACTTTTTTCCTAGTCTCCGACAGTTCATAACAAGACTCCCACAGGCGAAGCGGAGGTGCTGGGGCAGGGTAGGGAGGAGTAAAATGAAATATGTCTTTGTTTCTTCTAAGGAATCCTTTCTCAGTGTGCAAAAAAGTGCATTACCCAATGCAGCTAATTGAAATCAGTCATCCAAAGTTCATTAAGAGAAAGCATTTGAAGGACACTATGATAGTTCTTGCATGTTTTCTAGTAATCAAACCTGGCACCATCACAGAGGCAGAGAGAAGAAAATAACGGCTAAACAGGCCAAACACCAAGAGACACCACAAGTCCAGTGCTGTCATGGGATGAGAAGAAGTGAAAATTAGGGTTGATTAGTTTAAATGTGGTTATTTTGACACAGTAATGGCCTCGTCTCTTGAAAGTCCTTGATATGCTTTTAAAAACACACATTTGGACTTCTGACTTCCTGTGACACAAAATACAAGCTTCCCCTTCAGTGCTGCTCTATTAATTGTTTCCATGCACAACAGGATCCTGCACTACTGCCTCTAAATTTATGCTTTAGTGTAGTTTCTCCGTGACCGCGACAGAAGGGGCCTTGCTTTGTCTGTCACCAAACTCTCCTGCTCATGCCCAACATAAACCTACACTTTGCCAAATACCTGTCACGGTGTCTCCCGCGTCATCTCCTTCTTCAGCTTCAGAAGCTTTTATATAGAGCCTCGAATGTCTTGCACGTCTCAGTGTGTTTTCTAATTCTTCTTTTCCAGTTTCTACCATTCCCCACCTGACACCCTGACACCCAGACACCCAGACACCCAGACACCCAGACCACCTGACTGAGTCACCTGACTGAGTCACCTTCCTACCCAGCTGCTACTGATCAGCAATCAGTCCTTGTATTTATAAAGGGCTGCTAACAACATAGCTACCTTACCTTTGAGGCATCTTCACTTATTCCTGTCTGAAAACTCTTTTCATTTCATTCTTTGACCTCCCAGACTATTTTGATTGTTTGCCTGATTTTTGACCAGCTTTCCTCACCTGTTGCCAACCGTAAGCCTTTAAGATCTAACATTACCAGTAAAGGGACTTTTAAACTACCTGCAGAAGCTGAGCCCCACAATTTGTCTCCCGTAACAAATCAATCAACAGAAATCTTAATTAAATGAAGCTGATGTTTAATTTAAATTTCGTGTAAAATTACGATGCAAGGATGTGAAAAACATTTCTACCCACAAAGGGCTACAGTTTGAGAAACAATATAGTGTTGTTGTGTATGATGTTATCCTTTTAAACTGCTTAATTTAAAAAAGGGAAGATGTGGGGTTGAGTTAGATTGACAAAATATTCAATTTTGTCACTGAAGATTGGGGTTTGTCTCCTGTCTCCTGCCGATTGTAAATGTTAATTATGACCATGATCATTCCCAAATCTGTACCTTTATCCATAATCTATTTTCAGTAAATACACAAACAAACAACCTATTTTGTGTTGTGGACTTGATGAACCAGTTAAGTGTTTGGAGCAGCATAAATGTGAAATATTTAATAAACTGCTTATTTAAATCTTGTAATTTAGCATAAAAAAGATATAAAAAATGATCATGGATATATAAGTAACAGATAAATCCTTTAAATTCATGATCATTGTGTAAAAACTCCATACAAACTCTGAGCAGTTTAAAATGTCTGATCTGACCGACTCGCAGTTGCTGTGTTCACGTGTCCTCAGATAACCAGGGAATCACAGACTGAAGCCCCGTAAGCCCCTCGCTGTCACCCTAAATGTGTCTCCTGTGCTCCGGAGGACCCCTGCTGCTTTGCGGTGAGTTGTCTGTTTTTATTTATATCGACAGGGAGGAGAGGTGGAGAAAGCTGAGATGATGAGAAGGAAGGATACCGCATACACCAGCCCACCAAACACATACTAGGACACGGCACTCCAGAGATGTGCTGCACCTGCTGTGGCCCCTGGCATGCAAGGCTCATCTCCACAAACACCTCATATATTATAGACACACACACACACACTGACAGCCGCACAGACTTGGCAACTTTAGTCTATCTCTGTCTGTGTTCATTTAATGACATTCTCAATTGTGTCTTCATTTTGCCTGTAAGCTATCCATATGTTTCCTAAGCCCGTTGAAAGAGCAAAAATCCAAAACATGACTGTACTGTTTGTTTGTTTGTAATGTTTTTTTTAATTCAAAAAATTTAATTGAGATTAAGATCCACTGGCAAGAGAGACAGAGAAGTCCTTTTAGTCAGTGCAGCTAATGTTGTCGTCAAGTGAGTGTCCTCCTCTATAACAAAGAGGGTGCTGATGACTTTGACATCCAACATGATGAGCACCGCGATCCACATGTGCATCGAGTTGCATTCAACAAAGCGACAACACCGGAATCAGAGGGCGCACCAGAAACTCTGTTTGCCATCACCACTGCAATGCTGACAGATTTATCTTAAAAATCTCTGATTCAAATGATGCCACATATTTTAGATCCACTCCTGTCACTGAATCGGCCCACAGCTGCCCACATTACAAATCAAAACCAAATGGACTCAGATAAAAATCTATGTCCAAATGCTGGATTTGGTTACACGGGTAAAACAGAAATTTGCTAGTTCACATATTTCTTTTTTCTTTCCTCGGTATGTGGTCATTTATACGTTTGTGGTATGTTCTTAAAATGGCTGTTAGGGCAAAAGGTAATTACCTGTCTGGAAAGCTCCAGTCCTGAGCAGGGTTGGGCCAATTTGGTGGGACGGAAGATGGAGACAGGGGGACTGTTTATTTGTTAAACGTGGTTATTACCTTTGTCAGACCCCCTTTTGAAATCCCAGGCTTTTGAATCACTGATGGCGATGTAGAAGCAAAAGTATTTTCTTAGTCAGTTTAAGCCTCAGAAAACTCAAACAATAAAGAGGCTGCTCGGAAAGCTAATATTTTCTGAATCAGGTATTTATTTAAAAGGCAACGTCAGACGAGCTGCAGATTATTTGTGTGATCAAAAAGCACTTTTCGCTGCTCGGGCCGCGTTCAAATAAATATGGAAAACGGCCCAAAGTTGAAAATCACACACAGATGATGAGGGCTGATGTGTGTAGTCACACGACGTGGGAGCCCATGTGCTTGCTGCAGGAATACAAATGGATTTTTTAATTGTTTCTGACTCAGGTCTGTGGGCTGGGTCTGGGTAAAGCCAATTAGGAGACTAGAGGAAACAGTGAAGGATTGTCTGCGGAAAAAGGCTACGACTTTCTGGTGGGCAGGCAGACGGTGCGTGCGGTTGTGTGTTGCCATGCACGCACAGTCAGTCTGTCTGTCTGTGCTGCACCGTGTGTGAGACTACCGGAGCGTGTTCTGTGTCTGCATCCATACGCGTGCATGTGAGTGCTTTTCTATCTGTGTGCAAGTGTGTGTGTGAGAGAGAGCGACTGCCCTTTGAGTTTGGGGGAAGAAAATGTCATATGGCATATCTGATTACGTGTTGCTATGTTTTTTTGTACAGTATTTAGCTTTTTCTCCCCCCCCTCAGAAACTGAAAGCTCTGGCCACTGCAAAAGTATCTGGAGATTGAAATCAGACCCAGAACTCTGGTCAGACTTGGAACCAAAACAGAGAGAAAAGCACTGCCGAGAAACCCGCTCTTTGGTTTTATGTGACTTATGTGGCTCTTGAATTTCACCCATTGTTTTGCATAGTCAAAACAGTGTTTCGGGATGAAGAGGAAAGCGGTCAGTAAAATTTACAGTGCAGTTCACCAACGTGAAACTTCATACAGTATCTGAGGTTGATTTTCCTTGTACCATGTGTGTCACTGTGTACTCCGCAACTGTGTCACTAAGACAGGTCCCTTTACTCTTTATTGTATTTGGCATTTCAAGTGATTCTAAATCTGAAGTACAACATTGGAGAGGCAGACAGTAACAGGCAGAGACAAAGTGGAGTGCCTTCATGGTCAGCAGCAAAAACAAACTGCTTTTTGTTAAGCGCATGTTGTGAATTATAGTTCCCACTCTTCTCTTTTCCCCACTATACAGCCTCGGCTCTCTTTCTGTGGTAGACTGCATGTGAACATTGGTGCCAAGCGACAGATCTTGCTCTTTCATTATTAGGGCCAAAACCTGACATTTACCATCAGTAATTTGGATCCCATACTAGCTTCATTTATGTTTTGAATACACCACAAAACCTCCATGTTGTCCTTGTGATTTAAAAATATATAATTTTTTGCATTTCTACAGTTAGACGGTGCATTTTAACATTACAGTTGTACAGTTTGTAGTCACTCTTGATAATGGTGTCAGTGCTGAAAAATGTTAAAATGCTGCTCCACCGAGAGCTGCAGAGCTGCTTGTTTTATTGAATTTGATTTTCAGTACCAGGGTGCAGAAACTAAACAAGAAGTCCTTATTTATACCTCATATATTTACAATGCAGTGTTATTATAAATAATGAGGTCCCTAAGGTTTGCATGCTGACAGGGTGGTAGTTGTTACTAGCAGCCATTTAGCACACTGAGGTCCCTGGTGGCCTTTAGACTCTCAGAGAGAGAGCACTACAGTACAGCACTCATTTCACCAGTGCTGCTCAAGAAGCACATTATCCTGATGTGAGTGTATGTATGTATGTCTGCGCAGGTGTGCTCAGGTATGTGAGTGTAGATGCTCTATGTAGGTATATACACTACAGAATGTGTGTGAGAGAGTTGGTAATGTACACTGTTTATGTGCACTATGTGTGCATGCTTGCTTGTTGTACGTTTGTGCATGTGTACGCCTGAGGGTGCTTGTGTTTGCAGTGCATAGATTTACATATAAGAGTGTGTGTGTGTGTGTGCAAAGTGTGTGAAGAGGCAGATGACTTGATTGGTGGCAGGGTGGCCAGCTGCTGAGGGCTAGTGTATCATCACCGTAACCACAGAGAGGGAATGTGTGTGTGTGTGTGTGCATGTGTGTGCATGGTGACAGTCAGAGCACAGACACAGTATTTTTTTGTGTTTTCATTTATGCAAGGGCATAGTTGACCATTAGTGCCTTACGTTAATGTGCTGATGGCTTCTCAGTCCCTTACCCTTAAGGATTGTAAATCATTTGTTAGCTTAGATTGATTTCGTTCTTTTTTTTTTTTATTTGACAGTTCCACCTTCCCCAGTTGGTCCCTTGGAGCTTTCACTGTTGCATTTATGTATTTTGCTGATGCTTTTATACAGAGCAGAAAAGTGCAGCTTCAATTCCAGGACTAACATCATTATAATTAAAAGTCCTGGGTGTTGGAATATCATGTGTTTTTCAGTATTTCAGACGGCTGGTCTGTATGTTAGTCATGATTAACTGATACCTGTAAACTTGCATTTTCCCTTCCAATTTTAAACATATGACTCTCCTTGAAGAAGCTCTCCATGTATCCCTCTGTTTAAAGTCATTTTAGACCCATCTCTAAGCTGTTTGCTTAGCACCTTCCAGACAAATCAAATGCAACTGAAAGTGCTTTACAAGTTATTGACCAAAGATGGATTGTAGTGTAGTCCATTTTTTTAGAAAACCAACAAACCTGGAAAAAGTCAATTTTGCATTTCAGTGTCATTATGGATAGTCTTGCAGTGTGAATCTTGATGTATAATGTATACAAATGTGGTGTGCAATACACAGACATAGACACATATAGACACATCTGTGAACCCATATGTACTTCTTATGTACACATAGGCCTATATAAAAATGATGTTACAGATGCACAATTTGGTTGACTTACTGTATGTTTTTGGTAACTACATCTGCATTGTTTTAGAGATCCTTTGATTGCAATATTAGAGTGACATTTCATGTTTTAACTCTTAATATTGACTTCAAGTGTTCACTTTTGTTCCCATTAAACAATAATTCTCTCTGGCTCCTACTTCTCTCCAATTTCTCATAACAATGTGAGCATTTATTTCAATCTTGGCTGGAGTGTTTTTCAGACTCCCACTATGTCCTAATCATGTCGTGTTTGCCAAGAATCTGATTCAAAGTTTCTTTTCCTCCCAAAAGTAAAAAAAGAAACCTAATGCACGGCTGTCAAGACCACTGCAGCCGCCCTGCTGTGTTTTCTCAGATTAGCTTTCTCTGTCTCACCTCACAATTCCAGGCCGAGGCCGAGGCTCACCCCTCCCCTTGTTTCCACTCTGTGTGCATCTGGCCGTGGGCTCGCTCTGGTCTGACTCTGGGCAAGGCAGGTCTGCCTGGGGCTCTTTGGAGAGGAAGCTTCTGCTCACCTGCTGCTGCCCTGGTAGGCTGAGACAGAGGGAGTGAGAGGCCCCATAGGCAGCTTTAAAGATAGAATACAATCTGCACTCTACTGTCTGAGGATCAATTTAACTTTAACATTAGCTTTGAGTAGTATGAAGATTAGCATGCAACTCTGTCCATCTGTCATGAAAAACTGGGCAGGTAGTGTACGGTGGGTTAATTGCTTTCCTTTTTTTGCAAGACGTAGCTGCCTAAAGGTAGTTAATATGTATTCTAAGATTCAGCCATGCAAAAAATGTCTAGTAAAATCAAACCAAAACAAGACAAAGAAAAATGTCACACAAAGTTGTGGTTAACATAAGCTTTTTCTGAATAAGCAAGTCCCAGAGACAGACCAAGAATAATGGGGAAGTCGAAGAGAAGGCAGGTAGCAAAAGAAATAATGGAGAGAGCATAAAGTGTGAGGGCACGGGGGTGTGAAAGACTAAGAAAGAGAATGCCATAACATAATGAAATAGATGAACTGCATGCATTCACCACTACAGACTTTTACGACAAAATGGAAAAGTCCACTTCTGCTCTGATTTATTGCCTGAACTGCAACAGTTCTCCTCTTCTGCCTGTTTCGCTCACTTTCCCAGTTTTAATCTAATTTGTAGTGGTCAAGTTGCCGCCCATAAACAAAGCACGCACCAAAGATTGATGATGCAAAGGCACACCCTCTCTGCCTATTGTGTGTGCGTTTCTGGAAAGCCATGAATTGTCAGCGAGTTTACACAGATAGTGCTGCTGTGGTGGGATTTTCCCAAGCGGAGGAAGGTAGTTTGTTTCATGGAGGGCAGTGGGAACTGATGGAAAAGACCTTGGGAGCTGTTTGATGATGTGATGGCAAAGGTAAATGTCAATGCATTCATAGGACACACAAACACATGCTGTACACACACATACACTCTCTCTCACTCACTCACACACACTGCAAGAATTGCATAAAACAAGCCAGCAGACCTTTGAATGCAACATGAGACACACAAAGCCTAAATACAAACACAATGTATAAGCATGTGCATGAAATGAAATTTTCTCATAAACATAGTGCATTCAAAAACAAATGCAACCACAAGTGTACAGATGTGCACACAAATAAGCATAACCATGTGTGCCAATAAATAAGTTAGTCATACCACACACACACACACACAGTCAAAGCTCCAAGCCTTTTTTGTCCCTTAAACAACTAATTCTGTGGTAGACCAACTGAATGACAACACACACCAGGGGGGGCTGACCTTCACCACCACAGACACAAACACCACTTCATCAGCCACCTCAACTCTGCCGCGGGCCGGAGGGAGGGTGGAGGGTGAAGAGGGGGGGTAGAGACGGGACAGACAGACAGAACAGACACGAAGAAAGCCAGCACAATGACAATCCTCCATCAAGACCTCTAAACTAACCCTATTCGCTACATACACAGCACACAACATCCTGCATTGTCAAGCATTGGGTGAACATTTAACAAATCCATCCCAGAAAAGGTAAAGAGATCCCCTTTGATGCCCACAGTAGCTTTAAATAGACCAAAATGCATTGCAGCCACAGCACATTTTGCATAAGCGGTGCGACCATCCCGTTAAGCATCCTCGTGCTCTGCCATGACACAACTATAAAAGCCACAGAAGGCCACTGAAACTTTAAATTACCAACTGAGGGACAAGTAAACAAGGGAGGGTAAAAACACTAAATTAAAACATGTCATCACAAAGTAATTCCTACACTGTATTATTACAGAGCATCTATGAAGCACTTCTTGGTGGTTTTAACATTCAAAACCCCAGTGGAATATCAGCATCTCATAATCACAATTTCCATTTGTAAAATCTAACAATGGTTGTTTGTGGATAAATCAGGTCGAAGCACAGTCACGGACATATTTCAATTCTTAAATTCAAAGAGCTCAGTTTATGATGGATGGTTTGTTTATTTTCCAGTTTTATTAGCTTGCTGGTAATAACAGAGCAGAAGATTATAAACATGTTATTTCTCTTCTGCAGTGCCTCCACAAAACTATTTTACTGTGTGCAGAATCAGAGCAATGGTCATGTTGTTTAATAGTCATATTGTTTTTAGTGGGCATATTGTCATATTTCTGTATCGTTGGCAACGTTTCACCATCCAGCACAACAGTGACCACGATGCAGATAACCTATCAGAAGGAAATTCAATTACTCTTCTTCGGCGTTAAGAATCCAACTGGTATTATACTAACACTAATGCATCGCCTGACCTCATATCTCCTGCAGCTGGATTCACACACACACACACATACAAAGTGCTGTGGGATGGACTCTGGTTCTCCAGGGGGCAGTTAGATGGTCACGCCTTTCCCTCTGTGCCACTGAGGCCATGCCACTGTCTGTTTCACATTTAACATGCCCCAACACCCCCCCTCCCCACACACACAGACACACACACACACACACACACACACACACACACACACCAAGAAACTCACAATACACACATGTAATTGCTTACACTGACATTGCCTGTTTCACATTACAAACACATGTGCATGCGCATGTGCACGCATACGACACATACGTTCATCTGACACTAGCTGACAAGCATGCAGAAAGACACAAACACACACAAATACAAACACACTCGGTGCCTCTGTCCCTGTCTGTTTGACATTAAAGCGAAGTCCCTCTGCACCAGAAGGCAGTTGTTTATGTAGATATAAACTATTGCTCTAATTACCCCATATGTAGTCCTCCAAAAACAATGACGCTCTCTGATGAATATTTAACGACTGAACTCACACATATGCATAATAATGATGTGTGTGCACACCATCAAACACTGCCTGATTAGAATTTATCACAGACAAACAGTGTGAAAATGTCTCAAACTCTTTTCTCTTTCACTGATTATGGATATCTCGAAACATCCTCTTTCTCAAATTTACATGTCAGGTACTCATTGTGTGTTCATGTTCACCCTTGTTTAGCAGTAACAGGAAATGCTTAGTATTAGAGAAAATAAGACTGATGCACATATGGTCTTACTTTTAGGCATAGGTTAAACAATGAATTTAGGAAAAATGTGTTCATTTTTAAAGATGTGAAAATACAGAGTGTGTCATTTCTGATTTGAAATAACAATGAGCATAAACAATGTACAAAATGGAAATGTGTCAACTGTTCCATCTATAAAAATGTGTCCAAGCCACAGTGTTTGCAGTTTTTGCATCAATGCTTATTTGACAACTGGGAACAGCTTCATTAGCAGTTACATCTGATTAAACAACTGTAATTATTGCCACTCAAAACTCCAGCATATTCATATAATATGCCATTAGACACAAAAGAAAGAAGAAATGTTTTACATAAGTGCTTGGCTTCCACATGTTAATCATTGTAATCAGTAATGATTACAATATATGGACGATGTTTAGATCAACTAAACTTCAGTGTAAGGGTGTGTACAAGCAGCAGCGGCAAAACAGACAAGTCATGTCCACGTTTAGTCTACAGGCCTGTAGACATTCATGCATTTCAAAAGGGAGGGGCAAAACATTTCTGAATCAAACTCAGCTGTCTCAGGCCATTAAAAAACAGATCAAATGCTATGTGTATGTTTTTATCAGTTTTATTAGATATACTTTTAGTCAAGTGTCTTGTTTTGTGGTTGTGTAAGTATAACCAACATTCATATGAGCGTCTAATTCGTGAGGAGTGGCAGGCAGCATGTGTGTTTGCTTACCCAGCAGAAATGTGTGTGACGCTGTGAATGAGGAGACCTTACAGAGGGTAAAACCCAAGGCTCGAGCGCTGATATTTCAGAGCTGCGCTGTCCGCAATTAGTTATCATCAAAGAGGCAGATGACAGCTTCCTGAGAATATAGATTTCAGGCAGACGTGGTGAGTATGGGTTAGTTAGACTTGCTAGACCTACTCCTTTGCGTGCAAACACACAAACAGGCACACAGTCCTTTCTTGCATAAATATCACACATATCATAACTATAAGCTATTAAGATGTATGTGAAGATTCTCAGTCATCCAGGTCCTGTGTTTGAAGAAAGTCAAATGGACTTGCTTGATGTTCTTCAAGACATTTCACCGCTCATCTTCAGTTCTGAGCTTTCTTAAACTATTAAAATATACAGTTTGTTGTTCTGTCTAATAACTGCAAATCAGCAAAACTGTTGTTGATGGGACTGACACAAAGTCAAGTTTCACTGGGAATCTCCTGGATTACGACACCAATATACATTCTGGGACAAAGAGACAGAGACGGTGTGTATCAAGTAATAAAACTTTCATTGTGATATAATAATATAAGTTTACTTTATCCAAGCTCAGCTATATATTATTGGCTTTATCAGCGGCTGTTCTAAACTTTTATTCTTCTTCTACCTAAAACAGCAGGAAACACAGTGAAATTGCTGCCAGTAATATCATACTCATTGTGAAAGGAAACCTCAATTTTGCAATATATTGCATGTTCAAACATGCAAAAAAAAAAAAATATATATATATATATAAATATAATAATATTACCAGTCATAAGAGAAACTGAGCCCTTATGAATGATAAAAGTCAAAGCACCTTTAACTCCATCTTTTACTTTTATGTTATCACTAATGGTTTATACTGCAGCACAGGCAAAAAAAAAAGTTTCAGAAACTTAAGGCAAAAAGTCAAAACACTGAAAACTAATTGTGAAATGTAAAACATATTGGTCAGCGTGGAAGTTCTGCGAAGTTGTGACGGAGCACTCACAATGTGCCGGCCCATAAACCCATAAACACAAAAATATGTATGCACGCATTCAGGCACAAACACTCGTATTTCAAGGCATACCTACAAACCCATATCCATAAACAAGCACATGGTGTTGGTCAAGCATGTTTTTATGTCGGTAACATGCATTTTTCCATCTGCTGTTTTGACCACGACACACATGATCCAGCAGTGTTTGCAGGAATTCAGTTAGAGGTCAAACAGGCAGAAATATTACACTCCTCAACACGGTCGCAATCTTTCCTCAACTTGGATAAATCTGGGCTAATCGCAGCACGGCGGAGAGAAAATAAACTCCCTCCTATAGACGATGAGTGAAAGAAGAAGGGTCAAGATGAGCCATGCTTTAAACTTTGTGATTCTATTGAGATTAATCACTTTAAGTTTGTGGGAAAATACACAAGTATGCCTGCTCATTGCTCATATACATACATATGTATATAAACAGCTTGAATCACATACACACAACCACATATGCCGCATATACTCACTCACACACACACACACACTCACACACACACACAACAAAAACATTATTGTTCACTAAGCTTAAAGGGAGATTTTTTATGAAAGAAGTATTTTATAAAACTGGAATTAAAGTTATAATTGCGCCTAATCTAATTCCTCAGATTAAAATGAAATTAGAAAATCTGCTGAGAATATATTTGTGTTTGCTTTAGTGAGAAAAGAAATAATGTCTCACTAATGAACGCTGATTAAAAACAAATCCTAACACTTCTTCACTTTCCTCTTTCAAAGTGTACAAAAAGCAGCAGCCACTAACACGTCATATTTAACTAAAACATCCAAAATCAGCTCTTGCACTCTATCAATACATATAGGTCGGCTTAAAGGTAGGTCATAGTGACATTTTTAGATATTTTGATATTTTTAGTCTCATTTTTACTTGTTCTGCAACCTATCTGTCTGTAAAGGGAAACATTTATTAGTGTAAACAATACATTTACAGTAACTTTAAGATAAAACAAAATGGGAACCTGCTAATAGTATGAGATTTAAATCAGAGTATTTTAAACCGGAAGTCTAAGCTGTAATTTGAGGTGTATTATGGCTAAAATACTTTTACATGAATGGGTTACTTAATGGGAAGAAAAGAAAAATAAAATGACAGAAACAGACAGAGGAAGACAGACTGTGGAGTAGAACAAACCATAATGTTAACTTAAGTGCGTAAATAAACATTTTCGTCTGGACAGGATAACCGGACAGGCCTTTAAAAAGACAGCACGGCGGGGGGCTGTAATCCAAAGAAGGACCACCACAAAGGAAGGCGGGAAGAGAGAGTCGAAGTTAAAGCGAGACACAGAGAGGGGGGAAATGTGTGAGTCATTGAATCACGGCTGAATGAGTTTATCTGAGCCCTCTAGGTAGCAGTCAGTCTTTTGTGGTTATGATATCGCTTCTGGATGAAATTCAATGAGAGGAATGACCCTGAATTGGTCTGCTGGAACGGAGCCAGTCCTCCACTAAAACAATACAGCTAAAGAGTCTGAGAGGAGCGAGCAGAAGGTACTAAGGATTCTTATTTGAAGTATTTATCAGCACTTTTTTCCAAGGAGATGCACTTTATTCTTCGTTTGCTTTAGCCAAAACTTATTTCCATTTTAACCAGAAAAATCTGTGTACCAATTCCTCTGTAATATAAGGACGTCGATTCTGTTTGGCATCTAAATTGATATTGTTATTATATCTGCATACAATTAAAATATGTATGGATGTTGATATATTGTAGTAACGTGACATCTGTACCAAGTTTTTAATGCAAACATTTATTCTTATTATGACAAATATTTGTCATAATGACACTTTTTCATCACTGTGAGACAGTAATGAATGCTAATAATGAATCGTCGTTTGGTTCATGAGGTTGTTTTTGTAGGAGTGAAATCAAATGTGTGTTTCACAATTATCTAAGATAAGGTAATAATGCTAATATTTTTTGTTTAAAGTAAGGGAGCATTCATAATTTAAGAAACCAACAAATTTTTAAGTAGACAGAAGCAGCTTTATGGTTAAAGGAGGAGAAAATAAGAAAGAAAAGGGATGGTGAGAAAAAAACAAATGAAAAGACATTCTGCTGACATGTGCGTTTGGCTTTTCCAGCAGGTGCAGTGGTAAAGGTGTATTCAAAGTCGCACAAAGGCGCCCGTCCCTGCCAATAAAGAACAATCGCGCAGAAGCCACTGATATTGTAAAACGATAGCGGGACAGTGAAACCCACAGAGGCGGAAGGAGGGGTGAATTCAAAAGCTAAACAAACCCCACAGCGCACAAACCTATTGCCCCGATCCGTCACCTTGTAACCCAGTTCCAGCAACACCACAGAGCTCTGACACGGTTCCCCCGGTGTGCCACCTCAGGCGTAGAGGCGCTACGGTCTTGCATTTGTAAGAAAGGAGTGGACATGCTGTATAGAGTGCAGTCTGGCCCAGAGGGAACAACAGGCCTGCCCTCCCCTGCACCTCCACCTCCCCGGTGACCTTTCAGAATACAGTACCAGCAGATACCAGAGCTCCTATCTCACCGGGCTCTTAAAGGATCAAAGAAGCCCAAGACCTGGAACACACAGACACACACCATGCCGTACATATACACACACGCGCGCGCGCACAGCACCCGCGTGCTTGTAGACATACACATGCCGACACTAAACCGCCATAAAGGGCAAACAAAGAGACAGATGCAGAATTGGCCTAATTATACTTCTACACATACAAAGAAATCTGAGGTAAACATAATTGCGACTGCACATTTTCAAAGTCATGCACAGGAAAGTAAAAGTGCCACACACACACACACACACAGGCAACATGTGCTCCCTTACACACCTGCACAGACACAAAATCACTCCAATTACATGGGTTTTTTTTCTTCTTTTTTTTTTTGCCGCTCTCCTTCAATACCGTCCTAAGGGACAGAAGATGGGAGTGATAGAGAAGGAGGGGATAAGAGGATGAGAAGGGTGCCTGGAGCCAAAACGAGTTGGTTTTCAAGAAAAGAGTCACCTAAGCTGCCAGTCCCTGTCTTTTCTTTTGGGAAAAAAGTTAATCCCCGTCCCTATCCCGGCAGATATGATCCCCCGTCTGCAGGAAACTACCTGCATGAATAGAAGCAGGTAAATCGTCTGGGGATTCTATCACTAGAGGAGCGATTGGATTCCACAATACAGAGATGAGCCCCTTTTTGTCATGGGCCAGCAGAGCTATCTTTTCCAAAGCAGGTCCAGCGATCAGAGACGTATACCTCTGGTTTTACCTCTGTGATGTGCGCGCCTCAGTGAAATGTGAGCACGAGCACATGGGTGCGTACGCTGGCTTGTTACAGGTTTACAGATTACAAGCCCATTCAAGCACGCCTTTGGAGTCTCAGCCACGGCGAGTAGGCTGCACAGTAGGAGGGAACTGGTTGCTTCTTTTTAAAAGGATTCATAATGGATAACATGCAAACACAAGTAGCCCAGCCTGTGCCCGACACCTTACAAAATGCCTGAGCTCAAACGCTTTGATAACACCGACTCAGCGAGCTCGAGCGGGAGTATTAAATTCTCAGCTCAGGGCCACGCTAGACAAGGCATGCTTTCTTTCATATCGTCACAATGGAGATTTGTTTTTATTACAAAGCAGCCAAAATACTGTTTAGCAGGTCAACAAAGACTTCATGTCTCTTACAGACCTCGCTTTTCTGTATTGTTTTGTTTTGGACAAATTAAGTCTTAATAGGCATGTTTCACAGCAGACATTTTGACATGTCACAGCAGTAAAAGCACCACAGGTGGAATTAATAACAGTAATAGGTTTATAAGATTCACAGCCACATACCGTCCATGCTGCTCATTGGCATCAGTTATACAGACACAGAGATGGAGCAGGTCCCTAATTAATGCTGATTAATTACGCCTGCACCTTTCCTGCTTTGACAAGTCAAAATGTCCTCAGCAAGAAGACGTCCACCTGACCTCACCTCTCATTTTGCAGCTGCTCGGTGACGGAAGACGGTGCCACAAAACATCACAACACACTGCAGTTAAATAATAAGTATTTGAATGTTTGAGTGTCATTACAAGTGAAGGAAATTGTGTTGTGCTACAGATTACTTCCTCCCTCTATTGTCTCTGCTGAGCGTGTATGATATACAGGTGTATATTTATTCATGTGAGTGTGTGTATGTTTAAAAATATACATTTGTATCTATACAGGCGTGTGTGTGTGTGGGGGTGTTCCCCATTGCAATCATGGTAAGCAGCTGTGAGGGGGGCCCCCAGTCTTTGGGTGGTCTCACACCATCATCCATAAATTATTACCCGACTCTCTGCTCTGCTGCTGCTGCTGGTCTCGAAGTGTGTTGGGGTTAGGTTAACACACTTTGCATCCACCTCCTGTAAGTAGCGTCTCATACCCGACCATAAACGGAAAAATATGGAGCATCTGGAGGGGTTGGGTAAGGTTTAGTTTCGCCTGATTTGTATTTCCTTACTCCAGTTCCGGGTCTGTTTATCAATTTTGGTTCCAATCAAACTGAATATTTAGGTAATAATAAAACTAAAATATGTTGACAATAAATATCACATTTATTTTGAGCAGTTTTGAGCAGATCTGAGCTGCTTGTTCAACCTGTTTGCTAATTCTTTTCTGTTAAAATAACTATATTCTATATGTGGACATAAGTGGAGAAGGTCTAAACTTTATTTTTAGAAATAAGCATAATCAAAAAGCATTTCATCTACATTTCTTTATACCAACCTCATACTGACTCCTGTCTATAAAGCTTTGTGTGGCCAGTTGTATGACCAAAATAACTGCCCATGTTTTCATTGAGAAAACTGGTAATATGGATGTGTTTTCTTTCCTTTCAAAGATAAAGACCGACACACCACACAGTCACAGACCTCTTATCTTAAAATAAGCTATTTGTGATTGCGCTTTGGTTGACTTTATCTGGCTTTATGCGAATTGCATTTTATTGCAAATCTGTTTGCTTGTTTGATGGAAAGCGCTTAAATAAATCTGGAACTAAATCGACTTGAACAACTTCGCGAAATTGCCCAATAAAGTTTTATGCAGTGAGAGAATCAATGCATTCTGCCATGTAATTGTCTCACATTATGCCGTACACGCAATTAGCAAACGTTTATCCAAAGCTACTTTTATCTGACCGTAAAGCTGAAAGTTACTGGCAGACTTTGTTTCTTTGACTGACACTTGTGACAATAAAGAAAACACGCGCTCGAATAAAACACACAAACAAACCGCCACATGCTACTTTAAACATAATTCACTGCATATTTTGCCGGCGTTTAATCATTCCCGTAAGTATAAAAATTGCTGTTATTATCTTTGGCTATTATATCTAATTGTTGCCATAGCTCATGATCAGAGTTATGCGGGGCCAGAATTTGTGCATGTTTAAAAGTGTTTGTGGGTGTGTGTGTATGTGTGCACAAATAAAAGTGTGCATGTTTGACTATGTTTGTGTTTTTTCTGTGCATCTGTGTGCACTAATATAATAGCATTTAACTTAGCATGCGCACGTATCTCTGTGTGTGTGTGAGCATGTGTTGGCCTGCGTTTATGTATATGCATCAGTGTGTGTGCGTGTGCGTGCATGTGACTTAAACAAACAGTGTGTTTGGGAGGAATGTGGTGTGTCTGGAGATTGCAGGTCTCTGAGAACACGGCACACTGGTGCACTTAACATAGTTGTTCATCAGCAGTAGCGTGATAGGCGGCTCTATTTCCAACACACACAGGTGTCACAAAACACACATGCACATACACAACTAAGCAGTCTGGCATAGTTTCCATTAGGACAAACAGAGTTAAATGGTGTTTAGGAGAGCAAGAGGGAGGCAGTCACACCACCACAATTGTCATTTGAAACCTCCCCCCGGCCGCTCACTGATGACCCCTCAATACAGTATTAAAACCTTCTGTCATCATCAATCACTGTCAAGTCAAGTCATGTCGCGTCAAATTCCTTTAAAAGTGCTTTTAGCAAAGGTTGGCCTCATCAAAGTGCTTAGCGGAGAGAGACACAATGACAGATAAAAACAAGAGATGTACAGTGGAAACAAGAAAGAGCAGACGATGGTCAAAAACCCCACTGAAGCTAATTTCCCCGTCCCCAGCTCACCACATGCTAACTCAAGTAAGCCCGGTCACATTATGAAAACAATGACTCTTTGAGCGGCCATTACCACCATTTCTCATGAGCTGACATCAATTGTTTTGACTCCGTCAGAAATCGAATGGAACCATGCTCTTGGCATCGCGCTAAGGTTAATGCTGCAGCCTCGGAGCCAATTCAAAACATGGCTCTCCACCAAGGCATCCACTGCGCTGCTGAGTATTATCAAATTCCCAGCGACACTTCCCTCACCGCTAAAAATGCAGAGTGAGACTGGAAGTAATATGCTCAGCTGTGTAGGACAGAGATCAGTCTGATACTGCGAAAAGATTGGAAATGCACAGGGGACGCACAAAAAGCCTCTTAGATTGTATAACTTAATCATGCATGAAAGAAGGCAATACAGAAACATTCAGGGCCGATTCAAAAACACAGTTTTTTTTTTTTTTCACCCCCTGCTAACCCTGTCCAAATCCTGAGCCTCATTGGGAGTGATAGCACTGTTTATGAAAGCCAAGCTTTTATGAGCTTTGGCCCTTCATGTTGATGATAGGATCCTTTTTATAGCTGAGCGTTTTTTTGCTAATGACCGCTGGTTCCTTTAGTGTTTGCATGCTGACGTAGCAGAGAAACAGAAAAAAACCCACAAAATGCAAAAGTTGAAAGCAATTGAATAAAAAAAATAATTAATTAAATAACTATTGTCTTTCGTCAGACATCGCTGAATTGCAGTAAAAAAGAGAATCATTCCTCGTGCTTGTTTTCAAACCCCATCCCAGGGAACAGATGTTGCTCATTCTGCTTGGCTGTGCTGAGGAAGAGCACCAAATCGTGCAGTTTTCAGCCCAAATAGCTCACGCACAATTACTCTGCCGGGGATCTGTGTGCGTTGGCACGTCGCTGCAGTTCCCCCTTTGTTTTCTTAATAATTAGCTTGTGTTTTCACAGGGGGTTTATATGTGTGTGGGGAAGCCAGCCTTCTCAAGGCTACTTAATCTACTCCCTAGTCTGTCTCCCTTCCTCCTCCGTCTCTCACCCCTCCTTCATCTTCTCCAAAGCTTCTCTCCCCACCTTGTTTTCTGTGCTCTCTCTCTCTCTCTCTCACTCTCTCTCACTCCCAGTGCCCAGGGCCTGCATGATGAATGCGTGAGAGTTCAGGTGTTTTCACCGCAGCTCGTATTTGATCTGAGGAGCGAAGAAAAATGATGAAAAATGGCACTGTTTTTTGCATCATTGACCCTTTTCTTTCCTGGAAGGTTTGTGAATTGTAGAGAGGATCAGAGCAGTGGTCACGTTGAGCGTTAAAGGCATATGGACATCCACGCTGTATTAATATTGAATGCATTGAGGCATGGCTTCAGCAATGACAGAACAGGGGATAGTGGTTGGATAGCTAACATTATTCAAAAAAACATTTTTTTTTCAGATTTTATTCACTAAAAAGTGAAAAAAAATCACATTTTGAATCTGTAAAAAATGTACAAAGGTCTACTGTCCTCAAAGTTTTTAACTTTTGAACCACTTCTCTGTCTGTATCTGTATCCTACTGTGTGTTCAACACATGAACTCCACTGTTAAACACACTTCCGCTGTAACCATGTCAATCAATAGTGGCTGTGTTTGACCAGCGGTCGATATGCTCCGTGTGAGCCAATCTCATCGATTTGCCACCTGCTCAGCCGCCTCGATCACCTTGACCCCGATGGGATCCGTTCACGCTGCCTCTGTTAATTAAACTGAACCGAGGACACGCATTTGATAAGGCACGCCCGCAGATAAAGGCGCTCACACACACATTTGGTGGCGCAGCTGTAGTCAGCTGGCCTACGCAAACACACGCACACACTTGCACGGACACATTTTAGATGTTACAGAAGAAACACTGTGACTGGAGGGTCACAGGTTCAATACTTGAACCATCTGGGAAACTTTGGGTAGGGAAGGTGAATGAGTAACTCTGCCATTAACAGCAGCTGCAGACGTTCCCTCAAGAAAATCATTTCCTGAGCAAATGTTGAGATTAAGAATGGTTGAAAATAAAAATAAAAAAGATGAAAGGCATGTTTTTAGTTGGTTAAAAAGATAAAAAGAAGGTGTCAGTATAAAGTAAACTTTACATAATGAGAGATGCGCTCGTGTATTTTGGGCTACACGATGGCCATTGTGCGGATTTAGTCAATAAAACAATATCTGTGAAAGCCAGGTGGCTCAAAACCAGCTGCTCCTGTAGAGCCACTTCGTGTCTGACAGTACAAGACTGTGCAGAGCTGGCCCCAGGTGTGAAAGCTGTGTGAACCTGGTGTTTATGTTTATAAAAAAGAGCATGCACGGTTAGTTGACTTTCAATAAAAGTCAATCAAGCACATACACACACACTCTGTCTCTTTCTCCCTCTCTCCTCAACCTTTAAAGTGTGTATCTGTGTCATGTCCTTCTGATAATCATCACATCATTCGGAGTCTGCTCACAGGACATTATAAAACATTGTGTCCAAGAACTTTGGCCAGCTCTGAACTCTTCTGAGAGAGAAAAGCTGAGATGTTAAGTCCAACTGACATAACAGCTGGTCACCGAGGAGCATGACAGCCATTAAACCTTTATCCACTGGGGGACTTTGAATAGTAGAAAATACTGCTGAAAAAATGCTGATGATGCAAAATGTTGTCTGCGCATCGAGTCCTGTGTCTAAAAGACGCTGCCAGGACGAAAGTTCTTGTTTTTCAGACTAAACATGCACGCACCCACAGCCACTGCGGGACGCTGAATTAATATGTCTACCAAAAGGCGAAAGCACAGACATAGGAATGGGTGGAAACTGAGGTCACTGGGAAAGAATCAGGATGAATGATGGCCTTGCTCTCCTTTCCTTCTTTGACTTTGCATAGTTGAGTTTTTGGTAGACACAGCATGTCTACCAAGCCTCCAAAACCTGCATAAATATTGCAAGTTTAGGTGCCATCTGTAGTTTTGCTACTGGCATCATTCAGTGAAATAAATGTCTCTTTCATATGTTTAAAGGTTAAAGCAGAGTCTTTTTTTCCCCAACATTCAAACTGTGAAAAAACACACAGAGGAGGGCAGAAAAGAGACAAATCTCCAACATAGTATGCTTTATTCTCCAAAAGTCTTCCCTTATTGTTCGCATAATGAAATGTAATGTACTGTATAGTGGAGAACTGGTAGTGGAGTTGGATGTGAGCAATTTTGCAGGAAATGTTTTAACATATGCCATAACAATGCCACAATGTCTTATTCGTTTAGTACAGTAGGTGTTGGTTGACGTTGCTGCATATCAAAAACACCCAGAGACACATGCACACTCCAACATGCTGTATGCGACTGGCAAATTAACCATAAAATGAGAAAAATGCATTTATCCTCTATGATGATACATGGAGAAGAAACAAATGGGAATGGGAAGCAGCAACCAGTAATGTAAAAAAGATATTCAGCCATAATTTAAGTTTCAACTCATACAAAGAAGTGTGCAAAGTTATCATTTTGAGTGAAAATTATGTCTTTAACCTTGTCCTAACCTCAATTAAATCATTTTTTCCTAAATCCAACACTTAACTAATGTTTTCATTTGACAAAAAAATGCGTTATATTATTTTCAACATATTCATATATATGGAAGCAAAACATCATCTGAATTTGAGACTTCATGCTTAATTTACAAAATAACAGACAAAGTTTGAGTTTGTTGTTGCTATTACTCGGCCGGAATGGCGAATGGCACGTGCACATGCACACACACACACACCGGCATGCTTTCCACTTGAACCGGGCTGCCGATGAGGCTGTGGGAACGGGGTCACACCTGCAGTGGCTGGCAGGGGTGATAAACGATGTTGCTTTAAACTTTGGAGACCGCCATTTTTGGGAGCCGCTGTTTACCCTCCATTGAAGTATAATGGGGGCCTTTGAAGGCTGGAGCGCCGGGGACAGAGGCTGCCCTCTGTCTGCTGTTTTGAAAGGAGGAGAAACCAGCCCTCGATTAGCTAATGACACATTCTGCTTCGATTTGCCATAATAGGACAGAGCAGCCCTCTGACATTAGGACTGGCATTTCCTACTCTGGCTGCTTTGGAAAGTTTCTCACAGCTCTCCCCAGTCAAATCAAATAAATCAGTTTATTGCAGTTGTCGCAGATCTTTTTTTGCGCTTTTTTTTTGTCAATAGGTCAGTTTTTATGATGCCAATTAAGACATACATGTGTTTACAAGATGTCTGGATGGTCTTAAAAAGTGTTAACGTGCTTTAAAAAAAACCCTCTGACCTTCCTTGCTATCGCACCAACATATACGTGTCAGTCATACAGCAGAAGCCGGACAGCTCATGCTCCTCAGTCATCGGCCTGCACGAGAACCCTTTGACGGCGCTTGCCGTATCAGACACCAGAGCTGCCTTTTCATGCTAGTTTGGAGAAGTCATCAGTAGATCCTCTTACCACCTCTCTTATCAGATGAGGCTGCATATCTGGGTGCTCCTCCTCATTTGTCTTTTAGGCCCTAAGCGATAAAGTGACACGAGAATGACAGTCTAGACTGCAGCTGTCTCGGTATGAAGCATTCCAAGCCTTCACTGAAAAGCACTGTAATCTCCCTGCCCACACACACACACACACACACACACACACACATACACACACACATGGATGGACGGACGGACATTAACACCAACACAGCTACATGGGCAAAAGCACACTGGAGTTAAAAAAAGAGACACCCGTGCAGATACATTCACATACAGTATTCACATACAGTATTCACACACAGTATTCACACACACACACACACAAAACACAATTATATGGGTATGCACACAGCCACATGCACAGAAAAAACAGCCAATTGAAGTCAATCCAAGCATGCAGTGACTGTGTATTAGATCATGATTAGCCCGTACTGCCTGCAGCAAGCAGAACGTAGAACATCCAGATTTCTTTGGGGCCCTTTTTTTTCGTTAGTTGATATAAGACTTTCAATGAAGTTGCTGGTTTTATTTAACCCCATAAATCCCCCTGCCATTCAAGTTTTCAGTTTCCACTCAATACATCCTGATTGTCCTTTTCATGCAGATTTACAGTTATGAATGGACAATTTAGGGTAGAGTGTAGTCAATGGATACAAAGGCCAATAAGCCTGTGTACTGTAAATACACTTACTAGGAAGATTAAAGCCGAACATGATTGTTTTTTATGAAATACAGGATCTGTTACTGTTTAAATCAACTCTTAAAGTCCATCTATCCAGGCAGAAATGCACAGAGGAGGGAGAAGCACAAGAACACACTCTACTCTCTCTCTCACACACACACTCTATCACTTTAATTTTCATCATGAAAACTTTTCTCAATCCAAAAAAAACAAACAAAAAAACAACTTTTTCTCATATTCCATCTTTGAAATCAAGTCACTTCCCTCAGTTAAACAACCCCAGAGAAAAAAGTTGCAACCATAACAAATGGGTTTAAATAACAACCATGCAGCAAATCTCCTCACAGCGCAGTGCATTGCGGTTGTCATTCATCACGCCACCGCAGCATAACGTGGGACTTCCACAACAATTACTTCTGTCATTAAACTCCCTGTATTGTTGCCGTTTTCTCGTGTGATAAGGGTGATTACCGGCCAAGCGAGGGCTAATCTTCTCCAATCTGCTCTGCGGTAGGAGGAAAAGCAAACCTCAGCTTGCCACTCAAGCCTGACTGGGGGAAAGGCCCGTACTGCTGTGTTGGACTGCCCCCCTGTGGCTGCTGGGAGGAACTTTTGGTCAAACTTTGAGGGTCCCTGTGCTACTTCACTCGAGGCTGAATGAAGAGCCCTGTCTGAGACTCAAGAAGTTTTAAAAGGTCTTGCTGAAATTGTAAAAATTTGTCTGTAAATGCGGTAATCATTAGGGACTCTTTTCATGAGTGAATTATGTAAGAAGCTGTGCAGTGATTTACCTCATTGAATCTTTGCTAAACACAAAAGACGACATGTACATACAGAAAACAATGAAAATAAATGTTGTAAACATGAATTCCCAGTGTTGCTGCTGTACATTTTCTTGTATATTTAATATTATCTCCAGTTCTAATAAGTTTTTCAGTTGAATACTACGACCACAGATTGATCACATGCACTTATATATCTCATTTATCTTTCAGTGGATAAGGTGTGTGACATTTGATATATTTTTTTAGTCTTAACAAAACCCAAACAGTGTGTTGGTCTGTCTAATTTCCAGCTTCTTCCAACTTATTCACTGCTACTGAGGATGTAAATCTTTAACAGTAAACAAAAAAATAAATAGTTCCCTTTTTTAAAAAATGCTGAATGATTTCTTAAAATAGCTGAGCACTTTTTTTTCCAAAGCAAATGTTATTTAATGTTATTGTAAATAGTAGGCACTATTTTCAGCTGTGGATTAATACACAATTGGTGCACTGGCAAGGATTTATAGCAGCATGATGGTGTATGTGAGATTGATTTAGAAAATAACTACAGTCCATTGTAACAAAAGAAAATGTCATCCGGTGCAACAGCTTTGCTCACTAATGTGTTTTTTATGGACAACAATGAAGCTCTGTCATAAATTATACCAGGTTTTGGCTACATGTTCAGTGCATGTTCATATTTAATGTCCCACTTGCATTTGTGCTTATTTAAATGTTGTCCTCATCGGTTTTTGCTTCCAACTTTAGCTTTTTTGTGAGCGATTCAAAGTTAATTCTTGTTTACTGGTAGATAAAGCAATAAAGTCAGTTCACTTCAACGGCTCAGTTCCTTCTTAGTCTGACGTTCTTCTGAATTCTTTCTTACTGGTTCTTTTTAATGTTGCTAATTCACTAATTTGGTCGACGTTGTTCCTACTGTACATCATCCGGGATAATAGCATCTGCAAAAAGTCCTAAAGGGGGTTTAAATATTTAGTAGCAGGGTATATAATCCATCCAGTTCCCCTGCAGTCCAGTCTTGTACAGTATATGGAGACACTTCTGCTCTCACAAGGTCTTTTACTCTCTCAGGCTACATCATTCACATCATCGTAAAAGCGGAGGCCCTTCATCACTTTACAGTACCCAGCGCTACCGTTAGCCCCAGGCTCTCACATCAAGGCCCGCAGCCTTCCGCCCCTCGCTAGCTGTAAACCTCGGCTCTGAGTGTAAGAGGGAAGAGGGATGAGAGGGGTTATTGATGCGCTATAAACCCCGTTATTTTATCGAGGGAGAGAGGAAACTAGGTGTGTGGCGGGCAGAGGAGAGGAGGCTCTCCGGCTGTTCATTTCCAGCAGGTGTGTCTCTTTTGAGGAAAACCCGGGGAGATGTTGTCCACAGGCTCGTTTTGTTGGTGTTTTTTTTTTTTTTTTTACTCCGGAGCCCCGTAAACTGCAAACAAGCACAGAATTCAATTTGCAGTTTGAACAAGCATGTGAATATTCCCCCAATGATCGGAAAACGCTGTTTGATTCAGATCGACCGCTAACCCGTCGTTCTCAGAGAGTGTTTCCATGAAAAGCTGAACACGTGATGCTATTTGTTCCAGCAATTCAGCAATAGCTTTATTTGGGGAGGAATTCAAAGCTCCATCAGATATATTTCAATCCAGATACCAAAAGGGTTTTTTGTATGTAAAAGACTCGCATCACAAGAGCTTAAAATGGTGATTAAACCACATTCACGTCAGAAGCTATGAGAGTCTCACATTTGATATTTTTGTCTGTACTTTCAGTGCACACAGCATTAGAAAACATCCATTTGATCAAAGCCAGCGACGAAAGAGCTCACAGGATCTCAAAGACAGAGTGAAAGCTCTTGCACAAGTGTCCCTGCAATACCGGTGCAAATGAAGACACATGATCGAGGCAAACACAAGATTAAGATTTTGTCCTGTTGGCAAAACAATATCACAAGCTACAAGCTGCATGTCGCCTTATCTATTCAAAATATTCCTATAAACTTGCACACTTGTATGATAACATGACTCCAGCATTAGCTACTGTACAGAGAGAAAAGTGAGATTCAAACTTTTTTTTTTTTTTTTTTTTTACGAGACCTGGCCAGCTGCCCTCATTTTCTTCTCCAGCTGTTGAGTCTTCCTGATGCAATGGAGGAGACAAACCCCCGTCCGCATGCCATTTCATCCTTTCCCTCAACCTGCAAGGCAATGTACACATATGCACGCACGCACCTATCTCTTCCTGCAAAGATATGCTCACACACATACACATGAGACAAGAATATAGAAACATGCCTTCGCTGACTTTGTACATGAGAAACCCCTTTTTTTTCCGCACACATGATCACACACACAACGGTCCTTAAGGCGATCATTTGTCATCTGGGGAGGAATTTACAGTCACGCTCTTTACGCTGAGGGCTCGGACTTCAGGCATTCCTCTGGAAATTTATGTCCAAACAGCTGTGGTCTCATCCGCCTCTGTACGGACCTTGAAGACAACACTGTCCCAGGAATTATGAGGGGGATCCAATCCATTACACACCTCCAGTCAGCTCTCGAGTGTGCGCTCATGCACGTGTAAGCCATTTTCCCCGTGCGTCTTTGTAAGGCCCTCAGCAACGGAGAGCATTTTCCTGCTTTCACAGTGGGCTTCTTGCAGCTGCCTAACCCCCTGAGTGTGTGTGTGACTGTGTGTGTGTGTGCACGTGTGTAAAGGATTCAGAGATGGTTTTGCTTTCAGCCCTTTGATGGCTGAACGATTATCCTGCGGCTTTATGCATCGGAAGCCCACAGTTTAAAGGGGGAAAGCCCTGATTTCACATTGCGGCCATATGGACTGTTATGTTTCCCTCTCAAAGCGAGGTCCACACCAGAGGTAAACACTGGGCCACGGCAACAGATGAGGTTTTCAAATGGCCGCAGTCTGCAACACAGAGTGACATCATCATAAAGCTGGTGTGCACATGGGAGGAGAGGAGATGAATAACCCTCTTTAATGTGGATGTTTAATTTTAAAAACTTTATTTATTCATTAAAAGGCCATTGGAAGTAATTTCTCTCTTGAACCTCCTTAGCACAACTACACAGCTACACAGTGCAGCTTGGCCTTGACTCCAAGAGACGGGGCGGCGTTCACTCACAAAGCTTTCCTCAGCTTTTACCCAGATTTGAACCCATGACCCTCCACGCCCGAGCATAATTCTCTGCAATGATTTTGTGTTTTCATTCCTAATAGTTCATTTAAGCCTGATAGATGGCAGGCCAAGCCCAGCTCGTTCAGCAAGGAGTATTCCTGCGCGGTTATTTTTTCCTCCGAAGATTAAACACTTACTGGCAGGAGTAAGGTAATGTAAAGGATGGAAACTCAATAAACTGAGATGATGATGTGATGTGTTTAGCGAGAAGGCCTCGCTCTGCGCGTTTTCGGCATGCCGTCATTTCACTTATACTGCCAAACCCCACTGGGACGTACGGTCGTGGGGGGAGGAAGAAGGGGGGAGAGCGAAAGGGAGAGAACAATGAAGAAATTATGAACGGCGCATTAGAGCTTTGTGGTCTTTCTGATTAAGCTGTCCAGGTACAGCTCATTGTTGGGGATGTTGAAAAGTCCCAGAGAAGTGAACAGGAGTGGGACTGGGACTGAGCTGAGAAGAAACTTGGTGCAGAAACTTAACGTAGATAGATAAAGTAAAGCAAAATGGGGCATCGAAGTCTTGTTAATGTGTCATTGATCCTCAACAATCTGCATGTAGGCAGTATGATTGTGCACAGCAAGATAAATCAGTTACTGAACTTGACACAGAATTGATGCTGACTCTCAGAGAAGGAAATAAAGTCAGTCACACCAGTATAATGACAATAGTGAATAAGACAAAGAAATGAATTAAGAAAATGACAATCCATGAGAGAGAAGGCTTCTCATCATTTTTATTTTCGATTTCTTTTGATAACCAACCACTAAAACAAGCTACTTTTACAAATGCACAAATGCAAAATGCTTTTTTTTATTTGCTTGTTTGTTTGTTTTTTCAGTAGAAAAAATATTCATGGTAATTTCACCACAACAATAAAAGTGCAGTAATAAAATCTGAAGAGTTAAAAACAGCCAGTTGTGGCCACTTTCTGTTGGACATCCTGGTGGTCCGAGCTTCAGTTTTACCTGCTGAGTCTTGAAAAAGTCATTTGTCCCGGTGCTGGGAGGTGAGGGCTAAATAAAAGGAAAACAATGTCATCATGATTAATCAGCGGCTCTGTCAGCGGGGCCAAGGTGAATAGAAAGTGGCACAAATGACTGGCTGGAATTCCCGGTGTGTCACAGAGAATAAAGCTGCGATGTCCGTCCCTCACTCACTCTCAGTTTCACCCACTTATTCAAAGAACAGCTTGTTTCACTGGGCTTCATAATACCTCATCGTTCTCTGCAATCAAATGTTTTAAATCTGTAAAGGGTGATGCACTTCAGGTTTTGTAAATCATAAAACGTCATCCTAGCACAGGATTACTCGCTATAAATTAGATGTTGTATTTTCTTTCTTTTTTTTCTTTTCTTTTCTTTTCTTTTCTTTTCTTTTCTTTTCTTTTCTTTTCTTTTCTTTTCTTTTCTTTTCAGACATCATGAAGTGAGATGAATTGAGTAACAGTGAGAGTGAAAAATGACATAAGAGACAGAAAACAGTTTAAAGACACAAATAATACATTTAAGTTTTGCCACACAAAACTTTTTAATAATTGTTCATTTATACATGAAATACAATATAAGTGGCAAAAATATGATTTGCTACCAGTTTTTTCAGTTTGGTTCATAAGACAGCATGTCAAAGGTCATATGTGCAGAGGAAAAGATGAAAGTTGCCCTCTGAAACTTGCCAAAAAAGTTTTAAAAAGTACAAACAACCAAAATATACTGTATAAAATATCATGATTTTGTGTATGTCAGCGTATCACATAACATGCAAGTGAATTAGCCTTTTTAAAAACAACATACATTTTAACTTTTATTCTCAACATTTAAGCCAAAGTGGACAAAAAGTCTTTAAAGTGCTCAACACGAAATGTACATTTGAGCATCTACAATTCCTGACAACTCTGTCTGCTGATGAAGACTTTGTGATATCATCTAAAGCCGAGAAACATCTGAATAAACGAACCTTGTGGTGAGAATATTTTGTCAACTGCTGTTTTCAAGGTCGAGAATAAATCGTCTTTTCTTTGTTTGACTGCAGTGTTTGTTGTGCTGCTGTTGCATTTCCATAACTTTCCATTTTTAAACTGGAACTAACATGGCCTAAAAATATTTACTTCTTCTGCATTTGTTTAAAATTTCTTCCCAGAGAAGTTCAGCACATCTGTTTACAGCATCTACTTTCTGACCGCTCACCTCACATTAGGAGTCTTTGCCCCGATGTGTTGAACTCATTTGGTGCTCTCCACGCAGTCCGCTGCCAAGCACACTTCATCCTTTCAGGAGATAGAGACGTCTAAAAAAGAAGCCTGCTTCCATCTTCATCGTGCCCGAGGAGGTCATTTGGTCTGATGCCTTTCACTCCGTGTAATATAAACTTCCTCACCACAAGCTGCTCACAAACAGCATAAATAAACAACCGCGGGACAAACCCAGGTTTGGAGCTTGTTAGGGCGCATGATTTCAACATGAGAGTTTGTTTGTTCAAATTTGCTCGCACGGTGACCTAACTCCTTTATACTGAGCACATGTGGTGAAGAGGGCATAGGAAGGCGAACATTACAGAGGAGGGGGAAGAAAAAAAATGTGGAAAAATCCATATTTTTCCAATATGCAGACGGGGCTGTTCATCAGGCAAAGTTTGACACATGTCTTTGAACAGCTAGAAACAACAACTTGGTGGAAAAAGTACGGAGTAGGGTGGTTTGGCTAAACAAATGTCATTTTTGGACGCTGCTGCAGGGAGGATGAGAAAAGGAAAGATGATGAAAAGAATGAAAAGATACATTCCTGAGAATCTAACTCACCGCCTCGCTGTTTCCTGGGCTTGATTAGAGGGATGCAGCGACTTGCGGGTACATTAAGATTAAGATCTCGGCTGTCCAGAGGGAATTACAAAAAGGAAGCAATATGGGCGTCTTTATCAAATGTGACGCTGGTTTTTATAAAAGGAAGTCTAATTACAGCCTGCGCTTACACTGTGCAGCCATGCAGCTCCGGCACTGTTTGTGATGGTTACGGAGGCCATTTTGTAATCAAAAAGGTCGCAGGTTTGACCCACACCAGGGCCCAGCCAGATTGCTACCATGAATTAAATAATGCTGTGCTTGATTTGTACTCAATAGGATACACAATTTCAAGAAGTTCATAAGTTCCTTCGCTCCCAAGCTCACTTTTTTGTGAACTTCTACATACTGTAGATCTATATGTTTTACAGTACAGCTCTACAGTATTTACTGCTATTATGATATGTAAGGTTATGTTAAAACTACACATCTTTTTCACTAAAGGCTGACAAGGAACACACCGATAATAATGTCCAGTAACTTACAGACCTGTTATAGACACTGATCATTGTTAATCTAGAAAAAAAGCTAGAATCTATTAGAAAGACACAAATAAAATGTGAGGAGCTCAACCTCCCCATACAACCAGAACAGCCTGGCTGTATAGAGCATCGGTAGAAAATCCACTTTTCACTGGCAAATTTCACAAAAACACCTCAGCTGTGAGCGCTCGCTGTGTGATCAGTTAGAGGAGGATAATCCACTCTAAAATCACCAGGCTCTTCCGTGACTGAGTAATCAAGCTCAACCAAATAAAGTGGTCAGCTGATTCTCGCATCAGTGATGATCTTTAATTGTAGATCAGTTTGACTGATTTTCCAAGAAGCCTCTGTAGCAAATACTTCCATTTCATGAGATAAAGCCAGCATTACCTTACTTGCATCAACCAAACCCTCTTATTGTGTACAAGGAAGTCATTCTCATTGTACTGTTGTGTGTGTCTACATGGTAGTAACTAATATTACGTGGCTCTGGAGTGGTGATATTGCAAATAAACTGTTGGGATGACAGATCAAAGCAGACATTGCAACTTGTCACAGCAGGAGGATCACAGGTGTTGCTAATAACATCACAGATGGCTCCGGTGTATTCGATTGTCCTGGTATGCCATGACAGGGTGCACAATACCACAGACGTGAAACTGAATAAGGCAAACAGAATTCATCAATCATTAATGTTATTAATGTTATTACTTACACCTGTGCTTTCCCCACTGTGCCGTGTGTTAAATGTGAAAAAGGCCTACTGGGGAAAGTTGGAAGCTTACATCAAACTGTTTTACATAAGGATTCAATTACCAATTTGTTTCAGGCGCAATATAAAGTATTGTATAACAGGACAAAAAAAAGAAAGTAATTACATCATCATGTTTGGTGAACATTTTTATACAGAAGTCAATCTTAAAAGCAATGCATCACCAAAAACCTTTCGTCAATACACTGACTGACACATGGCATGTTTGCAAAAACATTCAAACAGCAAAAAAGGACTTATGATTCATAGAATCACTTTCAAAATAGAGAGGAAGTCACATTTCTCATTTATCTAAAAGACAGATCCATATAAATGTAAGTTACATATTTCAATACCTGGATGGACACAACTTCTTTTTCACTCACTTTTCTAAATTAAACTGTACTTTTTCATGGTGGTGGGAGCCTGCAGATATCCACAACAACTCAAGGATGACATAACATTATAAAATTATCACCGCATTGAATCATTAAATTCTGGAGCACTTGCCTGCATCAGTGTCCAAAAATATGTTCAGTAAACTTGGGAGGACTTGTTGTAGATGGTGATTGTGTTTCTGTTGCATCCAGCAAAATTTGCTGACTGCTGCAGGACAACAGTCATGAAGAGTCTAACTATATGAGTGGTTAGCGACCCAGATAAGAACCAAAATGTGTTTCAATGCATGTCTCATGTTTTCTTCTAACGCGTCCTTCAAAGTTCTTTGTTGCCTTGTGAGCAAAACGTTTGTTGTCCCAAAAAGTGGAAGAAAATGCAGTGAGACCGGACTGTGCAGCTCCTCCTTTGCTTCAACTCTGCTTTGGACGCTTCGCTTCGCCCTCGGGGGGTCAGATGTTGCATCTGCTGCTTTCTTGGATGCTTTTTTTGTAGAACCCTTCTCATCTGGATCATACAGAGCATTCCTGAGAAAGCGTGAGGCAGCCCCCTTATCCAGGCGGGCAGCTTTCTTCTTGTCTGTGATCTCTTTCACTTTGTTCATGTAGGTCCTTATTCGCTCCTGAGGAATGGAGGATGGTCACAGAGGATTTACACAGTGCACATAAACAGAGAGAGAGTGAAAATCTCAAGTACAATACAGAGAAAACACACGTACCAGTTCCTGTTTGATTCCATGTTCCCTGGGATTTACTCCTTGTGTAACCAGGTACACTGTAAACAAAAGTAAGACTACATGTCAGTCGTGTCAAAACAGGACAGATACACTTTGTGAACCTATTCAGTACAAGGCTCTTTGGGATACCCGGCCCTGAAATAAAAGTGCTTGTATCTCACAATTCCTGCCAATTCCTCAGTCCTTTCTTATGTTGTTATATTTACAGTCTTTAAACTCAGCCATGCTTTTCCATTATCCAGTTATGTATGTGGATAACTATGTCCATAGTAACATGTATCTTGTCAACATAATTGGCCTGACAGAATATATTATCTAGCAAACTCAGGGATATGTTGAAGAACACCCCAAGAAAACTGTAAATTCAGTTTTGTGTGGTGCTTCCTGCCTTAAATTTACATTTCTCAAATAGACAAGATAATGACAGTGAATCCAGACAGACTTACTCCAGAATAAAGAATTAAGTGTGTAGGCAGACATCAGATCCAGCTTGGCTTGATCCAAAGGGTCCAGCTGTCAATAAACCAGATTTTGTTTTAATTAGCACAAGTTGTAAAAAAAAATATCATTAACACACAATAAGGGAAACAGAAATAAAATGTATTAAAGTGCACAAGGCTGATCTACATCTCAGACTCCTGGGTACACCTGAGCATCACATTTCATGAAATTATTACGTTTGGCATGCAGAATGTTATTCTTCAAAGAAGGACTGCAGCGACAATTATTTTCATTTTCTTAATTAATCAATGTGATACTTGGTACGTAAAATGTAAAGAAATGGTGAAAAATGTTGACCACTATTTCCCAAAACACCAGAGTGATGCCCTCAAATGTCTTTTTTGTCCACCACCCAAAGACATTCAGTTTACTGTCTTCGAGGACTAAAGAAACCTGAAAAAAAAATCACATTTGAGAAGCAGGAAGAAGAAAATCTCGACACTTCTTAAAAAAAAAAAAATACTCAAAACTATTTAATGATTATCAAAATTGTTGACAGCTATTTTTTCATTTTATTAACTTATTGTTGCAACTCTACTTCAGTCTGGTAAATACAGACGCCTTAGCAGATAGGGGTGAATTAATTGCAAAAAAGTCATAGTAAAACAAATAATAATGCAAATTTCATTGAACAGTATTACTGGGAAGGATATTGAAAAAAGTGATAAAAGGAATGTTAAGGGTAATTTTGTACGTAGTGTTAAAAATAATATTTTATTGCACCTGATGTTGAATATTAGGGTTCTTTGTGTCTGATTTTATCTTCACAAAAAAATGCAGGTCCTGCAATTTGGAGACTGCACTCATATTGCAGTGTCAATAATATATCAACGAATTGTTCAGTACTGTGGACAGGTATGACTTAAGGATGAACTCAGAAATGCAATATGCAGAAATACAATGCATAAGTAAAAGTTAAAGTGACACGTATTTGAATCTGATAATCACAAGTGACACTTTGACTTGACATAGAGGGAAAACAACACCAGGTGTGACTAAATTGATGAATAATGTCCTTTTTTTTCTCTATGGTGAGGTGTCTGCAGTGGAAACAGGTGTGCAGCTCACCTTTTGCAGCAGCTCATTTCTGGGCATCGACATCAGCTTGTCCAGCATGTTTCTGACTGAAGACACCGACGAGTGGAAACCTGTGAGCTGCTCGTCTATCTCATGAGGGTAGTCCTCTGCTCCGCTGTCCGCCGCCATCGTCCTGCCAGAGTCACCCAGCGTTAGAAAGCTCTGTTATTTCATTAGAGTGTAAATAACAAGTCCCATTTTAATCTGTAATGTTTGTTCAGTGACAAGAAGGAGCTTTAACATGCTGGAGAACAAGCGAGAAAACACATGAGCAAAAATGAAGACACATTAAAAAAAATCTTTGTTTGTGTTTTACCTTTTCAGCACGCAACACGCGTTAACCAACAGGAAGTGACGCTGAAAAAAGGCGACAAGAGCACTTTTACTTCTTTTTGAGTTTTAATGTGGTCGGAAAAAAACAGCTTATTGGTGCATCAGCGCCACCTGCTGGACTGGAGTGTGACGGAATAAAATAAAATAAAATAAAATAAATAAAATAAAATAAAATAAAATAAAATAAAATAAAATAAAATAAAATAAAAAAATAAAAAAATAAAAAAAGACATGAAATGAGATAAAGTAAACAAATAAAATAAAACAAAATAAAATAAAAATTAAATCCAATCAAATAAAATAAAAAAGAAATTAAGTCATATAAAATACTAAAATAAATAATATTTTCTTGTATTTCTAATTCTTGAAATAATAAATCAGACAAAAAAATAAAACAAAATAAACCAACTAATTTCTTTCTCAGTGCAGGGCATTTTCCAGTGCCAGATTATTAGTGTGGTACCAGTATTGGTACTTACGGTACTTGAGTAAATATACTTAGTTACCTCCCACCACTGTATATTCACAAGAAATTTTTTTTTTTATTATTTTACTTTAATACTTCAAGTAATCTAACACTTTGCTGATATGTACTCAGACCTACATTTTCAATGCAGGGACTTTTCTTGAGTTTTTTTTTTTTTTTACAGTTTTGTTTTAGTACTTTAACATAAATAAAGTATCTGAATACTCTCTCCTCCCTTATTTTAATAAACATATAAAGATGTTCCTGCCTCTCTTACTCACATCCGCTGTAATCTAACCTGTGCAGGTAGCAGCAGTTGCCATGGTGACCTGATGCGTCTGTGCGCTCGGAGACACTTTGAAACTTGGACAGAAAAAAAAAAAAAAAAAGCAGGTAGAGACATGGACAACTGTGATTTGGAGAAGCTGAGCGTCTCCGGCGTGAAGCTCCATCCGCCCTTCAGCCCGGAGCTCACAGAGTTCAGGGGGACGGTGGAGAGCAGCGTCAGCAAGGTGACCCTGGACCTGACCACCAGCGACTGCGGGGCCTCCTACAACATCGTGAGTATGATCATGCATGGTGATTTTTATCTAATAACACTTTGCATAATCAATTTAACCTCTCTTTATATGCGTTTCAGCTGTTTGGGGACGGCTCCAGCAGCATTAAGCTGAAGGATGGGGTGAACAGGGTGGAGGTCGAGGTGGTGGCTGAGGATGGCACCGTGAAGAAATACTGCGTGGAGATCTGCAGGCTGTCTGCAAAGCTGGCAGAGCTCAGCAGTCTGGCTCTGGAGGGAGATATTCCACTTCATCCTGCATTTTGTGCCAAAACCTACGAGTACAGCAGTGAGTACAGACCTCACATGACAACATTATTAAAGCCACAGTGATGGGACATATGACTGGTCATTTTAAAACACAAGCACAAACAGCATTGGAGAAAAATAATAAAATGTACAGATATATAGTAATTGATCGTACTTTACTTGACAGGTGTGCAGAAATGAATAATAATTTAATAAAAACTCAAGTATATGTTTATTATAGGTGTATATTCAATGTATTTGTATATTTGTATAGCCGTATATTCAATGTATCAATAGTGCTGTCAATAGTGATATCAATTGATATCAATCGATACAATTTCCATATATGGATCATTTGTGTACATTTGCAACAATTAGTAAATTAATTGATTATTAGTCAACTATTAAATTAATCAGCATTATAATTGATTAATCGCATTTTTAAGAAAAAGTGACCCAGTTTTCTGATTTCTGTCTCTCAAATGTGAATATTTTCTGGTTTCTTTCTGTTTTAGCTCTTGGTTTTTTTAGCTCTCTGTGACAGTAAACTGAATATCTTTGGGTTTTGGACAAAACAAAACATTTAAGAAAGTCATCCTGAGCTTTGGGAAACAGTGATTAACATTTCTGATTAACATGTCTGATCACTCTCTGACATTTTCTGAACCAAACAACAAAATGATTAATCAAGGAAATAATTGATTTTTGTATATACATCTCTGTTTTGTTGGCCTTTTTTTTTTTTTTATCTCTGTCGCACTCACTTTGAACTCTTTCCCTGCAGGCACTGTCCCCTTTCATTGCAGTGCTGTCACCCTGCTTTCCAAAGTGCCAGACAAAAAAATAAAAGTCACAGTGAACGGGGAGGACAGCTCAAAACAAGTCCCTCTGAATTTTGGAGACACTGTGGTGGAGATCTCAGTGTGCTCAGCAGATGGCAGCAATTCACAGGTAGGAAGAGGAGCCACGAGGAGAGGAGGACGCACTCATGTAGGATTTTATCATCACACTACTGCGAGTATTTTTCCAAAAACATAAAAGCTTTGCAGTTCAACTCATCCTGACCTAATAACCTACATGGTAAAATTTATTAATCTGACATTTTAAAGCCTTACAGACTATTTTAGTTGCTCTTTGCTACTAAATAATAATATATATGTTCGCTTTTCATTTTAGGTTTCATAATTCTGTCCTGCAACAAACAGATTTTAATGTAAACTAAGCCTTTACTAAATTTGATGCCCCTTTATCTCTCAGGTGTACACAGTGTTGGTGACTCGAAAGCTCATTCCCATGGCCGTGACCTTCACTGATGGGAAGCAGCAGCTGGACTACGAATGTCCAGTTTCTCTGACTGCTTTTTATAGACCAGTATCCATCAACCACAGGTAGATTTAGAATAGGAAGACACTTGATTTGGAAAAAATATCTTAAAATGAACATGAATATAATAAATTAGGTATAAGCTGCTACATTTACTGATATTTTTCCTCATATTAAGTCCTTTAGTAAAATTAAAACACATAAAATGAACTGAAATACAAGACAGTCAATCAACAGTTAGTACAGGATGCACAATGCTGCGTGCATCAATTGTGATTTTGTTTAATTCTGGTTAATCGTTTTTATTTATTTGAAATCTGAAAAAGAAAGCAACATCTTGTAGTGTAGACTGTGCACACACAACCATCTGTATCGGCTCAGCAGATCTCTCTGGCTCTCTTGTTGATTTCCAGCGACCCAAAGCACGTCTTCTCGAGGCCTTACGTTGAGATGCTGGCGCGAAGATCAAAAGTCGACCCACTCAGCGGCAGCCCTCTGGGGGACGGCTGGAAGGTTGTCGAAGCGGACCTCGACAGGGAGATGTCGGCCGCTCCGGTCAAGTGTTTCTTCAGTTACCGAGGTGAAGGCTGGAGTCTCGGAGATTTGTCTAAAGCAGAGCTGCTGTGGAGGCAAAGCTCTTATTGCTTGAGTTAAAGGTCAATCATTCGTGTAGTAGAATCACCATTATTTTTTGCCTGAAGCCAAATGAAAAAGCAAGCGGTGTAGAGAGGAGGAAGAAGCTGCTAACCTCCTAAGACCACAAATGTCACTTTAATCAAAGAATAAAAAATAACTTATTGACATGGTTTCTTTCCTACTGACCTGCACTCAGAGTAAATGATGCTTTCGCTCCACCATTGACATTTTTCAAAATCTGTTTTTGTGCCTCTGAAGAAGCTCTTCCTCCAAGAAAAGCTTACGTAACCGCATCGTTAATATGCTAGGAACACTCTGCCTTACCTCTCAGCAGTCCTGATTGCACTACCTACACTATCATGTAACAGCGTGTTACTGTAGACAACTATTATGTTGCTGTAATGAGGGGGATATTATTACTTAACTAAGGCCTCATGTATCTGCCACTGTGGGCTGGAGGTTGCATTTTATATCAGGCCTCCTTTGAGTTAGTCAGACGAGTAAGGACGGCCAAGAGCTCTTTTTAATTGATTTGAGCTTGCAGATGTTAGTTCTGCACCAGAACAACATATAATAGGCTTGTTTGCCACAATATAAAAATCTTCGTTAAAACTGAATGTATTTGTACATTCAATATGAATGTATTTGTAGGGGAAGCTATTTTGCAGATTTTTCAGTTCATTCTGTAAAAAAGACTCTTTTTTGCTTAAATTAAACTGGTCACAAATGTGTCTTTAAATGGACTTCTGTGGTACACTTTTACGTAGCGAAGGAAAACACCCATATCCACCTCCAGTGTGGGTGACTTATTGTGTCTTTGATGTTTTTATTCAACAAAGGGTGCGACAGCGTGATGAAACTGTCCGAGCTGGGGTCACACTCTCTGGACTGTCCACACAAGCCCTCGGGGGACCTGGATGCAAAGGTCAGTACGAAAGATTAAACAGGGCTCCGCATCGCCACAATCACTGCCATCGACCTTGACTCTGCTCATCCTTTATTTACAAGTCAGTGCTCCCTTCATAGTGACTAAGTGCTGGTTTAACTTCCACAGTAAATGTATCCCGTGGGTGTGTGTGTGTGTGTGTTGCTCACAGTAATTCATGTGCAATGCATGTGAGCTCTTTTTTTTTTCTTTTTTTTTGAGGATGGGATGCAGAGGCATGTCAGTGTTTTTGCATTTAATAAAGTGTTCTCACACCTTGACTAACAGTAAAGAAGCCGAGCTCTCTCTGGGTCAGTCCAGTTGAGCAGATCTTTTATTGATTTAGTCCAGTAAATGCTTTTCACTTATGCTCATGCTCATTTTCAGGATGTCACGGCAACAGATTGGTATCAGAAGCACTTCAGAAGCACATCATCCAGTTGTTTGGAAATAGAGACAAAACACAGTTTGGAGGTAATAAATCTATTTTACTTTGCACTATCAGTGTAAATCTAAAGTTAAACTGCATTAAATAAACCACATTAGCACCTATAGGCAGGCTCAATATTAACTTAACATGAAGATGCTCTCTCTGATTCTTTTCTAAATATTAATCTTGCAGAGTGGAAATCAAATTCACCGCCATGTGCAGAATGAAATCATCATGGAGGAGTTTGCCTCAGTGATTTTGATACTGTTGCTCACATCTTCCATACTATTATGTATTGACACATGATACTGAAATAGTTCTTGTAATAAACTATGACTTCAGTCATTGTTTAAAATGAAATCAATAGTATTTTTCTTCATTTTCCCCTTGAAAGACATCCTTATATGACTTAGATAAGTTTAAAACTCTTGGTAATGTGAGATAAGTGAGTTTTGCTTTGCTCTTTGGCCTTTTCTACTTCATAGATGGATGATTGTCTCTTTTGTCTGCTGCAGGTGCGTAACTGGGAGAAAAGATTACAGATGACAGCAGGAGAAGACAGCGTGGATAAACTGTGTGCTCTGGCCCAGGATCACTTCAAACTCTACCGGCAACACCTGCCGAAACCAGGTATGTCAGACCAGGCAAGACCCAAAGTTAAAGTCAAGCCAAGTAATCTATTGGCAACCAGTATCAATTGCAAATGTGACATTTCATCCTACTAAAATCTCTGATGATACACCCGCCTTCACAACACCTACATTTCCACAATTTTAATAAATTACCATGCACATTACTATAATACTAAAGGGCTTTGTTATCTGCTTTATTTATCGGGAGGAACATTTTTTTAAGGGGTTTGATAAAAAAAACAAAACAGAGTGCAGGACAGAGAACGTATTAAAATCTATTTTCTTTGTGTATATTGTACACTACTCCATATGAACATATCTAAAGTACCATACAGTTTCTGGATTTTCTTTTATATTTCACAAAAAACTTAAATAACAAAACAGAGTGCTGAGCATTTAAATGTGCTCTTGGCCCGTAGACAGAAGAGTGATATTCCTCGCCCGGCCCTGGCACTCAGCAGCTCAGCTTCAGCCATTAATAAATAGATGAAAATGTGCTAATGAGCGGCAGCCTCTGGAACTTCCTCTTCTGTCTGACATGCCGAGCACTCAAGTTACTGCTCATCTCTCCTCGGCTACTAGTGCTTTGCTAATTGTTTGATGACTCTGAGAAGTGACATTCAAGACTGATCCCAGAGGACTAAATGAAAGTCACTGGAACCGAACCGAGAAGTAACACCAGAGAGAGAGAGAGGGGGAGGGGGAGCTGGTGTGAGATAGGGAGTGATAAAGACAATAAATTTTCACCTCTTTAAATAAAAACAACAGATCAGGATGCATGGAGGATGAATGACAAATGACACATGGTGTTATCATTCACATTATCAAGGCTGGGGAACTTGGTTTCAATATAAAATGTTGAGACCTATTCAATTTTTAATATTAAGAGACTGTATAGTGCATATAACATATTAGCATGAGGTGCATGAATGTATGATAGGTAGATAGACATTTGACAACCCAGAAAAACTATTTATAAAGTATTTTTTCAGTTTTTTTCCTTTGCTGTCCTTATAAGGTGTTAACATTATCATCATTTGGTGGCGTTAGCAGTGAGGTACTAACCTCATTTGTCTGCAAACTTTTGGATGATTAAACATGCTCTTTGACCCAGGTACATTATTGCTGTCCCTGACAAGTGGACATAACAGGAGAGTTAATCCAGTATATATTAATCAAAGAAAAAAATCTGTTTGTTGGGTGTGTTTTGTGGTTGGTTAGTCTTTGACATCAGTGCAGTTTGATAAATAATAATAAAGCATGCTCTTGCCAAGGGAAGCTTCACTCTGAATATTTCATGCAAAGGACACGTGCAGTCATTTGTAAGGGAAAGCGAGAAGGCAAGTCAGAGAGGAGATCCTTTTATTCTTCATTATGCAGTGTACTGTGAAGTGTTTGTGCTTGGATGATACAGCTTCAAACTGTAGTGGAAGAGATTAATTTCACAGTGAAACTTTGTCGTTAGCGTAATGCAGGAAAGTAATCAACTTGTTGAAGTGGCTGTTTGTCTGTTCTGAAAGGGTTTGCTGTGTGTAATGAAAGTAAAACACTTTAGTCAGTTATTATTACAATTAACTCATTCAAACTAAATGTTACATCATCCTGCCCTTTGCAAAACTGATATTTCCTTCTCTTTGTAGTCATAAAATATTTAAATTTCAAGGTGAGGTTAACCAGCTCACTCAGAAAAGTATACTGATTTTAACTAAGTTTGGCATTTAACAGCAGCTTGTAACTTTTTATTGATGGACAACTGTATGACGACGAGCTGGGAGCAAGCAACCAGTACTCCAAAAAATGTGAAAAATTCAATAAGGCTCGCTTTCAGTAAAGCAACCAACCAATAAAGCAAATAACAAAATAGTGTAACTATTACACAAGTTTGCATTCTACAAATTTCTGACCTATGACAGCTATGAAAACTCCACTGACTATATAAAGGCTTTTATTATTTAAAGTAATCTAAACCTTGTGTTGCCTGTGCAACAAAGCAGGAGAATAAGGTCACTGTGAAATGTTTTTCAGCTGTATATTGATGCAGATTTCCTGGCAAATATATGCAAATCCTCTTGTTGTCTACATACTATATACCACAGTGTTTATTCCTCACACATCCACAGGGGACATGTTGCAGTACGAGGACGGCCAGTCTCCTCTGCATAGCCTGGAGCAGGTTGCTGTCCACTATGCGTCAGCTATCAGACTCAGCTCCAGAGAGGCCAGACTGCACTTCCTGCTCGGTGTCGTTCTGGAGGAGCAGCAGTACGCTACAGAGATGTACGGCCTCCAGAGGAAGGTAGTGTCAGGAAATGTTCTGGGAGACTAAAGACAAGCTCTGTCAGGGAAATGTTGTGAGATTTAGTACAGACAACTATCGCAAGACATGCATGACTAAAGATAATTCTTTATTATAATTCTTTTAAGCACTGACACAGACACCCTCACACTTGCTCAGTGCAGAATGTCCCCTAAAGGTGGCCTTCAAGGATCCTGTCTGAAAAACATGGTGATAATGCACTGAGGTTAAGGGCTTTCCCACCCACACATTTACAGCTATTCTTTTCAATATCCTATCGGTGCAAACAGCACTGAAACATCCTGAAAGAAAAATCTATCTCTCAGTTGTTGCCATTTAAATTCAAATTGTGACCTTTGCTATGTGCAGCATGTGGAGGTCTTGGGATTTATAACATCTTAAAAAAGCTTCAAGGAAATGTTAGAATAGCAAATACAGTGTGCATAGGCTCTTTCATCTCTTTTAATATTCACCTCTACATGTTTGAATGCTGACAATGAAGCATATTCTTGGTAGAAATGTTCTTTAACTTTGAGAACAGTGAAATGTGCAGCTAAAAGCAGCCCAACCTCTCACCTTTTTGTTCTTTCATCTGCAGGCAGACAGAGACAGAGATGAACTAAGCGATGCCAAATCAACGGCAAGGCAGGACGACATCCTGGCTGTGTGCAAACTTCACGGTTTCCTCGGCACGCCCACAGTGCAGAACCAGCTGCAGGCCTTGGATAAAGAGTATCAGCAGCTCAGAGAGCAGGGACAGTCCAGCAAAGCAGACTATGTTCAGACACTCTACATCTGGCTCTCCAAGAAGACCAGCAAGGTAACTGAGCCATAAATTGCTTGCTAAACAGTGGAATTTACCTCACCTGCTCTGATTTGGAGCACCAGTTTATAGCCACCTTAAATTATTATTCCTGTTCTGAGCCTCTGGATATGACAGTTGCCATTTACAATGTCTTCACAAAGCCTTTAAGAAAACATAAACAATGCTTGTCATTGCCGACAACTTCTCTTATCTCTACACATCTAGACTACTACTACTAAACTAGTCCGTTTTTATCAGTTTGGAAATTGAGTAAAGAGCAGATTATTGCTATTTTAAAATTGAGCAATAATAATTCAAGTGATGTATTTTATGTACCTTGTTATGTAATGTTGTTACTTCCATCATGCATTGCTCTTTAAAGTTGTTTAGATCAAAACTCACACTGAATAATTATTAATCAGTGTAAGGTAGATGAGACTGAACTCCTGTCTTGTTGCAGGACAGCAGTGCAGCTGTGCAGGATGAAGAGAGCTGTGTCCACCGGGCCCTGATGAAGTACCTGGACGCCTGGTCTCTGAGTCCTGACAGCTGGGAGTACAACCTCCATGTAGGAAGACTGCTGCTGCTGCAGGGGAGGAGCAGGGAAGCCCTGCAGCACCTCCAGAGCGGCCTGGCTCTGCGGCCCCTCCACCCTGCACTCAGGTCAGGTCATGAAACGATTTTTGGGAGTGGAGGCAGGAATTGTGTTATGTCAATAGCTGTAATAGCAATACTGACCATAATTAATCAAAATGTATACATAGTCTTTTTCTTCCCTGAGGATCTATGTCTTGCCTCAGTAAAAATATCTGTAATACAACCTAAAGAGAGCAGTATAATTAGGAGTAAAGCCATGCTGTGCCTGATGAGCAATCAGTCTTAGAATTGATAAACAGGCAGCAAATAAAACATTAAAATAGCAGCATGCAATCAAGTACACTATATTGCCAAAAGTATTCACTCACCCATCCAAATAATTGAATTCAGGTGTTCCAATCACTTCCATGGCCACAGGTGTATAAAATCAAGCACCTAGGCATGCAGACAGACTGCTTCTACAAACATTTGTGAAAGAATGGGTCGCTCTCAGGAGCTCAGTGAATTCCAGCGTGGTACTGTGATTGGATACCACCTGTGCAACAAGTCCAGTCATGAAATTTCCTCGCTACTAAATATTCCACAGTCAACTGTCAGTGGTATTATAACAAAGTGGAAGCGATTGGGAATGACAGCAACTCAGCCACGAAATGGCAGGCCATGGGGTTAGCAGATGCTGAGGCGCATAGTGCGCAGAGGTCGCCAACTTTCTGCAGAGTCAATCGCTACAGACCTCCAAACTTCATGTTGCCTTCAGATTAGCTCAAGAACAGTGCGTAGAGAGCTTCATAGAATGGGTTTCCATGGCCGAGCAGCTCCCAACTTTGTGGGAACAGTTTGGAGACGGCCCCTTCCTGTTCCAACATGTGCACAAAGCAAGGTCCATAAAGACGACATGGATGAGCGAGTTTGGTGTGGAAGAACTTGACTGGCCTGCACAGAGTCCTGACCTCAACCCGATAGAACATCTTTGTGATGAATTAGTGCAAAGACTGCAAGCCAGGCCTTCTCGTCCAACATCAGTGTCTGACCTCACAAATGCACTTCTGGAAGAATGGTAAAAAAATCCCATAAACACACTCCTAAACCTTGTGGAAAGCCTCCCCAGAAGAGTTGAAGCTGTTATAGCTGTGAAGGGTGGGCCGACATCATATTAAACCCTATAGATTAAGAATGGGATGTCACTTAAGGCAGATGAGCGAATACTTTTGGCAATATAGTGTATTTCAGCCCCTAAAGCAACCTGTGGTTCAAACTGGGGCTCAGGTATTGACTTGATGCTAGAGGAGGATTGGAGTATAAAGAGGTGAACCTATGAACATCTTTGACTAACCTCTCAACCTCTTCAAATGTTCACTGCCCTACAGCACCTATGTGATAAGGTGTCGTCACACATGGGAGACGAGGTCTGGCGTTTTAACACGGTAAATTTAGTCTAGATTAACATGTAAGACCACAGAGTCAGATCTGGATTTGTCCCCTGTGCTTTTTCTCAGATTCTTCACGGGGCTGGCTCTGCTGCAGCAGGAACAGAGAGCCTCCGAGGACACAGAGAAGGAGGCTGCTCTGTTCTTACAGCAGGGACTGGAGCATTTTGTCAGCCAGCGCTGCAGCAAAAGGTGAAAGTGTGTGTGTGTGTGTGTGTGTGTGAGCGTGTGTGGTGGAGGTGGATGCAATCAGCTAGAGAGGGAGAGAGGGAGGATATGACAGGATGTACCAGGATGTTTTGTTTAAACCTGCAGGGAGGGCAAATAGGATGGTGAAAATCTATACACCATCTGTGGTGTCACACATACATACTACTGTATATTTAGAGATCTGATTCTTCACTGGATTAAAAAATAACTGGTTAAAATTTGGGACTGACCACAGTAGCTGTGGATTATAATCAAAGAGCTCCTGCCGATATGTCTGTTTTTTTTGTATGTAAGTTCATCATGGTCATCCCAGCTGTTTTTTTCTGTGCTGTTTGTCTTCAGCTGGGTGGAGCAGGATCCATCAGACCCTCTGTCGAGCTTCAGCACACACTTCCTGCGAGGTCTTCTCACTCTGGGCCAGCTGCAGCAGAGAAACACACTGTCTGGGAAGGCCATGAGTGCAGAACAGGTCTACCACACGTATGTTTCAAACCAGAAGTAAATGATTGTTGCAAAAGTGCGACTCAAAATTCCCATCAGTATGACAGTTTAATAAGACTCAAAGCACTGCTGCACAAAAAATGTGTGTTTTCCTTGTCTCTGTGCTGGAATGCTTCAGCGTGGCAGTGCTGACTGCCCAGAGCGTGAGTCAGTGTGTGTGCCGTGGCGAGGCGAGCGGGCAGCTGGAGTGGGTGCTCCTGGATGCTCAGTTTGCCAGTTTGCCCTGCTGCAGAGGCTGATCCAGGAGGGCGAGTGCCAGGCTAAGCCGGGCATCGAGAGGCAGTCCCTGATGGCAAAGAGATGTCAGGCCCTCACGGCTCTCATACGCCTCACCTCTATCGCCCCCTGTCAGGAGCTGCTGGACATGCAGGAGAGGGTGGGTCTTCAGTCGGGCAAGGAAACAAACAGCATGCAAATTTTATTTGTGTTTTAACAGCCAGAATTGAGCTGATTTTTTTCTGTATATTGAGGTACCATAGCTAATCCAAGCTGTCATGTCCTGCTGATGCTGTGTACAGGCGTGCCAGCTAGCAGTGCTGACCACTCCCCGGGACAGTCACGCCCTGTGTCTCCTGGGTCTGGCACAGCTGGCTCAATATGACAGCAACCCAAAGTCAGAGAGGTCAAAGGAAGTCATAACTGATGCCTGCCTCAGCTTCCAGGCCAGCATCGAGCTGGAGCACAAGACTCAGAGCGGAGAGCCGCTTGAACAGCTGAGCAGTGAGTCTGTATACCATACTGAATGTCTTTGATTATCACTCAGAATCACAGCCGGATAGACATTTATCTGAGAACATATGCAGGACTTTGGTTTCATGACAAATCAGGCTTTATTTGATATGATAACATGACATTTTCTACTTTATAAATGTGTTCATGTTTACTTTAACCCATCATGAAAACCTTTTGGAAATGAACTCCACAACCATCCTCTGTTTGTTCAGAGCAAAAGTGGTGGCAGGACCGGCAGCAGGCTGAAAACGAGAAAGCTGCCAAGCAATCCATCACCCAACGAGCGGGAGTGAAGGGGCCTTCTGACACCGGTGTGGCCAAAAGAGGAGCTAACAGGGGCAGGGGAGGGCCCGGACAAAGGGGGGTGGCAATAGCTGTAACCAAAGCTCCTGCTCCCGCCCCCCCAGCTCCCATCAGGGGAGGGAAAGCTGTCCGGCCTCCAGCCAAAGCCCTTGCAGCCAGGTGAGTCACGCTGACAGCCCGAGGCAAGCGCTTGGCAGACCTGTTATGTGGCTGTCTGTGGATGCTTGTTGGCATTTATTTATTCATGGATGGTTTCCTGTAGATGCTTACTTTTCTCTCTTCTATCCTGCTTCATATTCGTTTCAAGTACAAACACAATCTTTTACTATTTGTCTACTGAGTAGCTTCAGTGGAAAACTTTTTACGTTTGCTTCCTTGTATAAACTAACTCTAATTATTTGAATTAAGGAGCATTTACAGGTCTTGAAAAGTTTGAGGACTACACTAAAACATATAAAAAGAAAAGGGGCTGATTACATGACTCTGTATTAAGTAGTCTGGTTGTACACACATTGTCGAAATTTAGTCATTGCCATATTTTCTTTACAAGCACAAATTCAACTTATTGTTATTTAATATTAACAGACGTGCATCTCTCTCATTTAGATACCTATTTTAGAGCTTTTGTATTAAATTTTCTCTCCTGTAGGGGGAGACCTGGAGCAGCAGCCAAGCCTGATAAATCCGCTAAACCTTCCAACAACAGTACGAAACCCCAGCTCCCTGATGGCAAGTCTAAACAGGACTGTTGTCACGATGCTGTTGAGACAGCTGACAGTAAGGCGGGACTAAAGTAACTCACCCTAAAAACAGATGAAATTCTCACTCCTGTGGTGTAACACCACGTTGCATCATCACACCTCACGCTGTTTCAGGCGCAGGAACACCTTCACACCTATTTTTTGCCAGAACATGCAAACATTAGAATAAAAATCTTCCATTTTTAAACAACAATTGCAACATTGTGAAACCTCATCTACATCATGGCATGAAATAACGGACATCTTCAAACATCTTTTTCTTGCTGGGTTTGTCAAATAGAGGAGCTCTACTTCATGGGTGTTTTAACTGTTTCAGAGCCTGCTGTGGCAGACAGAGCGAGCCCGTCCAGTTCGGTGAACCGCCAGTCTCATATCTCACGGCTCGGTCTGGCCCGGGCTCTCTCCCGCTCTGCGGACACCGAGGACCAGGCAAAGGAGCTCTACAGAGAGGTCATCTCCATGGTCCCAGGGGTCAGTCCTCATCTGTTCCATTTCGATTTCACACATTTCCTCAGTGCCTCACCAAACCTTATCTGGATTACACCGATCTTTGACTCAGACTCAGACTCGATCAATAAAGTCGAGTCTGAGTCTGAGTCTGAGTCAAAGATCGGTGTAATCCAGATAAGGTTTGGTTGATGAACTGACTGTCTAGGTCCACGATGCCTACATTGAGCTTGGGCAGCTGCTGGAGCCAATAGACCCTCAGGCTGCAGTGGAGGTGTACTGCAGTTTCCCTCTAAAGCCTGTGGCCGAGCAGAGCTTCGATGACGCCTTCATCACAGGAGAGATCGTTCGCTTGCTGATGACCCTGGAGCAGTACGACCACCCGCAACTGGGCCAGAGCCTCGTAGCATACGGCAAAGTCATGGGCCTAAGTAATTACTGTTATTCTATGTTATAACTATGTTATACTATGACTACTATTATAAATACTGTAGACATACTAATATCAGTCCTGGAATAAATCAAAACTCTGCAGTATTATATATGTTAATATTATAGCAGCAGGAACATATGTTCTTTTAAGATTAAGCAAATGGAAACTTAATTTAATCAAAGACAGAGTAATTCAGATTTTTTTATATTGTGGGACAGACATGATAGTATCTGGTAAAATCCTGCTGTATTTGCAGAATGCACATTAAGAAAAATTTGAACTTATTTTTATAGTCTTTTTTGAAAAATGAAATGGTGATGCTGTTTACACCACGCTATGTGATAACTCCACAAATTGACTGGCAGCCATGTTTAAACAAATGCTGCACTTACTATTTATTTACAAAATATGATTTTCTGTGTCATCACCTCGATTATATTTAACAAATGTGTTGCTCAAATATGGTTTAGTATTGAAGTAATGCAGCCAGTCTCATGTGATGGGCCATGACATACTATTTATAGACATATTACATTCAACTGGTGTGATGGCCAAACAGATAGCATGATACATTACATAGAATACATACATGCAGCATGGTGTCAGATAAATACCTGACTATGTACAGGGTGACTCACTTAGTTAATTTAATTATATTAAGATGTTTGATTTGAAGATCAAACACCATTTTAAACATTTAAAACACACTTCAAACAACATGAAAACCTTTAAGATGTAATTTTGAAATGTTAAAGCATTCACATTAATGTTATAGCAGCAGTTTTGCTCTAGTAATCGGTGTGTGTTTGTAGGCTGCATAGACAAATACATCGACATCTTGGATGGAAAGCGCATGACCAAGCTGCTGAAGAGTGTGTACGCAAGGATCCATAACAGACAGGAGGACGATGAGGACCTACAAGATTTCTTTAAATTCAAATGCTGGATATGATGATCCCTTAATACCTGCACATTATCTGAATCTTTAAGTGAGTCAGGGTTTGCTCGCTGTACATCCAAAGAACACTTCATTTGTTGAGCTGATGAGACACTTGCTGTTCACAAATACAGAATTACATCCTCTTGACTTTACTGGCACCTGATGTTATAAATAAGCCATTTATATCGGAGAGACGACACTGAGAAAATGTCCCTCTTTTTCTCCAAAGGCACATTTAATATGAAAACACAGTTGTCAATAAAAATGACATATTAAAAGTGACAACCACAGTACAGCGTTCACTAATAGTGCAACAAAAGACAGGTGATTCAGCGATCATCCTACAAAAATGGAAACAAAGAAATTAAATCTCCATCCCGAAAATATTATTCCAAGCCAGAGGCTATGTGACTCGCTTCTTCATCCAAATAGAGGCTCTGTGATAATACAGGAAACATATAATTGTGTATCATTTCTCTGCATTGCGGGATAACTTTGTCTGCGGGGCTCAGCCAAACACTACACATTTCTTCAGGGATAGCATTTACAAACAAAACAACATCACTCCAACAGAGGATTTCATTTGAGTTAAATGGTTTTCTGGTCAAAAGATAAGAATCAATTGTACAAAATCCAGATCCCGCAGCAGGAATCTGTTGTTGTCTAATAAAAGATGATTCAGCCTCACAAAGGGCAGTGATTTTCACACTTGTCTCTGCAGTTGTGTGTAATTTCCTATCGGGCTGTGCGGATGTTCCTGATCAGTCTTTGTCGTGGTTTTGCTTTTTTTCACACCAAGTTCAGTTTGGTGACAATGAGCACACGCACGGACTGGTCAAAGCCCGAGCACACACACAGGCCCTGCTTGTCAGGGCTCCAGTCCAGACTGGAGATTGGCTGAGTGGACAGAGTGGCGTTCTGTAAGAGGTTGACGGAGCCGGCTACGCCCACGTCCACGCCGTCGGAGTCCTTCTTGCTTCTCTGAGCAGGATACTCACTGGAAAAAACATGATTAATAATGTATAAATTAGAGACCAGCAAAGCAGGAAATGTGATTCTTATAAAACATCATGATGAGCCCTTTGCATCCTAAAACTGTTGCTGTAGTTAAAGATGGATAACTTACTATTTCCATAGATGTAAGTTGCCCGCTCCTCCTGCAGTCATGAAGATGTCTCTGTTTTGAGGTAAATGCCTCACCTGCCAGATGGTCGACTTATGAGCCTAAAATAAAGAGGAGACATCATTTACTTCCTGAAACAAAATCCATTCTTAGCCTCTTTGAAGATGTCATAAACCGGTGTAGAAAACCTCTTAGCACCAACTAATATGACTTCATCTACATAAAATAATAAAATACAAAAAATTCTAAGCAAGTTAAGACGTGCTTGTGGGAGACATCGATGTGCCAGCTGTTGATCTCTCTGAAGAACTGGACAAATATTTAGAAAGCCGAGGCCTCTGATCTCTCAGACCTAGCAAACACTTGGTGAGCTGGGCTGTGCGCTAATGCCGATTTAAGTGTGTTTTTCCAGCATTTTCCCACAAAAAGCCACACTTCTCTCTCCTCACCGGCCCAGAGTCGTTTTTGGCCAGTGTCACAAAGCCACAGGGAATGTTAGACAAACACAACTCCAAACACTTCCAGCTGTGAAAACGGTCAAAACGACGTGCGCCCCCATTTCCCTCTGCACCACACAAATGTAAAAATAATAATAATGATAATAACCTTTTGACATTTTTCCCATACATGGGAGCCAAACATCCATCTGGCTTTCTCCACCCAGGTCAATTACCTTTTCGGAAACGGAGGCGAAGCCTTTGGTGAGGTGCTGGGTCCTCATGTCAAAGACGTGGAATTTTCCCTCCAGCGAGGTGGTCACCAGCTTGTTCATGTTGATGTCTTTCCTGTCAAACTCCACACAGCATACCTGGCCATGATGTAAGAAAAAAAACACAACAGTCACTCCCTGGACATTTATCACATGGCTTGGCTGCACCACAAACTGTTCTGAGTTGAAAAGGACATAATGACCTCTGGCTGCTCCATCTACATTCATGAGGTGATGAATTAGAGAGAAGACTGTGCAATAAAATCACCACAGTGCTTTGTTAATGGTGTGTGGGGAACATGAATTCCCTTCAGACTTCCCCCTGTGGTTTTATATACAGTCTAAATGATGCTGGGAAGTAATTTTCGGCTCTGTCTCCACATCCGTCCCTGTTTTTGTCCAAGTGAATAAGAAATAATGTGTTTTTGAACACTTTATCCTTATAAAAACACTAGTTTTAAATATGAGGACCACTCTGTGTTTCTGAGCTGAGCTGAGCTGTCAGTTTGAGTTCCCATTTTCCTCAGAAATATTTTTAATATTCTTAGTGTGGTGCCGCGCTGGCTACACGAATAAAGAAATAAAAAGGGAAATCTTCCCTTGAAACTTTTAACATTAACAACAGAAATCCCATGCCACAGGGGCTGCCACTTACTGGCACGTTTTTTCTATGTTTTCAATACAAATGTTCACCTCACCCCATTTTTAATGTTGGTTTCCCACCGCACAGACATATTCCTCAAGTCAAAGAGTTTAACGTCCCCGTTGTCATAGCCAGCACACACACAGCGGTCCTGATCATTGAAGGCATGGCCTGGAATGAGAAGGATAACACTGTTTTCATTCAGCATGGTACTATAAAGGAATACTCTCAAAGTTGGTTTGCATTTTGAAAAGTGTTTATAAAAATGTAAAAGATCATAGAAAAATAGATCAATTTCTAAAAAAGACATGGTTATCTAGAAGCTGTGGATGTGCGTACTTTGAAAAGCTGAAAACGTTTAAGAGTTTACAAACCAAATGCAACAGTCCAGCAGTCTCTCTTGGTTTCTCCTTCCATTGGCTCCATGTTGGCGACAGGTGAATCCTTCTGTCTGGGATCCCACACCTTCACCGTGCCTGTAACAATTTGATGTTTTAGATATGTTCTTTCCATGCATCATTTTGATTATGATGACATTAAACTATCTAAATGCTCTCACCGTCTCTGCTTCCAGTGACTATCTCAGGTGCACCATCGCCAATCCCCAGACCACCAACACCATCGATACTATTCACAATCTCTTTGTGGGCCTTTACAGTGTACACTGGCACTTCAGGCATCTCCAGGTTCCTGTGGACATACAGAAGAGATCAGCACTGAATGTACCTGTAGACTCTGTCAGAATAACTTAACACCTTTTCCATTAAGACAAACTTTGGAATAAAACATTTACATTTCAGCTCTACAGTTAGCAAATTAATTGGTTTAAATGTTTTAATTAATATCTTTCCATTTGATTTCATGCCAATTAATAGAAAGACGTGGATGATGTGGTATAAGAAGATGTGCATAAAATACCATATATTGAGATTTCCGTCGAAATCCCCAGTTGCTATGTGTCTTTGTTGAAGAGACGTGGCCCCAAACGTCCCGCACTTTATGGGTTTAGGCTTCTCAATCTGAAACATATGGGAGGCAAGTCAAGGCAAGGTTAGCTCCAAGAGTCAAGCAAAGCAACAAGCAGTGAAATAGCAGGAAAGTAGGAAAACCATGTAATTATTCAAACTGTGCTGAGTGTTAATGGCAAACACCCTACATTTACAAACTACATGTATACAAAGGTATGAGAAAAATGAGAAATGTTTGTCACTGTTTACTGAATTAAAATGATGCAGATATAATCAAATACTGACCCATAAACCAAAAATGTACAACCAAAAATGACAAGAACAGGGTCGACTCCTATTATGTTGACTCTCATTCAGCTACACCTTAATTTCTGCTAGATGTCAAACTAAAAACCTGTCAAAACACTGTTTTATTAAGGGCAGGTCAATAAGTTTGAGCTCTTTAGTGGATATTAACAAAGGATCATTATCTGTAATATATAAAACTAAGGTTACTATTTACTACAGTGGTATGATCCTAAAATAAACAGTGATTATACGCCATTAAATGGATCAAAAGGATGCTGAAATAACCACATCATAATGTTTGCTTTGTGGAAAGTCTGCATTTATTAATTGCCAGATCTGTCTGCAAAACAACAAGCAAACAACTCTTAAAATGCTTGTTTTCTGAATGAAGTTTGGATTGATCACATTTAATTGTTCTTAGCATTGCTGCAATATTACTATGCCAAACAAAAAAATGTCTAATTTTATTGTGGATTTTTATTTGTTGGGTGGGCTAAGCCTGGATCAGAGGGTGACAGAGATGGACAGCATTGAGAAAGATAAAAAAAAGACAAGAAACGTGCTGAAATGAATGAGGGAGAAACTGAAGACCTGGAAAAGTCATGAAACATAGATAGATGTTTGGGTTTTTTTTTCTGATAGCTTCCATGTCATGTGACAAAGCGTCTCCAAATCAATCAATCAGAAATCAATATTACGTTGCTAAATAGGACTTTGCATGTGAACATCCAGCGTCAAACAAACTTCACCGGTTGTCTTCATGTTGTCCGTTGCTATGGAGACACTAACCTAGACAGACTTTTCTAGAAACCTGAGATCAGCCAGCTCAAAATAACGTTAATAATCCGTCTGCAGGGAGTATTTCTAAGAGGAAAAGGGGAGGAAAAGCAAACCTCCTTGATGAGCTGAGCCTCTCCGTGCTGCACTTCGTAAATCTGCATCACTCCAGTTCCTCGGGGAAAGTTCCCCAAACACACAAACTTGGCGCTGCAGGGAATCCATTTACTGTCAAACACGGTGTAGTTCAGACTCTTCTGAATGTGCACGATGATCTGAGGCTTCGACAGAGGCGATGACATCTCTACTGCTTCAGAAAGAAGAAGAAAAACGGTTGAATTTGTCTCGTAAAAAGCGTGAAGTGGAAACACATCCAACAGACGCCAAAACAAACGACGTCCGGACCCTCCTACAGTTCGGTGCGGCTGCTCAAAGATATGCCTGATAAAAATATTTACATCCTCAAATAAAATGTTATAAAATTGAGATAAAAAAAACACCATACAGTATTTTATATCTTAAGCTTAATTATAGCAACCCAAGTGTACTTTGTTTATAAATTACAATTGAGGTATTCATTATTTTCTCTCTACAGGCGTCGATGACGTCGCTGCTTGGGTCCTTTTCCATAAACGTGGTCACCCTCATGCCTGTCTGTGGCCGTCGTCTTCTCCAGTTTTGACACTTTAATCTGACTTAAAAACTTATTTTCAGGGATGGACACCGATCAAAACACGACCGTAGCTGCTGGCGCCGCCGCGGAGAGCAAAGACGAGGCGGATTCTTTCACAAAGGTGAAGTCTAAAAAGACGCAGAAGAGAAAACGTGAACAAGATGGAGTGGACATGGACGCGGAGGAGTCCGTGGCGAGCAAGCGGCCGCAGTTTCCACCGATATCCGGCGATAAATTAAAGGTAAGCTGAGTACGTGCTGGGGAATTAAACTCTGTGTGTGACCGTGTTGGGCCAGTGAGATAATGTCTGTTTCAGCAGTGTCTTCTTTTAAAAGCAGACTTAACACAATACTTTTCACGTTTTTGATGCACATTGAGTCTGTACCTGTCGTAAGAAATGTGTTATATTAATGAAGCTGGCTGGTTGACTGATGACAAAATGAATACTATTAGGTGTTTATATTTTGTTATTTGTGCCTGTCTGGTGAAGGCTGTTTTGCGACTGCGCAGCATAGTCCTATGACTTTTCCAAAGAAAGCCTCTGTGTGTTGTTCTGATAGCACAGGGGGGACGCAAAAACACTAGTAACTATTGTTGTGTTCGGTTTTTCCTTCTGAGACTTACTATTTTAATAAAAACACTGACAGTACTCTTATGTAACAGCTGTTGCCCCTAGCTGCTTGGTAAAATCGGTGTTTTAAGTGCAAAACTTTGCATTAACTCATGAAATATTCATAGATAATATCAATCCAGCACTACAGGGATTAGTGTGACCACCCACAACTGAAAAATTAACATTGCAGATGAATGCATCTGTAATTAAATGATGACAAAGACAATCAGTCTCTGTAGGTGTGTTTTACTTTTAATTCTAAAGTACATGCTGCTGCTTTAACTTTTAATTAGCTGCAACAATTAATTGATTAGTTGTTAAGTATTAAATTGATCGTCATATATTTTGATAATCGATTTATCCTTTTGAGTCTTTTTAAAAAAAAAAATTTTAAGTGTCCAAATTTGTCCTGATTTCAGCTTCTTACATGTGAATATTTTCTGGTTTCTTCAGACCTCTGTGACAGTAAACTGAACAATTTCACTTTGTGGACAAAACAAGACATTTGGGGAGGTCACCTTGGTGCTTTTGGAAACAGTGATCAACACTTTTCACCATTTTTTGACATTTTATGGACCAAACAAATAATCAGTTAGTTGAGAAAATGATTGTCAGATTTATCAATAATGAAGATAATCATTTGTTGTAACTAAAGTAGTATTCAAGTAGTTTGTTTATGTTGTTGCATGGTGTGTTTTTCATGTCTTTTAGGGACCAGATGAGATGCGCAAAGTCGCTGTCCCAGCTCACAGATACACCCCGCTGAAGGAAAACTGGCTCAAGATTTTCACCCCCATTGTAGAGAACCTGCAGCTTCAAGTTCGATTCAACCTCAAAACTAGAAATGTTGAAATCAAAGTAAGTTTCCCCCGGTGCTTTTAAAGAATGTTGAGTTATAATAATGTCTATCTGTAGTGTTTTTCTCTGGTACCCACAGTTGTGTAAACAGTGGGTGTAACATGTCTTCCGTCTTTCAGACATGCAAAGACACACAGGACATTGGCGCACTCACAAAAGCAACAGATTTTGTCAGAGCGTTTATTCTGGGATTCCAGGTCGAAGTAAGTACACTAATGGAAGGTTTGGCTGCATGCTGTCCCTTTTTACTGAGACATGGCTGTGTTTTAGTCAGATTTCTCTGGTTTTGTACAAAATGTGTATTTTGTCAAGAGATTTAAGATTATTGATGTGCTGATGTTAAACTTTGATCCTGTATTTGACAGAAACATGTTACTGTCATCTACCACCAATAAGATGAACCCACAAAAAAACTGTGGGAAACCTGCAGTTAATTTTTTTTCTTCATCAAATGTTGAGAATATTTTTGTTGAATATTACTTCAGTTAAAGGCCCATTAAATAAGAACAAGAGTAGAAAAGTATTACCTTTGTCAGCTTTCATAGGCTGTAGTTGACGTTTAATAGCTGCCAGGATATTTGATTATCGATGTTTTGTCCCCTGAACTATGTTTGATTTCAGATTGTGTCATAATACTCGCACTTTATCTTCCCAGGACGCCCTAGCTCTCATCAGATTAGATGAGCTCTTCCTAGAAAGCTTTGATGTCACAGACGGTAAGTCGACACTGACACGGTACATCTGTGTGCTCTGAAAGTCGACATTCAATTAACATTTCTCCTCTCTGCTGCAAAATGAACTCTATGTCCAGTGTGTATTTAACAGTTTTCCCGTCTCGTCTGCCTTGGCAGTGAAACCTCTGAAGGGAGACCACTTATCCAGAGCCATTGGAAGAATAGCAGGGAAAGGAGGAAAAACCAAATTCACCATTGAAAATGTCACTAAGACTCGTATTGTGCTTGCAGACACGTGAGTCCTCTGTTACTATTCCTACACTTTTACTGTAACATTGTTTAACCCTCATGTTGTGTTCATTTCATGTTAAACAATTTTGTGTTCCCTGGTCAAAAATGACCATTCCATTAAGACTCATCATAAAAACTATAATAATACATATATTATCACTATTTGTTGTGTTAGATTTTTTTTTATCAACTTAAATTCTTGTGAACATTACAAGTTTTGAATTTCTATTTGTTATTCATGGCCTGTATGCCTCATTGATCTGAGCTTATACATCTTGAATTCGAGTTCTAAAAAACATAATTTCTGGATTATTTTGACTTTAAGAAATAATCAGACTACTAATCACAGACTACTCCTGGTCAAAGTTACCAACGACTTCAGCTTCTGACACTTCCTCCTCTAATCCATCCTCACTGCCAGTTTCCTGGCCTCTCTCCTCCTCACCAGTGTGGTGATCAAATATATAATCAAGAGCCTCACTTACCGAGTATATCGGCCTGCCATGGTGCTGCCACATAATGAATCCGTGAGCAAGGCCTCATAAAAGCATTATATACCAAAGCTACGAGAAAAGTTCAGTATTATTGAAAGTACGTTGCAGCTGTCTGTGAGAGCTGCCAACAGGTGTTGCTCCCGTGGGAGAGAAACTCTAATGGGCAAAGGTTCGCGTAGTGGTTGCCAGGGAACCCAAAGTGTGTGTGTGTGTGTGTGTGTGTTCATCTGACAAATGAGGATGTACCTGAGCTCACTTTTATACACTAATTGTTGTCTCCCCCATTCATTTCTAATGACCGGTCATTTTGATTTCAGAGATTAAACTTTTAAATCAGTCAAATTTGACCTGGAACACAACATGAGGGTTAAAATCAAATAGTTTTCAAATAACCAAATCAGGAAAATATCAATGAGCAATCTCTGTTTTCACATTTCAACACAGGAGACTGATTTAATCATATAAAACTGTTAGACACAAGTAGTGTTTTGTTGTTAAATGCAGAAAAGTACCATTGTGATACAGAATTATTTACTGGTGATTGTGAATTCTTACCTAAAATGAATATTGTAACTTTCTCTTGAACCCATGCAGACCGGTTGGCATACAGCACAAGTTAATATCTTTTAACTAAAGCCCTTAATACTCCTTTATCTCTCTCTCTCTCTCTCAACAGGAAAGTTCACTTATTAGGATCTTTCCAGAATATCAAGATGGCCCGGACAGCAATATGTAACTTAATCTTAGGTATGAAATGTATTGGTGACAAAGGTTGATCAGGCTGTTGATGTCATATTTGGACCAGATCTTTGTAGTGCTGAGAAATGACCTTTAAACCCCTTTTTGCCCCAACAGGAAGTCCACCTTCAAAGGTCTATGGAAACATCAGGGTGGTGGCCAGCCGGACTGCCGAGAGATTCTGAAGTCTGATTGGCTGTTGTGTGTGTTTATCCTTCCCCCCCATTGGCTGGTGGGATTCCCACTTTGATCTGTGTGGATGAATTAAGACTGTTGACTCCCTTTTGGACCGTCGCCTCAGGTTATGGCCTCACGATTTAAGATGCCACCTGTTTTAACACATTTTTGGATCAGTTTGACCCAAAACAAGAGGCAGAATCGTGACACATGCAATTATCTGTAAGCAAGAGTTTATGTAAATAAATCATTTCAATCCCTGCTAACAATGAGTCATTTTGTTCCTGAAGTCTGTAAGATGTCAGTTTTTGGAGCTAACTCAGGAACTAACTCATTAATAATTAAAGATGAGTGTATGCTGCCCCCCGACAAATCCAGTTTGTGATTATGACTGCACGGTCCCAGTCAATATCCTGGAGGGAAATTAGTTTTTAAAAGGCCCAGAAAAGCCATTACTTTCAACATTTCAAAGTTTATTTAAATTTTATTTAATTTTCATACAGTATCAAGTTTCCAACAGTCCCACAGCATAAGATGCAGCATGCAGAAAAGAAAAAAAAATTCTCAAAATTAAGTCTTCTCAGATATCCGCACACAAACTAAAAAGTCCCTCAGAAAAAAAAAAAGGAATTAGCACTTACAAACTAAAGCGCGGTCTGAACTATACAGAGAACAGAGAGCCAGAACTGCATTTAACAAATACTTATATACAAAAGGAAAAAAAAAAACATCAAATTTTCCCCTTTAAGCTGAGTACAGTGTGTGGCAGTTTGAGACAGGATCAGATATGCAACCTTTACTGGAATAGAAGCATCTCGCTGACCCAGGTAAAATACAAAAAAGTTACATGTAGTTCAGTTCATTTGGATTACCTCTCATAATATGTGTACATTTACCAAAGTTTGGCAACATCCATATTGTATACCATTAAATTCTTAAATATATTAACATCACCATCCATGTGTAAACAAGAGGATTATTTCAAAAAATTGATCTACATGCACAACAAAAAATATATTTCCATGTCATGCAAGCACAGGGAGGCCCAAGCCGTGCAGAGCTTTGGGATAAGGGACAACAGAGCACTTCAGATTCACATCTCTGACTGAAAACTCCTGTTCAGACCAGCAGTCGGCCTCCAAAGCGAAATGGAAAGCTATCCCAGATGCCGTTTATAGTCGGAAGCATTTTTCCCTTGGAAATTAAAATTTGGTTGAATTTATGTCTTTCTCCCTGTTTGTATTAGTGGGTGGGAGGGGGAGAAAAAGAGGTGCCTGTGACAGAACAAAAAAAAAAAAAAAGAAGTGGGAGAAGAAGCCAACTTTTGAAATGTACACGTTCAGAAAAAACAAACAAAACTACAATTTACAGTCTATCCCATTGCACACTGATCATGCCAACGTGTTAAGATTTTAAGTGTTCGTGTTGTGTTAAAGAAAACTGACCCGTCCTGCGCTGTACTGAGAAAGGTAAGTAGGTAAGGGCTCATGTCAAGCAGAGGCAAAACCTTCGTCTCTTGCTGTTAAACAAGATGAGCACACATTGATTACCTAATATACACATACAAAACACACAAAAAAAACGCTGCCTGCAGATAAGTCTCTTAAATTGTTATATACTCGCACAAACGAGTAAACGGTGTATAATTCAAGCTCAAACTATTCTGTTCTCATCTCATTCTGTTTTCATCATTAAAGAAAATGAATGAATTCACTACAGTTCATTCATTCAGTGTGAGTGCAGAGCTATTCTTTGCACCGGAGATTGTCCTGTGGGTGCACCCTGTTGAATGCGCAAAAAAAAATAAAAATAAATAAAACGCTCCTTCGGAGTAAACCATGTATCAGTTTGCAGCCACAAATTACTTTGGAAAGACATTTTCTTGGCATTGATTTGAACTACCTATAATTTCATGACAGGAAACAAGGATTACCTCCAACAATACAAACACATTCTCCAATATGAATAAAACTAGCAATCTTATCACAAAAACAAAAAAAAAAGGAAAACCATGAGTTGCTTTGCTAAGACTGACTGGAAGCTTCACTGGTCTAATCCAAACGGCCTGTATGTGAGCTAAAAACGGAGGACAAAAGGTCAGAAAATCTGAAATTTAGTTTTGCACCTAATGACTTGCAGTTAGAAGCGTCACGAGCCAGTTTGTCCAGCACGAGCGACGGCGGTGATGATAATAATGGTAATAACTTGGACTGGTTTCTGGATATGTTCTGGTTGGCACTTCATACCCTACTTTCTAGTTGTACTGTAAGTCAAGTGTTAAAATACTACACACTTCCCCTCACGAGACAACCACAGATATACTTGTATTTTTTTTCTTCTTTATAAAAGACAAGAACAAAAAATAAATATCAAAAATAACAATTAACAAAAAAAAAAAAAAGAGAGAAAAGATGAAATATGAACAAGCCAACCAGCCTCTTCACTGCGCCCCCTTTCCCCTCTTTCTCCCCCCTCATCCAAAACCAGAGATGCTCTTGCAAACGACATACATGTCCTTCAGTCTCTTAAAGTGCTACGACCGGGTTATTGAGAGGATTTACAGTTCAATAACACTTCAAAGTTGGCTTCATGCGAGGCCTGTGGTTTTTGAAAGAAAAAGTGGCTTCACAAGGAGAGAGAGAGAGATTAAGAGAAAGAGAAAGAAAGAGAGAGAGAATACTTCCGTTGAGTTACACAGAGAGCGTTTTGCCGGACGTCTTGAGCAGATCTTCAGAGATGGTGGAGAAAGCAAGTGTCGAGGAAGAAGGGGAGGGGGGAGTCAGCAAGCGGAGGAGCGCTCACACATCCACCACCATCTTTTTGTGTATATCGAGACCACCGACCACCTGGAGGAGTGAGTGAAAGGGAGGCAAGAAAAGAAAATGCATCATTAATCCGGTGCCATTTCGGCAGTGAAAGCATCCTCATAAAAGCTCGAGGTCCCGTTTTATGGCAGACATTTCAAATCATTGCAGGTGTAACTAATAACTCTGATGAGGGCTCAGTTTCATTGAGTGTCCCAGCGAGTCATGACAGCGAACCGGCGTGCACAACAGCAGGGAGAGCAGCTGTTATTAATGTTATTGATTACACCTGTGATTTCCTACTGTGAAAAGTCAAACTGCTGCTGTGAGAAAAAGCTTATTGTGAGTCAAACCGCCTCTACCAACATGCAAGAGTGAGTCTGCATTCCTCTAGATAAGTTGTGTTAATTGTCCTAAAACTTCCTGACACAGTAGATACAGTGCAAATGCTACAACTATTGATTGTTTTCATTATCAATTAATCAATTTTTATCCATTTTTATTTAGTATAACATGTAAGAAAACAGCAAGAAACCTGTGTCCATGGTGAAGACTTCAGTTGCTTATTTTATCCAACCAACAGTCCAAAGCCCAAAGATATTGAATGAATAACACATAATATAATAATAACACTTAAACAATTAACTGATTATCAAAATAGTCAATTAAGTATTACACCAATAAAACTCACAAGAGACATATTAAACAAGGGCTGGTCAAAATCGAAGCAGCAGAAAAAGAGATACAAAAAAGATTTCCCATAATGCAGCTCCATTTTATCTTTCATTATCTCCCCCATCTCCTAAATCTTCGTGTCTTTCTTTCAAACCTCACACCTACAGTTTTAAGTCTCAAGCCGAGATAACCGCGATGACACCATCAGTTTTTATTTTTTTAAATGCTGGACCTCCTCCAGAGCTGCAGCAGACATTATACAACTGTATTAACAGGCGGAGCAGTACTCTTAATCTTTGCCAACATCGTCCAGCCTCTGTTCTTCACATCAACTAACTTTGTGTGTAAAATCAGCGGAGTGACCCTTTAAAATCGACAAGTTGTTTTAACACTACACTCAAATGTGTTGTTACGCAGCTGAAATCTTGCAGCAGCACTGGAGGTGTAAACCTTTTACTACTGCTGGCCTTTTGACGAGATCTATTTTTACATCCATCGTGTTATTTTTACACCCTCTTTGTTGCTGTTTCTTTCACCCCATGTTGCTCAGATCAGTACTACTACAAGCCAGACTGAAATCCCATCACACAGTCTCTTCCCTGAGCCTTGAAACGTTTGAGCAGCGCTGCTTTGTTAAAAGCTGGATCTAATATTCTCCGTCGTCGTCCTGAAAATACACTCCCGCAAGGACGAGAGCCTTTTTAGTTCATGGCTCCCGAGATGCAGCCATCAAATGTGGGCCTTGTGTCTGTCAGAGTTAGAACAGGCGCCTTTCATTTCAGAAAATGTCTGTGAGCAAAGCTGGTTCCACTGGGGTCCGACAAGAGACGAGTTATCTGCACGATACGCTTCAACAAAAGAACGCTAATTATGTTGAAAGAGACTTTGCTTGCCTCTTTGATCTCAAATTAGATAATTAAGGCTGTGTACTTTTTATCTAAATTGTGAGACCAATTTTTAAATCAGTTTGACAGAAATGCAGTCACAGATTAGCAAAATATCGGTTCACGGTCACGACTGTGTGTGTTCCTCGATTTTAACCAAAGAGCAGATCCAGTCATACATGATTCTGTCACCTACATCAAACTACCACGACGCCATCAGCTTTTCAACCAAAACTGCACCGGCTTGATTTTCACAGGACTGTAACACTCCACTTTCCTCCTTTATCAGCTGGAGATCTGTCAAATCTTACTGATTTTTTTAGCTCTGAGCAGACTTTGAACTTTGTCTGATAGTTGTTTAAGAATGATCGAGCCTTTTGAAGCTGACAAAGTCCAATGAGAGTGAATCCAAAGCAATTTTAAAAAAGTTTTAGAGGCATCAGACATTTACTTCTGTCAGTCAGATGGATTCTTTCTCTGCTTTTCAAACATTCATGCTAATTTCTTGTAGATAACTTCACAGCATTTCTCTGTGAGGCAGGTTTCAGTGGTTTGAGTTAATTATAAATAACTTAAGCTCTAATTAATCCCTGAATATTGAGCCCAATTCAAGACGGGGGCACTTTGCAAAATAAAAACGTAATGTTTTTTGCTCCCCCAGTTGTTGCGATGATCCTCTTGCTGCAGTAATACAGCAGAATAACTCATAACAGTAAACAGAAATTCATTCACCCTCCTCCGCAAAGAACCTCTGTGAGAACTCATTACTCTCTCCCTGTATTAGTACTCGGCCCTCTCACATAATCTTCTCCTCATTATTACGTTCTCACTATAAATATAAACTTATTTCACAGCTGGGCTCATTGTGAATGTTGAAATGAATCTTTTATTGGTTGTTGTGCTCCTGTAGTATAATACAGCCAAAGTGCTGGCTCAGTGTTTTTAGTGCTCCATCATATGTAGCGAGAACTCAGCGTATTTCAACAGGAAGTGTGAAACTGAAACCCAGCGCTGCCAAGCCTAAGCAAAAAAGTTGTTTTTTTTTGCCCCTTTGACATTTGCCGTCACCCTAACGGGCTGCATCAGCAGAAATGTCAGTGCCCCCGAAATACCCCAGGAGGGCTTCCACTTACTGCACAAAACTCTTCAAAGGATATCCTGCCGTCTCCGTCCTTGTCTGCGTTGATGATGGTCTTGTCCACGATCTGCTGGAGTTGCGTGTCCTTCAGGTTGTTGCCCACCATCATCTTCAGCACCTGGAAGAGCTCGCCGTTGGAGATGTAGCCATCCTTGTCCATATCGTAGATCCTGAAAGCAACTGCGCAACACGAGGCAGAGGGAAGGACAGGGGTGTCAGTCAGTTACACGGACACACCCACAGATCACCAAATGTCAAAGGAAATGGATCTCTGGGGGTCGCATACTAAACTGACAGTGAGGATTGGAAGGCTCTTTAACTTTAGTCTTTACCTGTTTCAAACTTTGCCCACAGAAAACTATTGAAAAAAATGACAAATAAGCGCCTATCAAACATGCTCTTGTTTTGCTTTCGGTCACACTGGCTCCACTAAAAGCAGCGACATCTCAAGTGTCTTTGTGTTAAAAGTGACTGACGAGCTTTAAGCTTGATTTCAGAGACAGAGCGGTGCAATAAAATGTTAAGGTGACATTTCCGCATAAATCAATCTGGCTAGGAAAAAAAAAAAAAAAATCACTTATGATAAGAGATTTACTCGCCGATATCAGCTGAGCTAAAAAGTGAATTGTGTATACGGTTTGCTGCCCAGGGGAGTTTTTTGTTGTAGCAGTAGGGCGAGGTGAGACAAACAGAACAGAGGGAGACACGGGAGACAAAATCCCTGCTGGTTTTTAGTCCCAAAGCAGCGAATGAGCCTCGAACCAGCAGTGCTACCTCTGGCCACGTGTGGGTTTTAATGAAGAAGCAGCAGCTTTACTCACATCGAAGCTTCTGTTCCTTGTCCCCCTTGACGCTGAACTGCGAGACTCCCTCAATGAACTCTGGGAGAGGGGAGGAGAATAACAATCAGTGCTGCAGGTTTCACAGCTAATCAGGCTTCTGCACAGGCTCCACTTCAGTAGTGCTGGTGTTAATATTATGGCGGGATGCGAATGTGTGATATACAGTATATATATCTGTGGTGGGTAGGCAATACATGACAGAGCTGATCATTCAAATGAGCAAAAACAAACACAAAATAATCCACAACTACACAGTAATACATCAGTGTTTTATAGCTATTTTATTTATTTATTCATGACACAATTTAATTATTATATTTCTAACTTCTAAGACTTGGGATCTATAGATTCCCTGTTTTTCTGTTCCTTATTTCCAGCCTGGTTAGTACTCCTAGTGTTATGAAAAGCTGAACAACTGCTTGGTGTAAAGTCCCCAACGAGTCTCCTATCATGATCCGATATTTATTATCATGTATTGTGTTTGGACTTCCAAGATAAACACGGAGAACAATACGTGTGATCGGTAAAACATTTATTTTTTCTTTAAAGGTTATGTGGGATACGCAGTGTATTTGTGCATTAGCAACGACCCTGTTTTTACATCAGCTTCATTACAGTAAATGAGCTTCACGTCATTAAATACTAATGGAACATGCTATGGCTGTCTTATATTGTTAGATGGAAAAAAAAACATTAGCCTCTGCAAACACAGAAGAACAGCACGGAGACATTAATACGGTATTAACATGAACCCAAAAGTGCTCTCTCATGCTGCAATAATCTACTATACCTAAAGTATGTGACTGCTGTCTTGAAAACTTTCCTTATACATTTCACATGAGAATTTACTAGTAATAATGGCTTGATGGAAACCTGTCATAATATACTGATGGGTAGTGAGTGTCTTTACTATTTTTCATATAATTCACTGACACCTAAACTCTGGAGCTCCTGTTTTACAGATCTGCTGCTTTTTTTTTCCTTTTAAAAGGTTATGCATCTCGGTCTCTGATTGCATGGACTGACAAGATCAGAGTCTAGATGCTAAATCTCAACTCAACAGTCAGATAAAGGATGAGCAAACTTCCTCTGAGTTAACTGGGTTCTCTGCTAAAGTCCTGACATATAAACTGTGAAAGTGGTGGTTCAAATTTCAAATCACTAAAGTAAAGTAATTTCGGGTAAACTCTCTGAAATATGATGATCGCTGCAATCAAATGTGGGGCAGCTTGTACCAAAACCAGATCAGCAGTGTTGTGGTATCTTTATGAGAGTTCACAGAGGAACACAGGCCGTAATAAATCTGTGTTATCAGGCACCAGTAGTTCCCCACACATACCTTTAAAGTCCACCTCTCCGTTCCCGTCTGTGTCGAATATGTCGATGACCCTCTGCACCAGCGGGTTCTGTTGGAGCTCCGGCAGCGACATGAACTCCTCCACACTGAGTGAGCCGGAGTTATCTAGGTCGAGTTTCTTAAACCTCTTCCCTAGCCTCTTAATCTCATCAGCATCGACTGGACAGAGACAAAAAGAAAAAGAGAGAGGGGGAGAAGATCGTGATTAGACTTTTACATTGCTTTTGTAGATGTTCAGCTGATGCTATTATTTGTCTCGCAGATCATTATAAACAGCGAGAAAACAAATAAAACTGAAGAGGGGGCAGAAGGATGGTGCCAGCCCCCTCAAACCAGAGCAGCAATAAAGGGAAGTAATACTGGGACAAGAAGAAAGGAAAGAGTTAAAAGCGACCCGGAAAAAATGAGCAATGCTGCACTGCTCACCTGCAGCCTCCGAGGATGGATAAAGAATAACGCAGACTAAACCAGAGCATATTTATGCAAAATATAAATACTCTCTCCAACACCTGCATGAACAGTGGTCATAAATTTTAGTAGCCACCACTTGCAACTAGGTCAAGGACACCACTTCCGGCCTGCACAGGACTGAGCTAACCACTCTGAGCTGCAGGCCCACAGTAACCACAGTACATTTTGTTCTGCTCTCCTCCACAGAGACCTGAAATGGGTGCAACTATTGAAAAAGCTCCCGGTACTAGATTGCACATATTATATGAAGCCAACCCTGGAGCTGCTGTAACGATACTGCTGTGATCCTGAAATGGATGAAGGGAAACAAAAGGGAAGAGAGGCGGAGGAATTTAAAAAAAAAAAGGTTGAAGAGAAGGATTAAAAGAGGATGTAAGAGATGGATACGGAGTCAAATACACAAATACAACTTCTGAAAACTTACAGCCTTTGTGGTCTACTGGTGCTTTTCTATCAGAAGGGGTCTGGATCTTCCCTGCCATCAGAAAGAGCCCTAACTCCCTGGCCGGTATACTGAACAATGGCAAGGAGTAATCCAGAAGCAATAACAAAGCCAGTTGTTAATTACTGTATAAGCTCATTCAAACGCGGCCATGTGATCCCACCAGCCAACCACGAACTACTACTTCGCCAGCTTTCATCTATTAATCTTAACACATAGCTGACAGAGGGAAGGAGTGAAGGGAAGGGGGGCGGAGGGTGGCAATAGAGAGGTGTGACGGATTTATGAGTCTAACAATTCAGTTCATGCCAGTTTTGATCAGGCTTGCTGACCTCCATGAGGACAGCCGGTTCCGGTGAACGTCAGTAAAAAGATAAGACTGAACAGGTGATTTATGATGTAATGGCACAACAGCCAAGAGTGGGACGAGAAGCTCACAAGTCAAGATAGTGAGCTCTTATTGTGAAGTTCACGTCATATGAAATTTATTTTACATTATACTTAAGTTAATTTTCAGTTAAGCCTCTAAGTATATTTCATGTATCAGTGTATCTAATGTACCTGATCTACATTTGACAAGACAAACTTTGATGATTTCAAGTTGAAGGAACCAGATGTTATCCCAGGTTTCCACTTCTTATTATATGATGTGAGAAGAAATAGAGAGGGAGGGAGAAGGGTGTAGGTTGTGTTTTGGGTTTCAACGTTCGGACGTGCTGTGCTACATCAGCTTGATGACTAATCAGAGTGCGAGTGTGGTGGAGGAGTAGGGGAGGAAAGAGAGGGAGAGAGGAAGAGAGAAAGACAGATTGAGAAAGAGAGAGTTGGGATGGTCACAGCCACAGACTTTTGGGTTGGTTTCAGGACATAAAAAGTAAAATAAAAGTATAACCAGTACAATCTGCTGAAGTCCACATAAAAGAAAGCTGTTCATGAGTTTCTGTCTGTGCACCAATGTTCCTGTACATTTATTGTCCCCGGCAAATACTATAAAAAACTTCTGATGTCCTGCTTCTCAACTGGACAGTTTATTACACTTCTTGTTTTTTTTTTGTTCTTTTAACATCTAATAGTAAAGCTGACAGGAAGTCACTTGATAATAAAGTGGGTTTTATTTGCTCAGAGGTGCTATTAAATCGCTGAAGGGCATCAGGCGTACAAAATCAAACAGCGAGGATATTATGTGCAGTTAACGCCGGAACTTCAGGTTTTGAACTTTCTATTCAAGCGGCCGCAAGCAAACAATGGAGGCGGAGATCATGTCAGTTCACCTGTCCTGGATCAAGGTGATAAAGCCAAATGTCAAATTTACCAGGAATAAAAAGGTATAATAAAAAAAGGAATAAAAAGTACAATTACACTTGAAATATTCAGAAGAGGCTACACTACAATGACAATATTGTATACTAAGAAGCTGAAACAGCACATTAATCTATCGATAGTAATTCTGAATGGTCAGACACAAACAAAATATTAGAAAATGGCACCTCGGGCTACCATAATTTGTGATGGGCAGTTTTTCCTTCTTTGATGTTTGTCAAACCCAACAGTTAATTGAGAAATTAATCAATAATGAAAGTGACTGTTTAAGTAGAAGTAGGTCAGATTAGCCTTTTTTTAAAAACTGAAAACCAAGAAATTATAAAAGGAACTAAACAACAAGGTCTGTTTTTATCTCTTCTATGACTGCAGCAGATGGTAAAAACCTGGAATCACTCTAACTCACGTCCTATTGTTCCTTGATGGGTGATGCTCTGATTCATCAGCAGCATTAACATTAGCCGCTGGTAAATTATGTCTGTGTGTCGTGTAAGCACCTGGGGAATTAAATTTGTCATACAAAAGCCACTGCAGCCTGTTGATTAATAAACAGTTGTTTTGCCCTGTGCATCAGTAGGAAACGCAGCCCTTCAGCGTACAATGGATGTTTGTTATACTGCGTCTCATGTCCCTGATTTTTGCACACATTAAAGTAGATTGGGTCAGCGGTTTATTGCTTTGTTTTTTTGTGTCACTGACGGCTCCAGACACATGATGAATCTGCACACGAGCACACAAAATCTGATCCATGCCACGAGGTTTCTGTGTCCACAAGGTGTGGGTTATGAGAGCCGAGCACCCGGCTGTCCTCTGACACAAAACACTTCCTTATCAGCAGCCTCCTGTTTCCTGTTCGCACATGACACCAGCCTGGCACGCAGCGGTTCAGGATGTGTGTGGCATCAATGTCACAGATACTCAACATACAGGCTTTAATTAAATGAAAGCCATATTTATTCAATCAAGGTCACCTGTGGCACAGCTAAATTTGTCTTTTTTTAAATTTAAGTGTGGTTATAAATGTTTCTTTTGTTCAGCTTCTTCCTGACACATGTTCTGTGAATATCTCTCTCTCTCTCTCTCTCTCACATCACACACACACCACATTCTGCAAGCGGGTGAAAAACCAATGGCACAGAACAACAGGGAGTACAGCTCTCCTCATTTGTTCAGCAATAACTTTATAATTAAAAGGCACTTGTCAGTGAATAATAGGATGGCATTTTGAGGGTTGCTTAATGAGAGGGAGGGGGGATACCTCGGGCACTTTAACCTGAAATGCTCAGAGGCCCCTCTGGCCAACCAAGCCACATACATAGAGCTGAAAATTAATTAATCGTTTAAGCAGTTTTTAAGGAAACATTCCCAAATTTACCAACTATCAGCTTGTCAAATCTAAATATTAGCTGATTTTTGAAGTCATTTGATAGTTAACTTAAGATTTTTGTGTTTTGGACAATAGGACAGACATCAAAGACGTCTCCTTGGGTTCTGGGAAACTTTGAGGGGTATTTTCTTATAATTTTTGACATTTTAGAGATCAAACCATTAAACAGTTGATCGTGGAAATAACTGGCAGATTAATTAATCATGAAAACTATCATTAGTTATAGCCATAAAAATAAAAATCATCATTCTGTAAGGCCCTTAATGTAAGATTTCGAACAGCAGATGTTAATTCAAACCGGCTCTCTGTCACAGTTTAACTTCTTTTTGTTGCAACACAGTCAGGTCAGCGGGATAAGCTGGCGTACAGATGAAAAATGGCTCTGACATTTACATCGCATAACAAACTTTGGTGCAGTCGCTGAGCGGGGAACATGTGAACACTGTGCCCAGATCCCCGATCTCGAGATTGCTGTCTGGAGCTGCCAAGTGAGTAGGTACATGTATTATTCATGCTAGCGAGGACGACAGCTTTTTTTTTTTTTTTTTCCTCACAGTCCCCTTCCCGGTCTCGAACCAACAAGTCCCACGTTTGCCAGCATCACAGCCAGACACGGCTCCCGGCTGAGCCAAATTAAACTCATGATTAAGACTTCTACTACAGCAGTTAGTTTAACCGACTTATCAAACATACGGCTCTTTCTGGAAACAGATATGGTCAAGAGGCAGAGAGTCCCAAATCGTATCACAGCCAGTTTATGGCTCCATAGGAAATACCCAATAAACCAATGAGCTTCTCCGATTTAATCATCATTACCTCACGCTCTTATGCAAACTGTTTCCAATAAGCAAAGTAAAATAAGCTTCTGGATCGCCAGCTTTACAGGCGCTGACTGCCATCATCCTTTACTGCAGCCAAGATCTCAAAATGTGGTGCGTTGACAGGTACCCAAAAGTGTCCAACAGATGAGATACTTGGTTTGCTTACAAGAGGAAGAAGAACAGAATCAAATAAAAAAACTGGAACCTGTCACTGTATTGACAGGAGAGCTGTGACAGCTGAAATGACCAAGCTTGATAGAGAACTGCCGAGAGGAAACATACAAGATGCTCTTATTTTTTGTGCATACAATTACAGACAAGAGGTCACAGAAAAAGTGAATGAGATCACATGAAATACTTAATATTGTAAGTGCAAGTCTTCCTTCCATCAGAAAGTTGGAGAGGAATGAAAATATGTTCTAAAATATGGTAGGAAGGGGCAAAAAAATTTCCAAAATGACCTCCCTTTGCAGAGGAGGAGACAGACGAGTCTCTAACCTCAGCGTCGGGCCATGGGCTGCATGTTTGAACAGGGCAGCAGAGATGACATCTGTGATGATGTGGGTGATGTTGCATCTCACACATGCATGCACACACACACTGACACCTCTGTCCCACACTGCCATGTAGGTACAGAAGATCTGCACCTTTTACATGATGGCGGAGTCGGCTACATCACCGTAAGACCACATTTTGTATGAGAGATTTCTTTTCTTTTTTTACAGTATGCTCTTGTGTTTGGCTATTCTACTACGACTAATAATAATAATAATAATAATACAGAAAACAATAACATAGCAGAACAGTTTTAATTTAATGGAACATTCAAGGGAAAACTCTCCAAAAAAGAAATGGTTTTCTGAGAGGGCTGCACAGTCATAGAGGCTCCTCACACTGCTATGCTAATGAGCGGCTCTGAGGGAGACCCAGTGTAACTGTGAGATGATTATGATAATCTCATATACTCCACCGCAGAGCACAACACACACACACACACACACACCACAAACACTTTCATAAACGTTGTATGCACCCTCAACTGTGTTACATTAGGCAACTGCAACCCGTTAGCCCCCCAAAGTAGCCTACACACACACACACACACACACACACACACAGACGTAAAAAGAAGGAGAAACATTCAGACAATTATTCATGTACGGATGAAAACAAAACACATGCATATGTATGTCATCAGCTTTTGAGTGCACACAGGAGGTTCACACTATGTCTGTTACACACACATAAGCATCAATTAACAAAAAAAAAAAAAAAAAAACTGGTTAGTGGTTCAAATCTGTGGTCCATAGCTTGTCTTGTGTATCCTCCTGTACTGTTTGTATTTCACACGCACACACAACTATAAAGACAAGAACAGCACAAATATTGAACTTAAATTTTTATCGAAATATGCATGTGTTAATGTCATTATGCAGACTCCTGTCTGTTTTTTCTGGCTGAACTAAAGCGCAAATGATTACATTTTAGATCAATTATATGCAAGTTCCTTACCAGTATCAATGCTAGTGTTTCTGTAACAATCTCACTTTTGTGCAGCATCTGACTGTACACTAAATGTTCTGCTTAAGCCTGCAGCATTACTGCTACCAGCCACAGTTAACAGTCAGCTAGCTCAGGCTAACCATTAAACAGCAGCACAGCTGTGGGAACAGAAAATCTGCTAAGTGTAACTGGGTTTTCCTCCCCATTTTTGTTTAATTATAAAACACAATGTTCCCAAAATGTAATTAATGAGTTTGTCCTCTTAAGCATGCTCAGCCCTCAAACGGTCCACCCTGCACTTTAATGGAGACATGTGACTGCATTAACAGAGTCAACCTGAGCCGAGACGGGCAGGGGAGGGAGTGATACACAGAGCAAAATTCAGCGGGCGTGTTACTGATAATTACAGCCTAGAACCTGCTGGATATAGCTCCCTAAACACACGAGATAAGGTGTGAGGGTGGGTAAACATGAGAAGGTTACAAGCACAGCTCAGTAATTACACGACGTTGACACATGACACCGTGCCAATAAGCATAATGGGGTTGTACCGAGCCAATGAGGGAGGAGTGTTGTCTAGGGAACATATCAGAAGATAAAAGACTGATACAAGATAATAAAAATAAATAATGTTGATTAAAACCATTAAAAAGGGATGCACAAATCAGTTTAGTAGTCATGAGGAGTGTTGCGCAGTATGAGGAAACAGCTGCAGAACGTCCTTCTTTTCATCCTAAAAATAACCTATAGTGTTTTACAGTTTTATGAACACTCTTCAGCTGGGGAGATTAGCATGTAAGTATGCTAAATCTGTACATTTGTTGAGAAAAGGCAACACTATTCTTGACATGAAAAAAAAAATAAAGGAGGGTATTTTATCAGCTAAAATTGTTCTTAAAGTTGAAATTCAAGCAGAGCAACCAGCTAAAGTTCGGCTCAGTCTTTCTCCTGTTTTTTTTTTCAGGTGAGCAGAGAACTGATTCTGGTTTATCTGATAATCTGGAAATGAGGTCTTTTCTGGGATGAATAAAAGGCACTAATACACACCTCTCTCTCGCTCTCTCAGTCTTATTTCATGTATGCCTCTGGTAAGTGGAGGCCATACAGCCGAGTGTGCGCACTACAGAGGAGAGCTCTAGCACTCGGTGCATTAGGCTGATTGCTCTGCCTGCTCTGATAATGTACAGCTCGCCTGCATAGACCAAACTGAGGACAGAGCAGGGCAGCGCACTGACGGTGTATATTTATAGTCGTGCCGTCATTAGAAAACCCCCAACTCACCCCACCAACAGAGGCTCTGGCTCCCGCCCTCAGGGAAACCCCTAGCAACAAGGAACTCCAGCGAGTCGCCCGCCGTTTATTTTGGGCGCCTGCAGACAGGCCTGCGATAGTTTCAGGCTCGCTGCTGCATCTCTGTGAGAGCACGATGTGTTAAGGGGCAATTTGTGTGTGTGTAATTGGGGGGTGAAGAGAGTGGCTGAGAGTGGGTGCGTGCATGCACTTTAGAAAAACTGTGTGAGAGTGTATGTGTGTGGAGGTGTGTCTGCGTGGTTTGTGTGTCTTATTATGCACGCTCCCACAAGTAGGCCATTAAATTTTGCCTGATCTAAGCTCAACTGAGCCAGCAGGGGTGAGACACTGCATTGACAAAAGGATACAGGCCTTTTGAAAAATTCATCCTGCAGCATTAATGATGACCTTTCTTCACAATCTATTTTATCAAACGATTCTTCAGGACAAACTCCTTCTTGTTGATCTTAAGGACATCAACAAATAGAGTTAAGAACCGTTTGATGGGAGACACAGATGAGTGGGTATTAGACATTAGTTGGTTCACGTCTCATTGAAGGCAGTAGGGCTGGTGGAGGTGCGGCACATTGAATCTATGTGACCAGCAGGCCAGAGCTAATTTCTTCGCAGCCAATGCCGGCCTGTCCAAGCTCTTGATGAGCTGAACAGCTGCTCTGTCAGTGGAGGGTGAGAGAGAGAGAGACAGAGGAAGAAAGCCAAAGAGAGCATGAGAGAGAGAAAAAAAGATAAAAGAAATAGGAAGTAGTAGACACAGGAAGGCAAAAAGAGAAGGTTTTATAGAGGCAAGCTTAGTAGCACTAAATTTGATCCGGTTTAATCTAAGAGGACAAAAGACATCCTTGAAGTAAAGTAACTAAACAATAATATTAATGCACAGTATTTTCATGTTACACCATTACTTTTTTATTTTTTTTATACATTTAACTATTAATTTAGTTTGTGCATTTCAGATAACTGTTTTTCATGCCTGTATAGCATCTTAAAAAAGATAAAGACAGCAGAACAGATAACAGCCAAAGAGTAGAGACAGACAGACTGTGGTGAATAAGGAGAGGCGGCTAAAGAGAGAGTGACAGACTGGCAGAGAAATGGAGAGACGCCGTAAATATCTCAGACTGAATGCAGAGGTCCTTGATGGGTTCAGTTCAGGGTCATGCATCATCCAAATCCACCTCCCCTCACCATGGTGGCATAATGCTGGGGGAGGAATGCCTGGAAGGCCTGGCAGGCCAAGGCCCTGTCCCCTGTGATGTCGCAGTTGTACAATCTAAGTATGGACAAGCCACAGTGTGTCCACAGCTCTGCACTCTCTAACAAGCGGTGTCATTTTGAATATGTTTGTGTTCGTACGTGTCTTGGTGGGGGTTCCTTCTTTTGCAAGAGGACACAGAAAATCTTAAAATGACATGATGCTTAAAAGCATCTAATAGTCCTCTGTTATCACAGTTACTCTAAGATATAATGCATATCATTCATTGAAAAAAGTAGGTCTCCTTTGAAAGTGCATGTTTTAGAGCATTTCATCCATAGTTTCTTCTGCCTATTAAAAGCTCAAAACTGCAGAAATGCTACTTTTAAAGCCCTGATGTCAACATGATGAGGTCAATCTAAACAGCAACATGGCCCCTGAAGTACACCCACACCACAGAGGGACCCGTTGCGGTCTCAGTGCTCATTAAACACAAGCAGCACTGGACCTATTTTAGCCTGGTTCTTCACAGCCTCGCAGAGAGGAAATTGTGCCACTTGCACCAAGGCTTAGATATTGTGTCACTGTAGCATCATCATCATCATCATCATCATCATCGCCGCCATCATCGATGTCATGATGTAGGGAAGGTGAAGGAGGTGTAAAAGTAGAAACGTGAGTCATATTCTCAGCTCACCTCCACCTTCTGAGAGCTCAAAGATGTCTACGAGGCAGACATCTTGTAACAGTGACCAAGAACATAATAGCACATCACAAGATGACGTCTTTGGAAGCACATGACTTTAAATAAAATAAATAAATAAATAAATAAAAAAGTCAATAAATGTATGTATATATATGTATGTAATGTATGTAAATAAATACAAATAAACAGAAAATCGCATTTTCTGAGGGTACGAGACAGTGTAATAATAGGGGTGGGTGTTTAATCATCTATTTGTAGTATTGTGCCTATTACAATATTGTGAAAATTGTGAAAATGCTATATGTTTAGAGATAAAAGGACCATATGACAACACTGTTTTTGGAACGAAATACCCAACTTAAACCGCATCGATCAAAACAAATTAGTGAATTCAATGTTGCCATAAAGTTGTTTGCCTCATTGATTTGCTTCATCATAAAAATGTAAAAATGTTACTCATGCAATTTATGATATCAAACATTAGCATTCAGAAAAAAAAAACACTACAGGCACTATATCTCACAGAAAATGCTGTTTATCAAAAGGAATGTGTAAATTTCATGTGGGGAAATCCTGAAACTGATTAACTATTCCAGACAACACATTAAAAACATCCCCCTCTTTGAACAAAATTGAGTTCTGTGCAACTGGAGCAAGCAGAGATTCAAAATACTTACAATGCGAGCACATCTCCAGGGGGTAACTGGCTTCATTTCCCTACAGAAAGAGAGAAACAAAGATGTCGGTTAACATTTTCAGTTAACGTGTACTAACTTCTACTTAGTACATTTGGAGATCCAGCAGAGACACACAATGTTTGTTCAGTTTGTTTAAGATAAGACAGCAGTGATTAAAAACTCTTTGAAACAAAATGTTTCACTTTCTAAAATTAAGCCTCATTTTTGCATTTGAGTGCACATCAAACACTGGATCGATTGAATTTTATAGTAAAAATATACAATTATAAAACTCTTCTGTGCTTCAGTTGCAAACAAGTATTGTTTAACTATTTTCTACAGAACTCACAGTTGTTTCCTTGTTTGTCGAATTAACAATGGCACCTACTACAAGAGCCGGCAGACAATAGAGCCTTGTGATCTGTGCTTTATTCATTTTCATGCCATGCATTTCTCAACAGGAATAATGCAGCTGTGTTCTCTATTTAAACATTTACAGATGTAATGATGTTTGTAGAAAGAGGCTGTTGATATTATAAAATTGTCAAGTTTTTTTTTTAAATCAATAGAAGGTTAAATCCTGCAAATCGACAGAGACAGGAAGGGCTGTAAGTTCATTGTTTGTTTGTTTGTCACAAAAATGTTTCAACATACGGTTTCCCTGCTTTCCAGAGTCATTATCTAGACAGCTGTGAATTCCTGAGATAGTCTGCATGCAAATGCGTCACCTTACAACAGAGGCAACAATTCATTTCTGTTTTGTCAAATAATAAATAATAATGTTTTCCATTTGCACAGTTGTAAACTTACAGCTGTTACTTCTTCTAGAACAAATTCGGGGATTAATGCTGCACATAATAGTCGCATATTTTAGAGGAAAAGTTCAAACAGTGCTATGGAAATATCTGAATACATTTATATATACTTCCATATATTATTTGATGGATGGTAAATCTTAAACTGATGTTTATGGAGGGTGGGGTGAATTACTGGCATAGCCGAAGGGTTATGCTGCAGATTGCACACACTTTGACAAATATAAGCCATTTAAATCTGTTTTTGTGAACATTTAAAAAGTAATGCTTCACTCAAACTCCCTTGAGGCTGTTTCCTATTTACATGTGCAGCCTGATTCAAATCATGCATCATGTAGTGCACTGCCTTAAATTTTCCAGCATAGCAAAGCAAAGGGTCTAAATGAACCATCCTATCCAGAGATACTGCATGGTAGTGGTAGTGTGTGTGTGTGTGTGTGTGTGTGTGTGTGTTATTGGCTCATGTTCAACAGTCACATCCGCATCCCATCCAACACTGCAGTGTCCACTGAGCCTGAGTCTGATTGTTGGCAGAGTGAGGCTCAGGAGTCCCTGTTGCAGAGAGGTGGGGGTGACGGGACGGAGATCCTACAGCCGAGAGAGGAAGCTGCCCAGGGCCAGCGAGCAATCGATCAGAACTGTCCTGCAGCTCCATGGAGGAGCACCAAACTGAGACTGCGCTTGGCACACTGGCAGCTCAGTTTTAGCCTCAGTGGCCAAGTCAGAAGATGAACTATACACAGTGTCTAGGACATCAGCTACTGACTGCAGATGCTGGCTGAGGAAGTTGGATTTAAAGCTCTCTTGCATCAAATTTTTATGTGAGACTCCTGTCTTTCAAATTAGTGTCTGCCACGCTACGCAAATCGTACACATGGGGGCTTTAAAGAAAAGAGTAGTAAGGAATTTCAGTCAGAGAGACGTCCAGTCCATCCTGTTTAAACCAACTTTGGTATCTGAAGTTGGACTGCACAAAATAACCACACTGAGAATACTAAGAAAAAAGTCTCACAGTGTACCCTAAACAAACTACAGCCAATCTTAAAATGTTTGTAAGTTTGTGGGCAGGAGATGGATTTTGACATTTGACAGCAGGCAGAACTGAGGTTATGCTGCAGCCTCGTATTCTCATATTACAATCCTTTTTCTTACATATATAGTACCAAAACCAGAGAGGCAGAAATATGTAAGAAGTTCTTTGACGCTTGGCTGGCTTGCTTGTTTGCCGTTGTGGATGCAAAAACAGCAACAATTCCACTGTGTTTCAGAGAAAGAAAACTGAAAAACCCAACAAACCCCAAAGAATATTAGTAATGCATTACGAGAGGGAAGAAGTGCTGCTATTATCTTTTTTTCTTCTACACACACACACATAGAAACACACTCACACACACCCTGAACTGAACTGGCTAGAAAAAAAAATTCCAGTGCCAGTTATGTCATCTCCAGGCTTAACGCTGTGCTGCCGTACAACAGCAGACTTACCTCTGAGGAGTTGTGGTATTTTAAGAGTGGTGAGGAGAAAGAGGTGACATGGGATTAGGCAAGAGAGCGATTTAGCATCTGACACCCTGTCAGGAGAGTGGAATCAGGCGCTGGTGCAGTGATCAGCGGTCGACATATACACGATTCTTCTATGGAACAACAAGCTGACGGTGGCTGGGCGCGGCCAGTCGAAGGGATTGAATTCCAGTGTAGCTCGGTGTGTAGCGCATGACTCCACCATTACTGGGGTTGGGTGTCCCGTTGCCTATGTGCCTCAGAGGGTAATAGTGACAATGTGATACTTTATTGATCCCTGTAGGGAAAAGTCCTTTGGTTTGCTCCCCTATCACAGAGCTTGCACCGCTACAGAGCAGCGTTGCCACAGCTGTAGAGATACAGTGACATAGATAAAGATAAAAGGACACTTCACCTGGATTTTGGATTCAAGGCCTTGGACCAGTGGGCTTAAGTTCAAGGGCAGGCCCTGAAAGCACCCTCACCGTGCTACATGAGACTTCGGCGGTTGTTTGCGCCTTTATTTTGGTGCCCTGGGTCAGGACTAAAGAAAAATGATGATTCATTGTTGCCTTTTAGTTCTAGTCCACTTAAGGTCTGTAGACACATCTTGGAATTAAACCAGTTCTAAACATGAAATCATTAAAAACACTGATATAATCAATGCAACGTAAGTATGCACGTGTCAAACCTCAATATATAAAAAAGAATAGGTTAAACAGACAAATAATGCGCACCAGAGTTTAAACGACACCAAACACAGCTTTGGTCCCTCTAGTTAACTGAGGTTTAATTAGCACTGGACTACTCATAATGCTGTTAGACAAGATGAATTAGATCCAATTGGTGAAACATGTCCATGTCTCTAAAGCTTTTCAACTATTGTGACTCTAGTAGATGTTACTGCAGAAAAGACATCAGCAGGTAGTGATGAGGAGACTGCAAGTGCATTTTTTCTTTAGCTGACAGGCCAGTATGAAGTCTGAAGGACAAATCTGGTCGTCACTATAGTTCAACATAAGCTCATCATGTAGTGACTCAAATAAGACTAAAGTAGACCAACTGCAACAAGTAAGGACTATTAAAGTGTTGTAAATCATGAAAATGTATTTTCTCAAAAGACCAGGTAATACAATTTTTTTTTTTTTTTTTAAAAAGGAGGCCCATGGCTTCAGAGAGACAAAACAACCATTATCATAATCCAGGAGTCTGTTTTCTTTTAAAGCTGAAGAACCAAAGCAATGAACAGATAACATCAGTAAACAGTGAATGTTGGGATCCTGCAGGGATGTCTTGCTGAAAAACCAAGTGCCCTCCAGGGACAAAAATAAAGGTTCAAAGTGAAAAGTAAATGGTAATTTTGCCTTAGAATTTTTTGTTTATGCATAAACCAACAGCTGAGAGACTACAAGAGACTATAAAGTGTTGTCAATGTCCAAATTATAAATCAAAATAGAATAAAGTAATAGAGGAACGGTAGTAAAGGAAGTAGCGAAAGTGGATAAATCTCATGTTCTCCATTGGCGTGCTGATATCTTTGCTTGTGGAGATGAATAAATAAGTGTTTGGTGTTCATACTCTCAACTACATCCCTGATGTTCACTCTCGACTAAGTGCTGTAGGGTCCCTGCAGGTAAAGAGACTTACAGCAAAGCAGATTTGGTGTTTAGGATTACAGGTTTACTAACTAAGACTTGCCTTAGATTAGTGGTGTGGCTAATGTGGGGTCAGAAGTATTGTCATGTCTCCTCTAACAAACCACTTCCCGCAGTTCTTGTTGAGCGGACCCCTCAATGTAGATGCTAATGGAGCATATCAGATGGAACGATCATAAATATACAAAAAAAAGAGGGGAGCAAAGTGAAAAGGCATCTTATATATACAGAGAGAAATGGAGGGGGAAGAGAGAGAGAGAGAGAGAGAGAGAGAGAGAGAGACTGGTGTTGGCTCATCAATAATGCATGCTTCATTCAGAATCAATTAGGCCTTAGCACACAAAACACGTTTTGCATAATGAAGAGTCTGGCATCGTCGCTGGTCCGGCAGCAGCGCTACAGCCGACCCAAAAACTCAGCTAACTACAGACCTGCAGCACCCAGTCACAACACGAAAGACTGGGGAGGACGGTACAGGGGGTGCAGACTTGGAGGGCTTTTCTGAGACACCCTTGGCAGGTCATGAGAACATATCCTGCTCTTACCTCAGTGTAAGCCAAATCAGATGAGAGGAAATGAATATTGGGTTGGTACTGAGTGATCTTTACATCATAAATTGCTCACTATACTGCAGTAAAAAGTTCAGCCTTTTTTGTTTTATATTACATTTCCAGTTTATTGTAGATAAAACATCAGTAAACGCTTTCAAACTATTTTTTTGGCATAGCTTCAGTTTTTATAACGGTACAGACACTAAATGTAAGTAATACAAGTTAAAAGTCTAAAAGTCATGTTTATAACCGACCTGCACCTTAGCCAAAAATCTGTCTGTAACACCTGATATTTAACCTTTATTCATTCAGAGAGGCTTTGCTCAGTATGAAAGCTCTTTTTCAGCTGTGCCTGTCGTCTCCTCTCTCACACAGTCACACACATGTACAGCTGGAGGCTGCTTTATCTGCAGTTTGAGGGTTTAGCGCCTTAGTTCAAGGGCACAGCAGTGGCACAAGGCTGCGGCAAGTGCTTCTCGCTCCCTTTCCTGTCCAAATCTGTCGATCAGAACTGCAACCCTCTGATATAAAGGCTGCTCACTTTTAGACCTCTGCACTCATTTTACATATAAACATCAGAGTTCAGTAATTATGAAGAAACTTGATGTGCCACTGCAGCCGAGACTAAAAGAAACTGCGTCAAAATCTGACTTCTGCACACAGACATGAAAACACCACAGTGCCCTCTGAGTGAAGTCAGAGCAAGCTAGAACATGCTGGAGTGATGACTTGCATAAATCCTAAAAGATAATAAACATACTATAGCATGGAGTAGAAAATCCAAGAACAGATAAACTGTGCCATCCATACCATCACACATTTGTTTACAACCTGTTTCTGTGCCAGAGCCAACAAGTCAAATCTTGAAGAACACAGCGTGTTAAGGGGCAAAGCTGTTGTCTTAACAATGCTTGCTTAACTTCAAATAAGAAGTACATTATAGGGCTCTTCAGACAAACCGCCTCATTCAGCCGCTCGCATCTGTATCGATACTATCAGGAGAGAGCGAGACGGGACGAGAACAGCTGGATCCAAAATAAGACTCGCAGTATGGGATCAAATGTCATCAAGACAGACATAATTATATATATATATATATATATATATATATATATATATATATATATATATATATATATATATAGAGAGAGAGAGAGAGAGAGAGAGAGATAGATAGATAGATAGATAGATAGATAGATAGATAGATAGATAGATAGATAGATAGATAGATAGATAGATAGATAGATAGATAGATAGATAGATAGATAGATAGATAGATAGATAGATAGATGGCTCAATGATTATCAGCAATTACTACAGGAAACCTTGCAAAGTATGTGCAGTAGTGCTGAGACAATTACTGCAGTCAACAGAAAATGTATTAGAAAACTAAGTTTGGCATTTTTAAAACAAAACAATACTGAACGTTGCTTGTTTCCAGAAGTTTTTCTCTTCTTTATGTCATTGTAAATGACATAATAAATATGTTGGGTACTTAACTGTTGATCAGATATCTTATAAGGCTCTGGGAACCTGTGAGGGGTACCATAAACTACAAGGCCATCTGTGTGTGTATGTGTGTGCACATGGGGAATCAATTAAAATCAAACAGGCCATTTTAAACACATCTGTGTGTCTAGCTTGGCGTGTTTGTGTTTATTCTCCACACAACACATGTTACTTACATTATTTTTGATGTGTGTATGTGTTTCCTCCCTGCTTTGCCTGTTTGCTTTATTAGTTCAGGAATCACAGGGATCACAACGCTCCCCCTCCTCCCTCTCCTCCCCCTCCTCTCCCACACAAATGTGTCTGCAAGCGTCAAGCTTGCCATATAGCCGTGCTTTATGATAAACACGCTCAACCCTCCAGAGTCACAGCCGAGTGCAGAGCTGAGCTGCGCTTTCAGACTGGTCTTTAAATAGAGTTCAGCCCTCCATCCTTCAGCCCGACTTTGTACGGCAGGCAACAACCCGGGCCAATAAGCAGCTGACGCAACATTGGTAATAACCTGCTGCTTTATTACACAGATGAGAAACTTCGGAGGATACATGTGAGAACTAAAACCAGCCTCGAAGCATCACATCTCACCTGCAACTCCTGTTTTCTAATATTGCTCGGGTTGGTGTGTTTGCAAGTATGCTCGCTTCAATGTTGATGCGCGCATATTTCTGTGCAGATATGCGTGTGTGTGAAGGATCAGAGCCAGATTTAGGAGTCAAGTGTGAATATGAAAATAATTACCTAAATCTTAGCAGCCTGAAGGAATTCTGGCAGGGCTAATCCTCCAAGCCATTTCTATCCCTGACTTGGGCTTACCTATTAAGGTCTTTGGAGGCCTCATAATGCTATGTAAACTAACAAAGCCTAAATCTTCTTATGCATTAACCTAGTGGTAATAAAGCTACAGTGCACTTGCCAAGTGCTGAGAACATGGCAAAATTCATTTCAGTCACAGACACGCTGACTGTATGTGATGGCAGTGACATGAGAAGGTCCTGGCAGAGAGCACAACGATGACTGTGAAAGTCAGCGATCAACAGTCAGTGAATTGTATTTATCACCATGAACATGTCTGATTCATCTTTTGTACATCTTACTGACTGATGACTCCACCAGAAACTCCCAGCACTAAAAATAATGTCTTCACGGTCAGAAAACCCAAATATATTCAACTTACAACAACTCGCTTAGAAATAAAAGCAACAAATCCATACATACGTGTATAAACGTTACTAGATGGACATTTTTATCGATTGGGTAAATCGAAAAAATACATTTTCTATCAACTAAATGATGGAGTGATTTCTCATTTCAGCACCAGTATTTCCACAGAAACCAACACAACAACAAAACAATAAGATGTAGACTGAAGACTTTAAAACAGCAGCCTCAACAACAGAATAAAGTCAATGCTTGTTTATTACAGTTACTGTTACAGTTATTTTTTTATCATATTTTTTATGTAAAAGGTGTCATGATTTTTGCTTTCTGGAAAAGAGGGAATATTTGGCAGTTTCTTTGGCAACTTTTTTCTTGCTGGCCAGAGTGACCCCTTCAACGATCAACGGCTGAATACATTAATCCTCCGTACTTTAATACTATGCAGTGAATGAAGCCCCAATATTGTCAGTTACGTTGCTACCAATTACGGTGTGCAACATGTGCTTTAGCAGGTTTATTGCATGCAGCACATTCGATGCCTTCAATGCTGATGAGGCAGAAATAGAAAGACGCTTTGGTGATTTAAATCAGCCAGAAAACATCAATCAGCCATAGATCCTGCTTCTTGCCTTGTGACATATCTATCCTACTGCCCAAACCTCTTATATGATATATAACCAACCCCCAACTGACACAAAACTGAAACCAGCTTTTTAAACTGCCCCCGCCTCCTCCTACATCAGTTTCAGAAGTGTATGCACCCATTTCGACCTTTTCAACTTTTGAGCTCTACTGAACAGTCTCTCTGGCGTTATACCCCCCTAAACATCCTGTTCCAAGCAGTAATTACAGGTTTAAGTAAAAGTCAACATGCCACCTGAGTATTACTTTCGAAACTCTACTGTTCACCGGGAGCAGAGGTCGACGTACCGGACAAATAGACGTTTAATGACATAACTGGACTGTGGCGACCGGTGACCGCTGTCTCCAGCTCGAGCCGAAGCACTGCGGCGATGCAGCAGCCCAGCGAGGAGAATAAATCCAGATTGAGTGGGCTGGCTGGGAGTGCAGCGTGGATCACGTACTGTTGATCATCACTTCTGCTGGTGGTTTCACTGTGGCTTTTATCTCTTTTACATTATCCGCGGCTCCATCCTTATGTGGGTGGCGCTTGATTGCTAGGCAGCATATGGTCCCCTTAGCATCAGATCATTCCACTACATGCTTAAGCAACCCGCGCGTCCCTGCCCCCATCCTCCCCCTGCAGCTGAGAAGAATACAGTCTGACAGGCCATAAGTTGGCACACTATCTGTACGACGTACGTGCCCTGAGTTTCTACCCTCTGGCAGAGAGCTGAGACTGCTGCGGGGCATTTGTAATGAGGTGTTTTTGGCTCACCTGTCTCTGGTTAATGTATTTATTAAAGGGAAAGTCAAGGAGCCGCTGTTGCTGTTGTTTATTTGAATGCTGTGTCATAGACAGAAGATGCTCCTCTTAATTCTTTTGATTTTTGGCCCCCGTGTGTGTTTACATGTCCCTTTGTATTAACAGAAGCACATTTTATGCACCGTAACACGCCGAATATAACCTCGGGGACGGTAACCTTGAATTGCAATGCATGAACTTCTCATGGCCACAAGGCAGACGTCCAACCAGGAGCTTTTTCCAAGAAGCTGGTTCACAGAGTTAGCTGTTTTTTTCACAGAACCAATCCTTTTTTTTACGTGAGTCAATGCTCCAGATTTAAGGTTTTACTCAGCAAAATATGCCCAGATGACTCAGTAAACCTTCTTCTCAGAACAGGCCCCAGGTGAGTTCACACCTTGTGGGCTGAAATGTGAAAGTAAAAACCAGCTCTCTTTTAAGAGGCCTTCTGAAGACACTGCTGACTTTTTTTGACACTTGCGCAAACACTTTGCTGTTTGGGAGGTTAAAAAAGATCCGATAAAAGGTCTCTACATTTTATGGTATAAAGACTTGTGACAGAGATATGCACTACGCACGACTGAAACATAAAGTTGTAACTCTTTTTTTGGCAGACAAACTACTACTAGTCACTAAATGCCCATATAAATATTTCTCTGGCATACTTAATGATTAGTTAATACATACATTAATACAGATAATATCTACCTTTGTGTCTACCTGTCAAACTTATCAGTCTAGTTAGTATATTTAATAACAGATCAGTGGCTGAATCTGAATGAAACCTACAAAAACCAAAACAATTCACGCTTCTTTGAAACACAATAAAGCAACAATGATCTGACGTCAAACAAACTGGCGTCAGGGATTAAACTCTCACATCCAGACAACAACAAAGCAGTAAAATGAGCCCAGCGTATCAGGATATATCAATACCTGATCAGAAAATGAATCTGCAGAGGTGAATTCAACCAAGCTGGAGGGAGGGGAATTATGGGTATGGTGTATGGTATGGTGGGGGGCAGGTCAAGGGGCCCTGTGTACAAACCTCTCATGTCCAAACTACAGCCCTGCTCTTGGTTTCTGAGAACATGTCAGCCTTCAGCCTCTGATCAAGTTGACTTAAGACCCAAGCCTGATCAGGTCCACCACTCCCACTAGGCATTACATGGATGCCACACACGGTTACTAAGCAACTCACCCTGCCATACATTTATATTTATATTTACACACACACACACACACATTCAGCTGACCGATGAATTAGGACCTCCCTCTTTGATCAGCTGTGAACGGATACAAATGTAGCCTCGGCTCCGACCCTTTAAAGCCGGCGGTGCGAAAATTAAAAACAATAATGTTGCAACTGTCAACACGGCGCCATGACACCCCCCCTACAAACACACACACACACACACACACACACACACACACGTTTGGTCATTTTGTGCAGCTGACTTGAGCAGACATTGTTACACATTTCCACATTTCCTCCAGGAAAGAACAATGTGGCGCGGTCGCTCCTCTGCCGAGCTCCGGGGGCCTAACGAAGGTGTATTTTTGTCACGAAAGACATAAAAAAAAACTCATTTGCACAGCCCTCCTCGGTGCTAATAAGGAGCTATGCCGAGGAAGGGATAAGAAATATCTGGGCCACGGGCTTTAGGCTGCTGTCACCACCACCACCACTACCACTACCACCCCCTGGGGCGGTGTTTTGCACGGAGGAGCTCGAAAGTGGGTGAGGAACAGCGTTTCCTCCTCTCCGGAGCTCTCTAACGCGGTGAACAACCTGTCACACACACGCAGGCCTGAGGCTGAAGGAGAAGAGGAGCCCGCTTACCATCTTGCTGGTCGGATGATGAAATCCAGGCGATGCGAGCGGAGAGGAGAGGCGAAGAGGAGGCGCAACAGTGAGGCGGCGAGGAGGAGAAGTGGAGAGGGGAAGGGGAGAGAGTCGGTGCAGGGCCGCCGAGCTGCGTCGAGAGAGGCGACAAAATAAAAGAAACGCTCTCCGGGGTCTCGTCCTGCCTTTGTATTTGCCCAAGCGTCGGGCGCTCTTCTTACTCCGCGTCGTCTCTCTCTCTCTCTCTCCTTCGCTGAAGCTTTCACTGCAGCAGTGGCGGAGGGAGGGAGGGAGGAGGAGGGAGAGCCGCTGGGAGGGGACAGAGAGCGGAGGAGGAGGAGGAGGAGGAGGCTCTGGTTTGACAAGCGGGAGGTGGCGGAGGGGCGGAGAGCGTCTCTACTGTACATCCGGGGACTGCGGGGTCTGTTTATTTCTGCTCTCACCTCCGGGAGCAGCTCCGTGCTTCGTGCGCCCCCTGCCGGCCGTAAGGCTGCGCTGCACCCAGTCCTCCTCATGTCCAGTAAGGGGGGAGAGAGAGGAGAGAGGGGGGTGAGGTAAGACAGCGTTTTTACTTTACATCTTTAAAAGGAGGAGTAATGTCTCCATATAAAATGTGTGCATATATTTCAGGTTGTGGTGCATCCCTGAGAATGATCACATTACTCATATGTGCAATTTATTTATTTATCAATATCATTTATAAATATAAATCTGTATATATATATATATATTTTTTGTACTTGTTTTCATATTTGTCTTTCCCGTGAATTTCCCCGATGTGGGATTAATAAAGTTGTAATTTATCCTATCTCTCTTATCTTAAAATAAAAAGTGGTCTCTTAGCTCGAACCACTCCGCTCTACTTTATCTGTCTACTGGTTGTGCACCCTCACTGGACACAAACTGGCAGATGGACCACATTTCATGTAATCCCCGCAGCACGGACGAAGTCAGTTCATCAATTCACTTTGCCTTTAAATCCGTGTTCGCTGTTGGAAACCAGAGTGAGATCTGAAGGAGCTTTAGATGAACAGCAGAGCTGGATTGAGAAAAAAATCTAAACAATCGGGCATTTCCTGAAGAAAATGTTTGGACCTGTGCAGAAACTTCTACTGATAATGTACCATTATCCTGCATGTATTATGAGTATTAGTAATAAGTAAAGTAAAATGACCTGTAGTTGCAGCAGTAGTGGATAATAGATGTAATGTGTTAGAAAAAAAGGATTATTTCAGCAGCGCAGTGATAGAAATGTAAAAACTTCTCAGTTTTCAAATAAACATAGACCACAATGGCCTAATCAGTTTTTATTGTAGACCCCTTAATAGCCTATTCTGGATTTTTTTGTTTGTTTGTTAGGTCTTTTTTTTTTTTTTAAAGTAACCTGTATTCAACCAAGGCATGTCAGAGCCTTTAACAGGATATAACCATGCTTTTTCCATCTTTTGTATTTCCCAAATGCTGAGTTTAACAGCCTCTACAGTGTGACCAGGGTGGATTCCAATAAAGAATATTAATCAATATATCAATATAGAAGCAGTAGTATGCTGATCTTTAAAATTATACAGAGGAGCAGGAATCCCACCTTTTATTTAAAATAAAAAGATTCATTTTCAGTTTTCATGGTGACATCTTTACCAATTTAAGCATATGTCTCCACCAAAACCTGCAGGATTGTGGCGGTCCTTCAGGGAGAAATGATTCATGCAGAGTAGAAACCTGCAAGATTTGCAGGCTGGTTGATACCTGCATAAACAATTCCTTTACCCCTCCTTTGGTATCAGATTTTGCAGGATGCACCACTAGCAGGATTTAAAACTTCACCCTACTTTATCATGCTTTCTGGAGGACCTCATTTGTAGCTGCACAGACAAAACAGCAGGCTGGTGCGCGTCAAAATGTTCAGTTTTGGTGTTGGTTCTCAACTCAAATGCTGCTTACTGCACACAGGAGCTTACAGAATATGTTATGATCACTGTTTTGTTAGTGTGATGAATGTCTTGTTGTAACTAATTATGAGCATAAGCTTGATATGATTCACTTGTGTAGTTTCCGTTGTAATGGTGATTTGTAGCACTAGATCCTTGAGTTGTCAGTACTTCTGTTTCTGAAATAAACCCAATGTAGTTAATAGTTTACAGTGGATTTTGAATAAATGACTGAATACATTTGCCACACAAAAAGATTTTCCAATTTACTAGTAATGATATTATAAACAAACAACACTTTCACAAAAGGGTCAGAATGATATGTCAATTTCACCACTATATTGCACCATTTCATTACTTGTTGCTGATTTCTTGCATAGGTCAATTCAGTAAGTCAGTTTCTACCAAAATACACACAAAAATATGAAAACATTTCAAACAATTCACTGTACAAAAATACTATTTTTTAAAATATTGCAATTTACTGCAAGAAATAGAAACAATATTTAAAGAGAAGTCATTATCAGTTTATGTTCTAGATATTCCAAATACATTATTTGTCTTTAATAAACACATTATCCATGGCTAAGTCCTTCGGAAGAGGTAGAGAAAACAAACACGCTGTAAATAGGGGCACAATTTCACCCAAATACAAATTTCCAGTACTGCATTATACTGTACACAAAACAGTACCACAAAATGACACACATACACACAGCTACACAGAGAACTCATTCCAAAACACTGTGGGACATTTTTTTTATGAATCCAGGTGCAAGCAGGGGCACAAGTTCACTTAACCGTGGCAAGATTAAGAATCATTTCATGGTATAGAGGTGAAAGCTGGAACATGCATTTGAGAAGACAGATATATACTCTTGCTTTCTGGGAATCAGTGACACGAAGGGGCAAGCAGGGGAGCTGAGCTGTACGTCACTGAAGTGTGCAATTTGATTAATTAAATATAGTATAAATCCAAATTGCAGAATCAATCAATCAACAGTGCCCTCATCCATTTGTCTAGGTTGCCACCTTGTGTAATGAGCGGCCTTCCACTACATCTTGAGTCACTGAAGAGTGACTTTAAATGGTTCTAGAGGTGGCAGCAGCAACACCAATGGGACTGTTCACCGCTCTGGTGCATCCTTTAAAAATATACCCCTCATTTTTAACATTAGAGGGTGAAGATGTCATGGTAAGTTTCCATACGAGGACAAATGGAAAAATTCTGCTTCAGGGCATTAAAATCATAATGTCACTTATACAAGGACACTGGACTTGGTCGACAGGGGAAACATTAACATGACTTACTATTTTTAACATTCATGCCAACAATATTTTTTTTAATTATTTAAATTAATCTCTGTAAATGTTGGATAGTCATTTTGGAATGAAACTCATCACATATGCACAAATTTTTGAAGTACATAAACACACATATACACATCTGTACCAGCACCCTTTGCAGAACACACACCAGCACTGTAGCTAAACACGCAGGCACATGTGCACTCACACACATACAGTACTGTACATACACATAAGTCTGAATACACTTTAGGGTTACTGAACACCACAACTGAAAAGTATTTATCTCAAAACTTCACATCATCTTAGTCTTTCAATTCATAATTAAAACTGATATTAAAGTAAGTTGTTGAAAAGTACTAAATGTTTTATTTTAACCTCTGTAAAATGTGCTAGATTCATTTTGACACACTTGTATCAGCACCATAAACAAACAAAACCACTATGAAAGACCAACAGCATCACTGCATTTCATTTGTTCTACCACAGGATCGGATTTGGCAGTCAAGCTGGTGCTTTTTTTTTTTTCAAATCCTTTTAGGTTTTCTGATATTGGTAGATAATATAAAGAGTGAAAGACTATAATAAAGCCCCCTCAAAAAAGTGGAGTGGGTTGACAGTAGAGGAAACATACATCCTTTTAGCAACAGGAAGAAACAGGAAACAGAAACAAGTCGCCTTAATTTCCTCATGACGTACTGACGATTCAGAACATCGCATGGTGTGATTTTTTTGTTTTTTTGGGATTATTTCATGTTGTTCCGCCGTCAGACAAACATCTCCTTGTTGACCCACATGAGCGTGCGCGTTTCGTTGGGCTTGCACTCGTACTCTATGCTGTTGAAGCTGTTTCCCCACTGGCAGTGGTCCCTCTTGTTGTAGTTGTAGTACTTCACCTGCCACACCGTTTCGAACATCCCCGCCTCTGTGAACTGAGGGAGAAAGATGTGCACAGATGAGTACGTGCAGAGGAAAATCTTGCATTTTGCATCTTGGAGCAGCTTGATTTGATGAAGTGATGATGAAACATACAGAGCGGACAGATGGGAATGCACAGAAACTCACAGAGACTCACTCTGTATCATCGTGTGTAAAATCTGGTGAAGGTGAACTGAAAAGGACATGTCCGGACAGATGGACACGGGGGAAACACACAAACACACACACACTCGATAACATCCTGGAAGCCCTGGGATGTGAACTGGACACATGGGTGGGATGCACACAAACAGTCACGTCAAACCAGATTAAATCATATTTGTAATGATTTTTTTCTGACATTGCATTGGGACGTGTCATCTCTTTCCCTTTAGACGATGAAACAAGAGCTCAAATGTTCCAACGTAAACACATCTGAACACGTGCGTCAGATGGCCGTGCATCATTGCCACAACAGGAACTACAACAGCTGCTTCCTCAAGCGTCCCTGTAACGCTGCTGGCTGAAAGGATTTTCTCACTGAACAAAGGGAACAAATTTTGTGGTTGATCTTTGGACCTAAAGACAACATGTGTCCCATATTGGTTGAGTTTTGGGGTTTGAAAGTGGCATGTGTTTGTGTTGCACTGGTGTTACTAACAATTTAATTGCATCCGTTAACTAAACAAGACTAAAATTCTGTTATATGATAGTAAATTAAATACTTCTGGGTTTTGGAAATTGAAAATTGAAGCCATCATGGTGGGTTCTAGGTGATGTTATAGACCAAAATTATGATCCAGACAACAATCTGCAGATTAGTAAATAATTAAAATGATCCACTAATTACACACATCAAGGCATCCACCCCATTCACAAACACTCCCACGTAGCTATCATCATTCATGATTACTGCAACCATGGAAGCACCTGTAGCTGTCGGAGTAAAACCGTAACCATGGAAACTCTTGGGGCTGGCATCCACTTTGGCAGAACAGTAACCATAGCAACATCAACACACCTGGCAACATCAGCCTTTTAACCTCAGGTTACAGATACAATGACGCAATCAAGACACAATGAAGGAAGGAGTGAAGAACTTGGAGACTAATTAAGTTCACAGATAATGCTCATTTATAGGACCAATTATTCACATTTTAAAAATCTTTTTTATGTTATATTGCATTCATTCATTTGGCTGATGCTTTTTTAACGTACAAATATGGCAACGCAGGTGCCACAAGCCTCGTAGGTGCATGAAGTACCATGTAAGTGCAACAAGTCTTTTCGTTTTTTTTTTTTTATAGAAAGAGCTACTAACAGATCAAGAGATTGAGACAGAGCTTGGCTATAAAGGTATTCTGCTGAACAAACCAGTTTGGTAGCTCTTTCAACCATCAGGGGACCATTGTTGGCAACAAGAAAAATGTAGATTATCACCATACTTATCTTAACTGTGTGGAAATCAGTGGAACTAAGAAATTTAAATCTGAAGTTACAAACAAGCTGAATTCAAATATAACTTTGATTTGATGATGTACCCAAAACACTGCTGGTTAAATATCGGACTTTTAAATCCATGTTTAGCTCGACTTTAAGACTTTAAGAGAGTAAAGCCAACACAGAAACAAAGAGTCCTCATGCATACATCTAACTAATAAGAGAGTAATATCTTTATGACAGTGTTGCTGGGGGAGTGAACAGTTCAGAGTAAGTGCCCGACAAGAGAACGGTATTAAAGAACAGAAAAGAAAAGTAAACATTTAATTTTATAAGCTCCCAGTATCAACAAACAAGGTCTTCATCAGGAGTTTTTTTGCAGCATGTCTTCTCTAGATATCCAAACAGACACTTCCTGGCTCTAAAATGATTTGATCTCCAGAAGTATATCTATGAATATATATACCTGTATGTTGATCTGAACAGGCTGCCTCTCTCCGCTCTTGGTGTGCGCCACCCCCTCTGTGTCATACTGGCCGGTGTAGACCACTGACTGCGGGTCTTTGGACTGCTGCTCCAGTGGGAACGTAACCCCACCCACACTCATGGACCTGGTGATAACACATTAATCAATAAATGAAATTTAAAAATGAAGACCTGTGTGAGTCATGTGAACGCTGTGATGTGACCTTCATTCCCGCTGATGCACATTTTTGTTGCAGCCAAGGTTTCACGTTGACAAATTATTTGGTGAGACAAGCCTGCAGCTGTTTGTCAGGAGCAAGCCACACATTCATCTCCTGTGCATCATGGCATGTGTGACCTATTTTTCTACACCCTAGTTGCTTGTTGAGGCTTTTTTTTTTCTTTCACAGCCTGATATTTACATGTACAACACTAATCCTTATTTGGATATGGAAGTACAACAACATGCATTACATAATGTTGAATTGTAGGCAAATCAGAAAGAGAGCGGTGACACGAAGCCCAGACGTGAAGTCCTAATCTGTCCTGGATTTGACATGCTGCCAGTTTAGGGTTTATGCTGCCTTCATGAGCGCCTCGTAAAATCCCCCTTTTCCAGCGCCAACACTTAAAAATCAGACTTGTTAAACAGATAGCATGTAATATGAACAGAATATGTGTAATATGAACTACTAAGCATATATGTGCAAGAGGCATTTTTGCAAAGTGCATCTTGGAGATATTTGCTTCCACTTCATGTGCATTTAAAAGCCACCTTTCCTACTGTCGATGAATGCAGCCTTAAAATCTGCACTTGCCTTCTCAGAAAGAGCCTGAGAACAACTAAAGAATCATTTTAAACATTTTAATAGATGCAAGGCAGGATAACAGATTGACAAAAAAAAACACCCACACAATAACCCCACTATAATTTCACACTCTTCTAAATGGAATAATATAACATATAATACACATTCAGACAATCAGACAAGACAATCTGCATTATTAGGAGGTCTCCATATGTCCTTTAGCTCCCATATGGTGCATCTCCACATCCTCACTGACTAAAAATATCTCTGTGGCGCTCATTAGTGAATGATTTTTATTTGTTATTATTTTTAGCAGCAGGATGAAAGGATATAATGGGCTGATCTTGACATCTCCACTCATCTCCTCCAGAATAAAAACAGTAGTTTGGATAATCCGCGTCTCAAACAGAGATCCGAAAAGGGGAAAGAGGGGGGTACCTACGTGGCCTCGACGGCTCCCGGTTTGACCACCACGTCGATCCGGTACTTGGAGCCGGTCAGCAGCTTGATGGTCCGCGTCTGTCCGAACCGCGCGCCGTCGGACTTGAAGTAGACGGCGGTGTTGTTGGGGAGCATCTTCAGGGAAATCCCGATTTTGATGACCTGAGGGACGTCGGCCATGTTCCCATATATGTGCTGCTGGTGCGGATGGATGAGGTGGGGTTAGGAGTGAGGAGGGGAGGGGGAAGGGGGGGTTGTTACGGATCGCAGGTGTAGATCAGTGCAGGAGGACGCAGGAGCGCCGGGCGGACACGTCCATAGCAGAGCGCGCTCCGTAATCCCGTCCACCCCGCAGCACAGGCCTAATCCCAACCAATGCTCTCTCTCAAATCTCTCACACCACCCTCTCTCCAGTCCTCCCCACCCATCACCTCCATCGCTCTCCTCACTCTGCTCTCTATCTAAATCTTAATTAGGTGTTATCTTGGTTCATTTTGCAGTCGATTCACACTCTGTGGTCGATGCACTCTGCCAATTAACCCCCAGTGGATTACTTTAATTGATCCTCAGAGGACTGGGATATATATAAATGTATACAGCAGCACTGGCTGGGATGGGAATAAGAACAACAGACTGAAATAAAAAATTTAAAAAAAAAACACCTCTGATGTTTATCACTATAAACATATTGCACAACACATAATTTAATACAGAAAATAAATGTTAAAATACAAATATTTACATATAAAAATGTGTATTAACAGGCAGTATTCAGTTGCTGTTCAAACTACTTAATGTACTAATTTACAATAACATTAAAAAAAAAACTAAAATTAATTTGTGGTTAGTTAAATGATCATATTTTACACCATGCAGGTACATGCATGTCTACTTGCCATGTATCACGCATCCTTGTGTACATTATATTGTGTACATTATATTTGAATGTTTATATTTACTTAACTTTGTTCAGCCTTGTTGTCCTAGTTTTTATGTTTGTATGTCTATTTTTGTCTATTTACCTGAAAACAGCTCACAGAACTGTGTGTAAATAGTCAAATTTCTTGCATAATCCATCACCCAATGAGCTCTTACTGGGAGCTTGCAAAACTGGAAGAACCCTGTTATAAATGAACAATTTCTTACAAAGCTTGTGTTAATCCCATTTCATACGTGGACCTGTAGTAACCTTCACTATATCAACCCCTTGAAAAGTGAGCAAATAACCTCATTTGTATAACGGTACATAGGAAAAAAAAAGTGTCTGACTGCACAAAAGGTCCACACAGGCAGGAAATAAGCACCTGATTTCGACCTGTCACAGATAAATGGGAATTGGCAAATATGTTGTCCGATACAATATTTCAGAACATAAGATGCAGAAAATGATGAATGGGGTAATTTAGATATGGCGTCATCGCATAGTTTGTCCAGCAGACTTCTGTTTTACAGTCACTACTCTCAGCAGCATCAGTCGAACATGTAGAATGACAGCTGAGTATACGTTGGGGTCGAAATGATGACTAGTTTGTGAAATACATTGGTGGAAAGTGAAAAAAAACAATGGTGCCATCATTTTTACATTCAACATAACCAAATTATATAATCAATATAACCCTGTACCTGAGAACTGTCTTGTTCTTCATGCTTATCACACCTGTTGCAAATTGAAAGGTTAGCATCAGAAGAGCTCGTGCAGCTCAACAGATGATGGTGGTACTATTACTTTTACCAATACTGCTTATCAACATTGTTTTTCTCAACATTATGAGACTGCATTAGCTACAAAATCCTACAAGTGAACTCAAATTATACACAAACGTGCAAGGAACCATTATTAAAATCAAATATGCTCTAAATGATATTGTGATTAATACATCGATCAATTTAAGCACAATGTCCTGTAAGAATCATACATCATGGTAGGATAAAACAATTAAAGCTGTGATATATGGCTAAACTCATAGGGGTTATATGTACAACTGTGTCAAACAGATTATTTGTAAAGTAATCCACAAGTTAAAGTAAAGTGACAAAATGCAGATTTTTCTTTTTGCCTTGGCATAAAGCTGAAGTCATCCTGAGATGAAACAATCAGTGGAAATGAGGGATGTTGTCTCTGAATTCAACAGAATGGTCAAATGCAATCCTTGTTGTGTAATAGTATAAATCCACTACAATATGGTCAAAGCCTATTTATGAAACAATATTCAGCTAAACTTGATAAATCCAGATTTTCAAAGCCTGTTGCTGTGACTCACATGGGCCACCCCTGTAATACCCATGTTTGACCACTAGAGGTCAAGCTTTCATCACAACTGGGAGAGAGCCACAGCATGTGTTGATTGGGAAAAAAAAGCTCAGCAGACTGTGGGTCATTATAATTGGACAGCGATGCACGCGATGGCGTCGTATTGTCGACATCATCACGAGCTTTGGGTGGGAAAATAGGTGAGAAAAGTTCAAGTTCAATCAGGTGAACTCCTTCAGCTGAGGAGTGATGGGCTCTTTTGTTTCCAATCAGTCATTTCTTCAGTGTCTTCCATTAGAAGAACTGAGCCTGACATGACAACATCAACACCGAGGCCATCCATCACTCTGCTGGCTTTGTCTCAGCTGTGTGCTCAATGAAAATCAATGAAAGAAACTGCAAAAAGAAGCCACACTTTTTAAGCACAGTTTGCCAAAAAGTGCTTGAATGGCCTGCTTACTTACTTACATGTAATCTGTAAGAGGTTGGAAAGACGTAATAAAATGAAAAGATGTATTAGCCTCCTCTCTGCGTGTGTCATCTGTCGGTCTTTGGGGAGGAGAGTGACGCAGCTGGGAGACGCGTAATGAGGGAGCGCGCTGTGTTTCTGATTGGACCTCCATCACCATCTCTGCTGCTGCTGCTGGAGCCTCAACACCATTAAATGAACTCATCTGTGCTGAAAGTGCTGCTCAATCTGCACCCAAATCAGCCAGTTGTCCCTGATGGTGATGATCAAACAGTCTGAAAAGTGTCCCATAATATTTTTTAATGAAAGCAACAACTTTTACTGAAACCATTTCCACACACACAACAAGGTGCTTTCTTTCTGTCTACAAGTGTTTTAAAATCTGATTATATGGATGGCAGATTAATGGCCTTCGTCTGTTCTTATTAAGCCGATCCAAACGATCACACTGCTGATCTTTGGCATCGGTTCATTCCCTCGCCTGCGTAAAATCTGCGTCACTGGTGCTGCCGTGCCTTTTTACGCTTCTTCAATTAACATCAATCAATATGAGATTCATTGATGCTGCCACAGCAGTGGAGATCATCTATTCCAGAGGTTGTAGCGGTGCCGGCCGCGCTGCGTCCTCCTCTGGACGGTGCGTAAAAGAGAACCGCGCAGCACCGGCAGGCTCCGCACACTCTGACAGAGAGAAGCGAGGCGGCGGGTGAGAGTGACTACTTGGTGAGTTGGGGGAAGAAGAAAGAGAGTGTGGGAGGGCGGGAGAGGAGCCCTCCCCCCTGACAAATGTCTCGATGGATCCCGCTCCTTCATAACCCAACTCTTCTCCAGCCTTACGCAGATGGACAAAGTGTCCAAACCGGACCGTGGATCTGCTTAAGCGGCTGCGTAATGATGAGATGAGATGAGAGCAGATTAGACCTTTAACTCTTCAGACATCGCTTTCTTGTCTCCAGCGTGTACAGTGAAAGTCCAAAGTAGCCCAAACACCCTCTGGCGAGAGAGCGCTTGGTCTACATGTGAATGTCTGCCGGTCTGCCAGCGCGCCGCGCTGGTGATGCCATGCCGCGGAGCCACACCGGCGACGAGAGCGGCGGCGCGGGGCTCTGGCTGAAGACGTCCACCGGCCGCCGGGTGCAGGACTACGCGCTGAAAGATGTGGAGGCTGCGCGGAGGACGATGAACAACGCGGCGCGGGTCGGGGACGGTCTCCTGTCTCCGGCCGCGGCAGGTGGGGCGGGAGCGGAGAGGAAGCAGGGCGCCCGGCTCAGCCTGCTCGGGAAGCCGCTGACATACAGTGCGCAGAGCGGCCGCAGGAACGCGCGCTACCGGCGGCTCCAGAATTACCTCTACAACGTGCTGGAGAGACCGAGGGAGTGGGCTTTCATCTACCACGCTTTTGTGTGAGTACAGACACTTTTAGTCATCGTGCAGCGAAGAAATGGACACTTTTCATTTTCTGTTTTCTTTCTTTCATCCCATCTGAAGACTGGATTCAAAGAGCAACAAGTGTTAAAGATAATGGATAGTTTATTTAAGCAAGAACACATGCCTCCTCTTTGTCAAAATATAACAGATTTTTGTTGGTATTGCCTCTTGTTCACTCGACGATGACCAGTTGGGGTCACGGTGCACAAACACACATTATAGTGTCAGACTGATGCAAGTTAAATGGGGATGTGGTGTCCCCTGTTTCTTATTTTCTTCTATTCTCCCACATATGCATCTCCATCTCCTTTTAACATGCATACAGATGTGCTTATAAACACAAACACACACTTTATGTCTCTTTTCTTTTCTTTTTCTTTTTTTATGATATTGGTGGTTGGATTTTCATTCACCAGTTGATTGATTTATGGCTGCATCTTTGTATGTCGGTGATAGACCTCTTTTGAATGGGATCACCTGTTGCTCCACTCACAGTTAGCAGTAAACACAGAGGCACACAGCACCTCACACAGTTTGAACTGAATGACTTTTAAATGCACTGAAGGTTTGTGTGGGCTGGTATGTGAAGGTATTTTGAAATGTACAATGCACAAACATCACATATTGCACATTTAATTCTAAGAAGTGCATATAGAGTTAATGGATCAGTCACAATACTGTTCAAGGCCCGGCCTCTTCCTAATCTTTACGTAACACTGGAAGCTCCAACAGATTTGGGGGCTCTCAGGGAAGGTCAGCAAGCTGTCAGCCGAAAAGGATGAATGTAATGTTAACTGCTACTCCTGTGCTCGATTTTGAGTCTTTCATCACTGGTTTGGACAGAGAGCCAGTCTGGGAAAAGTCCTGGAGGGACTCTTTTAAAGCTGACATGTTTCACTTCTTAAATTTAAAACAGCCCTCAGCTGACCACAGCTTGGGTTTTCTGGTGTGAAATTGTTCCTTCCTGGCCAGAATCTTGGCTTTTAGCCCCCTTTTTGGAAAAAAACATCCACCCTGTTTCCTTTTCCTTCATGCATTTTCAATGAACCAATTAGCAGATCATTGGTAACATCCAGGCTGAGCTCTCCAGCTTTGTGTCTAAACTAATCAGGTTTGTTGTTCTATTGCCTGATACACTTTGTGTCTAGAGGATACTGGTCAGCATGACACACACTACTTACTGTAAACTGTATTAATCAGCAACAGTGGCTGTCACGGCTGTGGTCATATCTTTGGAGATGGTTACTTGATCATTGGTACCACAGGAAATCTGCAATATTTTTTTTGTGGTTTGCACTTTTGGTTGTGCTGTTTCTGCTCCATAAGAGCACCTGTCTGTCAGTCAGTGTTGTTGTTGCCGTGACTTGATCAAGTTTGGGTTTCTGCAAGTGGCACGCTTTTCTGTGTATGCTTATCTGTAGAGGCAGGTGTTGCTCACGTTAACTATTTCTTCTTCTGTTTGTTTGAAACACCTGGTGATGTAAAATGCATCACATCCTTTGTGCTTGAGCAAAAAAGCTTTTAGACTCAGAGTGTGTAGTGGCCGTGGTCGTTGTCAAAATTACATTTATTTATCTGAAAATGTGGCAGATGATTACACAGGGAGTTGGTGTACAGCTTCTGCATTAACACAGCTGTGGTTAATCCAACAGAAGTCACAATTATTTGTCGTTTTCCTCAGTTTTTACACATTTTCCTGTGCATGCACACTATATATATATATATATATATATACAAAATATGCATGAATCTGCGTGCATGTATCTCTTTCACACAAGTACGCCAACACGCCCACCAGCTGCAGCATGGCCGGAGTGATGACACACCACATCCCTTCCCATTCCAGCAGCCTCCTTGGAAGAGTAGCGCTGTGAGAAGGAGGAAGTGGAGCTGTCAGAGGAGGGGCCGCGAAGCCGGATGTTGACGTTTTATTTGCTCAGGCGGGACAGCTGAGGTCGCGGGGGGTTAAGTCGTTACATCTGCTCACGACCACAGCCTAAAACAAACTGTTTAAATGATATAAAGGAACCTCAGCGGGATTAGGAAGATAATCTGATTTTGGGGGAATATTGACAGAAAGTATGAGTCTGTTTTTATGTGCTCTGATGCAGGAAAGGAATTTCAAGGACTGAACAGAGGAGTATTTCAGTTTAGTGTCCACACATATTTTACACTGTGATGATCACACTCCAAATACCCAGACAGCCTGTGTGTATGCAGTGCACTTCATAAACCATCTCAGTCACTAATAATAAATGCAACACCAGAATAGGCTTTAATTCTGAAGCTGCAGTGAACGCGGAGGAGGAGGTTTATTTTTATTTTCTGTTGGAGTCAATCATTGTCAATCATTACCACACAGGTTTTTTTTAATTTACTCAGACAGACCCAAGGAGCATCAAGAGAAAATTGTTAAAATGACTCAATAACCCCAAAATCCACTTGATCCACTTGATAAAAAAAAGAAAAAGATGGAGATACCTCAGAATAGTTTCAACAGTAACAGTGAATGTACGGCATCTTGATTAGAGGGGGAGTAGGACACTTTGTTTTGTTGCACCCACATTGCTCTAAACTTAGACTGCAGACTCGGTTATTTACAGATAATGGAGGTACTTTTATATGAGCACAGATTGCTGATCACAGAAAAATATGTCGCACTTACATTTGCATACTTTCCAGTGATTTGCATATTTTGCAATAATTGCAATAATTTCCAGTGTTACCGTGTCATGTGTTAAGGTCTTGACATCTTGTATGTCATTATGCCAGAAGCAATTTGCAAAAATAGTACTGCAAACACTAACTTGGCCACGGTACTATTTCTGTGTCTAAGTGGACCGCTGTAATAGTGTACGCTGTTTGGTTGTTTGTCGAGAGCAAAATTCAATTGGCAAAGGATCATTCGCGCTGAAATGTGTCGGCAGGTTTTGATGTTTAAAATAACTGATGCTAAACAAAGTCGGATGATGGTCAATTGAATGATTTTTCGACGACATGCTGCAGACCGTGTCCAAAACAAACTATGTCTATATGTAATAGCCTATACATTTAGTTCTTAATATTTTAATGGGTTATGTGCAACCAAATAATTTTTTCTTACATATCCAGAAGAAGCAAAGCCTCTTGGGAAGCATATCACATTTTGTCCAGCATAAATATATAAATGCTTGCTTCACAGAGCCCTAATTTATATTCCATTTTATTTTTAACGCATGCATTTAGCACACATCCGAGTATCCTCTGATTCTTTAATTGCCACAGTCATTTCTGGTGCCAGTGAGCTTCTAAAACTTTTGACTGAAGTCATTAACTTGTTGCTGTTTGACGGAAAATAGCTTTGAAAGCTTTTGGCAACTTGCGCATAAAACTAAAGCCCCTCCTCGTCTCAGATTGAGTTGAATTCATTAAGTGATTTTTTTTTTTTTAATTGGGATACAGAGGGTCACATCTCATAGGCAACAACTTTTTAATGTGGATGGTTTTGATCCAGCCATGAAAGCCGGTCAGTGAAGGCAGCGTCCCAATCCAATGTCTTGGGAATAAACTCTGAGCTACTCCGGCAATCAGTCCTCTGCAGACGTCATGTTCTCCCATTTAGATGAATGAATTTCTTTAGCGCTCACTCTCCGTCAGTCACTGCGGTGTGTGCTAACGCTCAGGAGCAACACGCATAAACTCACATGCAGTTGCTTACATCCCAAATGCACAAAGTTGCAAAAAGAAAAACAAATTAATGCTTGCGTTGTAGATTCACACACTCATAAATGTAAACTGCAGATACAAACACATCCAAAAACACAAATGTGTCTATGCAATTTTGATTGTCTACAGATGGATATATACACTTTGACAAGAAACACACACTCATATATTGACAAAATATACACACTGTGCAAATGTAGATACAGCCAGACATGGCTACACAGGCGTGCAACACACAAACACAATCGCACGTGGTAAGAGATGAACACACACAAATATATACACACACACAGAAACAAAAGAAAGTACATGATTTATAAAAGAAATGCTTCCTTTGATCGTTTAATTAGTAAGCTGTTGTGCTGAAACAGATGCTGCTGTGTTTGTGGATCCATGCTGTGCATATGTGTCAGAAAACCTGTGTTTGTGTTACTGTGTGCGTGTGTGTTTATGTGTGCAGTTATTTTAAATCTACCTATCTACTCTGTACCCTCCCTATAGGATTCCCTGATGTCTGTTGATGGGCTGCCTTATGAATCAAGACACTGATAAGCATCTGGGCTTGCTTCTTGCCAAATAGTGCTCTGAAACACTGCTGGCATTACGATTCAATCTCTTAATGAGATGGCGTGTGTTGGGCTAATCACATTTGCTGAAATGGGTTCCAGCCACAGTCTGCATTATGTGCTATACTCGGAAGATGATTCCTTTCTGTGTGCGCATGTTTTTGTGCGAGGGACATGTTCCACTCAATTACTAATCTCTTTCCTCAACATTTTTGGGTATTGTTCAAGTGTGAAGATGATATATGCAGCACGTCCATGTGTTAATGTGTGTGATATGTGCTTGTGTGGGATTTTCTGGTGTTGTGAAAGTGAGAGAGTGTGTATTCAACACACACTTTGTTATCAGCAGGAGTTTATGTATCCACGTGTCTGCTTTTGTGCCTGAGAATGAGTTACAGAAATGTGTGTGTGTGAGAGAGAGATTGATTCAGTCGCACGGTTTCAGTGTGTTGGCCATTGATTCTGGGGCCGTTCTGGTCCATCGACAGGTAGCACATCAACCCAGCTTGATAAAATGCCATGAGGCGGATACACACCTTGTTCCAATGATAAATTTCAGTCCAGTTTCATCCTGTCACCACACAGATTTGCGCAGAGTCTGTGATGCATTAACTGTCAGCCAGAGTTGGCTCTTTAAAGCACTCCATTTCTATTTGAACGGCAGTCACAGTGATGGGAATTTCGCATTAAGGGACAGGCTGTCCTTACCAAATGCTTTAAATGACCTGTGTTTAGTTTTCCTGACAAGTGTCCTCTTGTGGTTGTGTGAATAATAACTGTTCTCTCTCAGCAGTAAAGGTGCAGTCTGATGGTGCTGCGGTACCTCAAACCTCCGAGGGCAGAGGGTTGGGATGAATGATTCAAAGTGCAAGGTTTCCAACTTTGGTAATGAAAAGTTCAGTTTGCTTTCTGTGTCCTACAAACAGTTAATATATTTTTTAACTGCATGTAAACAATTATTCCCTCAACAAAACTCAATTCGAGCATTTCCATAAAGTTGCCCATCAGCACATAATTGTGGTTAAAGGGGTCATTTTTGAAAATGATGACAACTTGTTTTTTCATTAACAGGTAGTGGTACAGTTAGCAGACATCACATTACAACTACCAAACCACTTTAAACATTTTGGGGCAGCATTTTGGTCAGCTTGTTTGCCGTCTCACCAGGAAACTGTTGGAGGGTTGAGGCAGAGTTGCCAACTATTTTCAACTGAGAGAAGTCATCGCATGCTGATTTGTACATCTGTCATCATTATGTCAGAAGAGATGTGGAGGATTTGCAGTTTTTTAAAGGCAACAAAGGCACTGAGTTTTCTTTTAACCAGGTTTTTATCGCACCAGATTATAAAGCACTTGTCATCTCATGGCCATGATTTTAAAGATGTAAATATATTGTGAGATTAAGAGAAAATATTTATTTATTTTCCTCTTTGTACTGCTGCTCCACTCTCACTAATGAGCTTGGGCAGCTTTGTTTGACCTTTGAGTGAACTTCCCAGTCACTGCACTGATGCCACTTTTTCATGTGATACATGGGGTGTATATGTTGATATGGTGACGTGACAGGTCAAAATGTTGTTCATCCAGAAACCGAAGATGTATATTCCTGCTGTCTTGTAAAACATATCTTTCACAACACTTCAAACTTCCATTACACTGACTGGGTTTTTTTGAAACTTCAAATACTGGAAAAGGCCAGAGATTATTCAAACTGCAGGTGCATTGATCCAAAAAAAAAAAGTAAAATGCACTGAGACCTGAAGAACATCAAAGGCGTCCTGAAGAGACTGCACTTTGTTTCCTGAGAACATGGCGACATTTGAGACACCTGAGCACATAAAAGAGTCTCTGTGTTTAGGTTCAGAGTTACTTCCAGGTAGAGGGGAGGATGTTGGCTTGCGCCCAATGGAAAATGCTGCAAAATGCTAAGGACCCATTAGATAGGATGAATAGAAAGAGGGATGCGAGTGCGTGCATCTGTGTATAAATACTGTCATGATGTGTTCCGGTGTTTGCATGAATAGGTGCAGAGTGGGTACCCTAATAAAGGTAGTACAAGTGTGTGTGCCTGTGTGTGTTTTATGTCTTCCTTTGAAAGTGTAATGCAGCACAGACTCAGTGAGGATTTGTGTGTCTAGGTCAGTAGTTGGCACAGCGTGTCATCCAGGGCACAAAGGATGGCTGGATGGACAGGAAGCAAGAGAAGTAAACAGTTAACATCTGTGAAAACTGTGAAACAATTAAGTAAAAGAAGATGAGAGTGAAAGAAGAGGTGAAGATGAGATTCATTCATTTTGTGTGCAGGAAAACAGAGGCAGAATCTTAGTTTGTTTATTCCACATGTTCTGAAGGAAATGAAACATCTTCATCTCTACCCTAATTTGTGATGAAGAAAAAATCACTTGTCCAGACAGAAATATTTCACAGACATACAGAGCTGTCTATGCATAAACAGGCATAAAACAGGCATAAAAAATAAAAGTTCACTTAGTCGAGATGATGTCAACACAAGAATGCACATTGAAGATCATTTCTCAAATAAGAGTGAAAGCACATATTTAGAGGCTTTTATTCTAAGCTGTATGTCCTCAGTGGTGGAGGTATCGAAGTGGAGCTTGCATTACCATTTTGTGATATGCAAATGAGAGCAATATTCAGTGTCTTAGATTCAGCTGAAAAAAACGTCAGACTTTTAAAGGACATTGTGGAGGTGGTGGGCTTGGTTGGCTCCCAGCTGCAGGTAAGAGGTGTGGGGGCGACTCAGGAGAGCAGTGCCAGGTGAAGTGACTAGCACAGCTGGGGCTGGGGCTTGCTGGCTAATCGCTCTCCCTCGGATGGATAGTGAAACACCTGAGAGACAGACAGACCATGCTGGTTGTTGTTTTTTTTTTTTCCTGTCAGTGCTTTATGTGTGAATTTGGGACAGCTGGACTGCGTGCGGCCAGTCAGGCAATCAGAGGAGCCCAGCAAAAGTGTTTTGTATATAAGTTGTAAGTGTGTGCAGCTGGTGGAAATATAGAGGACTGTGTGTTTTAAGAGTGAACTGTCTTGTTGGTGTGTGTTGAGAGATGTCACCGTGGCAAAGAGAGCAATATAGCTTGCAGTTTAATAGTTAAAGGTGTCCTCCTCCCTTTTTTAATGGCACCTTGCAGCACTACATCTTAGGAGGAGGGAGTAGGATTTATCAGTCAAACTGATAATTAATGCATGAATAGTGCATCACTCCTAATACACCAAGGATCATCAGAAAATCCCTTTTTCTCCTCCTTGAACTAAACATGCTGTATATGTGTGCAGTTTGTGCCTTCGGTGTCTCCCCTTTCTAGTGCCCCAGAGAAGCTTATGCAAAGATCCTCAGCGTTCAGATACATTACACCCACCAAATATTCTCCTGAACTTTCTTGCATTACATACATTGGCAGACGTGTAAAAAAATAAAAATAAAAAAGGAGCTAATTAGCCTGCATCAGATTTGTGGTTTCATCAGAGAACCAGTCGAATACGTCAGTCAGAGCTCAGTGGTGAGAAGGTGCGAGGTCGGAGAAGGGACTGCAGTGACAAATATACTGTGACATTCGAGCAGGTCACACAGGAAGTGTGTAGGCTGCAGGTGTGTGTGTTTGTGTGTGTGCGAGGGTTTGAGCCAGAGAGGGCAAGGGATTGCATTTCCTTTAGAGCACATACTTGCATATCTAGTAATATGTGTGTGTGTGTGTATTTGTGTGTGCATGCTTGTGTGTATTTGTGGTTGTCAGAATTAACGACTGAGTGTGTTCAGTGCTGGCATAACACACACAACCACTGCTGCACGTGCTTTCCCTACAAGTGTATGACTGTATTAGTAAGCAGGGTTACACAGCATATCTGTTGCTCCATGTGTGTATATGCTTTGGTGTGTGTGTGTGTGTCAGCATCAGTGTGTGTCTGCTCGTTAGTCATCCGGCAGCCCTCTCGTACATCGGCGGAGGTGCCAGTTTGCTGAGCAAACCCCAGCTCTGATGGATGCAGACAGGCTGAGCTCGTCTGTCCTCCTGCCCACACAGAGTGTGCCGCTGCTGGGTCTGCGTCACACCGGCCTCCCCTGCCCTGCCGCGTACGCCTCAGACGTGCTCCCCTGTCAGCTCTCTAAACTAGAACACACTTCAGGAGCACACGCTCACAGAACCCCGTATACAGGCACTCATGCATGAATACACACTTTGGGCTGGCTTTACACACACACACACGCTTAGTTGCACAGTGTAACTCAGTCTGTAGTAGTGGTACTTATTATGCCTCATTCACACACAGCATGCTCTCCGATGCGGTTCATTTCCTCCGTTCATAGTTTTTCTCCCAAATAGCTTGTTCAAAGTTATTTCACAAAGAATTCAAAGTCAAAGTCTGGTTTGTTGTCAATTCTGCAGCATGTACAAGACAAACAGAGAATTGAAATTACTGTTCTCTCAAACCTAGGTGAAATAGATGAATAGATAAGATGAAATACAAAAAAAAATATATATAAGCCAATAAACAAAATAAACAAAACAAGTACAATCAAACTAGAAGAATAAATAAGACATGATAATAAATAGACAAGGCAAATTACAGTCAGTGCAAATATATGTGTATGGTTATAGTGCAAAAAGAAGATTGAGTTTTCCACTTAGAAGAGCTCTGACATAGTTGAGGGGAACAGATAACAACTATGTGCATCTGTTTCAGAGGGGAGTCAGGACAAGTGCGATTGGTTGTCGCTGTTGCACGTCAGAGCACGAACACCATCCACCCAGCATTTTCGTGCAGCATCTCCACTGTTTGCCAGGGCACTTTACCACAACAAGGGTCAGAAAGCTGCAAGGTTTGAGATGCAGCAAACTCTTCGTGACTACAAGTGAGTAATACCCATGCAGACCTTTCTTATCTGAAACCCCAAAAAATAAGAGAGGCTGTCCATTTGCTTCAGCTTCAGAAATGTCACCAGGCAGATGCTTAAGCTTTTGGAGAAAGGAGGAGAAAGCCAGGCAAGCTTCTCTGCTGATTCGTGTAAAGTTAAAGCTAATCTGCTCCTGACTTTTCTCCATACCCCTACGGATGGTACTGATCGTCTCATCCAACTCTCAAAAAGGCAGCTAATTATTTTCCCAAACTTTTTTCTTTCATGTAATGTATAACAACTATAACAGAGTAAAACTGCAATATTGCAGAGGAATATACATGTATTACATATTAAAACACATAAAATTAAGTTAAATTATTCAAACTATTCTTATGTTTGAATTTAGTTTATTATACACTGGACTGTGATGTTGCTTCATCCCCACACGCATACTATTTGCTTTTTCCCACTGCACACACACACACACACACACACACACACACACACACACACACACAGATAGTCATACATTTCACCCTTTGCACCAGGCTCCTGAGAAATCCTCAGATGTACAGATATAGCAGGAATTATGAGCAGTATGCCGTATAGCTTAACCACCTGGGGTGAGAGTCTGAATATTTCAGTAGGTTTTGTGTGCGCATGCGTGTGTGTCAGGCAGCTTAGTCTGCTCTCTGCAGTGTTTATGAACACACACGCAGGCATATCGTAGCATAAACACCGCCAGCCAGTTCAGCCCAACACATATTGTGAATAATTTATCTCGGTTAGTCATACACCCAGCGACCCTGTGTGTGCTCAGGATAAGCAGGTTTAGAAGATGGATGGATGGATGGTTAGTCATACACATTTTTCCCAGGTGGCACACTGAACAGAACAACACCAGCTCACCCACGCGGACGAGGTCCTGTACACGGAGCAAGACAGAGTACCGCCTCGACAGGTGTCTGCTTCGTTTTTACATGTTTTCTTTTGTGGAAGGATTGGGAGATGTCATTTGTCATGCTAGTCAAATAATTGGAACTGGAAAAAAAAAAGCTGCAGGAGAGATGGAGGCATCGAGGAGGCGAGGGAGAGAGGGGCTGGGTTAGAAAAGAGCAGCTGAACAGAGGGAAAGTGTGTGCTTTCAAACTAGTGATATTACTCTGTAAGATACCTGACAGTCTGCCGTCTGAACTGCCTTAAAGTCACTCTCTCTAAAACACTCTCACAAACACATCGACACTGGATTGAATAAAAGAAAACCATAAACAATGTCGATAAATGCTCCATTGTTCAAATCAAATAATTAATCAAGCAAAATGCCAAGCAGTCAGTGGTTTTAGCCTCTAAAAGTATTTGCTTTCTTTATATTTTATGGAATTGAACAGCTTTGGGTTTTTTTATTTACTGTTGGTCAGACAGACGTCATTGATTTGATAAATAACTGACCGACTAATGGATAGTGAGCATAGTGTCGTTGCACAAGGATGTTAAGTGAAGTGGCTCAGTGATTTTTGTGTTATAGCAATTAAAGGGTTACATACTGCTGCCCGAACGCAGTGAATGAACAAAGGGAGAAGTTAATGGTGCTGAAAAGAAAAAAAAAACAGAAGGGAAACACAGGACATAAACCAGAAACATGCAGACGCAAGCACAAAATCGAACCTCTTATGTGACAGTGTCTGCAGACGGTGGTTTGCTGTCATGTGAATGCACAATGTGGCTATAAATGTGACTTGTTAAACTGTCCGGTTTCCATCTCTGGAGTCTCTTGTTCGTCTGACCCGCGCTGTAGTACTGCGAGATGAAACCCAGGGGCCCGTTTCACCAAGTAGGCAGCATGCAAGCTGCAATTTGCAGCAGGTGATAAGATCTCATTTAAGATTTGGCCTGTTTCACTCATCAACACCACACGAGACCCATGCATGAGCATGAGAGCCTTTAAGGGCTGCAACAAATGACTATTTTCATTATCAATTAACCTGTTTGGTCCATAAAATGTCAGAAAATGGTGAAAAATTGGTGACCATTGTCTCCCAGTGCCCAAGGTGATGTTCTCAAATGTCTTGTTTTATCCACAATCCAGATATATTCAGTTTGCTTTCACTGAGAACTGAAGAAACCAGAAAATATTCACATTTGCGAAGGCACAATCGGAGAATTTGGACATTTTATCTCTTTTATCTCTATAACAATGTCTTAAAATTATCAAAATAGTTTGAGATTAATGCAATAGTACTTGTAATAATATGATATGAATATGACTTAAGCTCTAGAGCCTTTGGAAAAGCACTTGCTGACATCAAAAGATACAGCTAATAAACCGGGGTGCTGCACCTATCACCATACTTCCAGAGTCCAATATTTAGTTGAAGTAAAAGGAATATGAATAATTGATCAGTATTATATTGAGATCCTACCACCTGTCATCAATCGTAGCTGTCACCCCCACAGAGTATTTTTCTTTTGTCTCCACATCTGCACAACTGATCACAAAAGAAAGGAATATGTCCACACCAGTGTGTTGATCACATGCGTAAAGTCTGTGACATTTTGACAGATATAGGTTGATATTTCACAGCTGGGAACAACAGCAAGGCATTTTAATATTTATGGCATTAAACCTCAGAAGTCTAAAGAAGTACAGCCATCCTTAACAATACCTCTGACAACAAATCAGACAGATAAAACAGCTGTTATGTTCCACTTTAGTGTGTTTCTGGCTTGTCTTATCGACTTTAAAGTGACCAGGTCATCATCAATATACAACCGACCTGAGACAGCAGACAAAGAGGTGGGAGGAGGAGTGAAATTTGTACAAAATAGAATTAGTACTACTTGTTTTTCCATTTCATTTCATCTCTCTGTCTTGAAAATATGGAGCAAATGTGGGTAGGCGTGTGAGTTGGCTTTGCTTATAGTGTGAACTCATTACAATTCCTCTCGGTAGAGGTAGAAACGGCGAGAGCTTCCCTCCGAAGGCAGACTGGAGCAATCTGTTCGCTCTCACCAGCAGTCGTCTCGTACGTCAGTCCCTCTGCGCTGAACTTGTTTATTTTGGTGTCGCATTGGACATTTGACACGCAGAGAAGATGCTTTCAGAGCTGCCTCAAGACGAAACGACGAGCTCCAACGACATTTTGACTCAATTTTGATTTAGATATTAAAATCGCTCTCTCTTACTGTGTCTGTGTTGCTGAATCTGTTATGAATCAGTGTTCCTTTATTGCTCTTTAAAGATAGCTCTTTTGTTATGGAGGCGTCCGACCGTGGCGGCCCCTTTGAAGCGCTCTGAGTGAAGAATCCTGGCCGTATGTACAAGAGTTTAATTAAACTGACTGAGGCAAGCTGCGTTTTTCCTCTTTTTTTTTTTATTTCCAGTTTTTATTAAAAGCTTTGAGGAGCCAGATCGAGTCCTTCTTGGGCAGCGTTCCCCTGAGGAGCACAAGCGCTATCCATCATTTTTTTCCTCTCTTTATTTACAGAGTGAGGAATCTTTATTGTTCCCTTCCATGAGATGAAGGGGTCTCATTTGTTTGTTGGGCTGGCGGATCTTGATTAAACTTGAGAGAATGATGCAACGCACTCCAGCATCCTTAAAGGGAGGCTGAACGGCCCCAAAAGGGTGCTTTAGTTTGGGTCAAAATGATTACATCACACGTGAGCTGCTACAGTGTTTACTTCTACCTTGTTTGAAAAGGCAATGCATTTGATTTAACTGTGTCAAGAGCGCAAAATGACCATAATACACACCTCAATTGCGTGAAAGCTCAGTTATCCAGCGATAACTGTGTGGCTGATACAGATTTACGTTGACACTCTATAGAGCGCAGGCTCTTGCAAGCCTGCGCTATTGCATGTCAATTTTAAGTTAATTTTTCCTCACTGCTCAGTTCACCAACCACTTCAAAAATCGATTTCACTTCACAGCCAGTTCGCATGGAATTGATTATTAAATAGAGGATGCAAAATTGAGTTTCTGCCAAAAGATACACAAAGGTCAGCACAGAGGGTAAAGAGGAGTGACGATAATGATTTCCACCCTGGGGAATGTAGACTTATAGCCTGCAGGTGGATCCCTTGGGTGGAGGTGGACCTTATGAAATGCTCCATGAAAAAGCAAAATTTCATGTTTCCGCCTGAACTAACTCACATGCTTTGTTTTATTTATCATAATTATCTTTTGTATGTGATTAGAAAAGGTATTTTTACAAATTTAAAATTTTTTTTTTTTTTTACAAATGACCACTCAAATGTTCAGATTATGAACATGAATGATGCAATGATGACACTAGAATTTGCTCAATTCAATTTCCTGCCCTAAATCCAGTCCAGGCCAGCAGTTTATGATCACATCCCTTTTTTAAATCATATATATTTCCACCATATGTCCATATATTTTCACGATTGTGTGTCTTTTACCACGATGTATGATTTTGCCTAAACAAAGTACAGCACACTTTAAAAGGAGGAAGTCAGTTCGCTCATTAATTGGTGTTGCAGTTTCTGCTCGTTACCAGCAGAGGTTGATTGAGGTTGCAGGTTCACCCGTTCTCCAACATGTGACTTCTTCAGATAGAGTCTCATGGATGTTTCTGTGTGTGACGGAAGTGAGGACGACTATGAAAGAGGAGCTGAAAGTTTAGGCGACAGACAGATGAAGGTGAATTTGGCTGAGGAGGAAGAGTGTGTGTATGCATGTGATTGCCAAATAGACTGTATTTCTGTAATAACACGACTGATCAAATGTCACGCCTGTTTATGATTTCCTCTGAAAATATTCAACAATTTATAAAAACTGTTCAGCTCCCCATGCTTTGGAATTTGTTTGTGTATGTTGTATGTACGCTTAAATATGTGTGTGTGTGTGTTGGTGTGTGTGTGTGACATCTCTACCACGTGATTCTACGGAAAAAGTTTGCCCCCAAAGTACATGTTGCCCCTAGCAACCAGCTCTTTGGACGAGAATCGAGCGACTCATTTTTCACTGCATAAAAACTCTCTGTTTTGTTGTGTGTGTGTGTGTGTGTGCGTGCGTGCGTGTGTGTGTATATGTTATTCGTGTGTGCATAGAAGTGTATGTGTACAAGGGTGCGAGAAGGAATGAGGCAAGAAGGGGGAGAATGTCCCTGTGAATTCATGTGTGTGTGAAACTTTCTCTGCCCTGTAGAGAGTGAGAAAGCGTGTGTGTGTGTGTGTGTGTGCGTGTGTGTGCACGCAGGCATTGGGCCCAGTCCATTGACGGGAGTCAGTCTAATGTAGAGTGAGTCTCTGTTTTCTCTAAGTAAGCCTTCTCCCAGGCCTGCAGCCAACAGAGCAACCAGCCTGACACAACAAGACAGCTGGCTGTTTGGATAACATCACACCTTCTCACTGTGTGTGTGTGTGTGTGTGTGTGAGAGAGAGAGAGAGACAGAGAGAGAGAGAGAAACAGGGAGGGAGAGTCTTTCAACATTAGATAAAATTTAAATAGACCCGGTCAACTGGTTACCACATTGTGTGTTGACATGTGCAAGTAGTGTGGTTGTTTTGTGGTTGCCACATTTTGTGTGTGTGTTTGTGTGTATGTGCAAGGGAGAGAAAGAGATAAGGGGGCAGTCGGGTTTTCCCATCTCTCTCTGTATGTGTGTACTTCTTGAGTCATGTTGGGACAATAATGTGTTCACATCGTGGAGACACTGGGGGTCCAAAAAGCTGGTTTCCACAACATTAAGCCTGATTTTAGGGCTGAAACGTGGTGTTTAAAGTTATAATATTTAAGATTTTTCTTGAAATCAAACCATGTCTTTGATCCCATCTGTCTGCCGTTCCCTCTGTGGACATGCACATGGGATTCACAGGAAATGAAGCATGCATGTAAACTAGCATTCATGTTTATTCTCACATCTCCTTGATATCCGCCTGTTCAGAACGCTGTTTACCGGTCACTCTCCCACAGAGCTGTTTTAAGTTAAAGTTAATGCAAACCTAACTTTTCCTACCGCTGCTCCTTTTACATTAAAAGTGTTCAAGTGGGGAAAACAAAGCAAGCACATGAAGCTCTGATGTTTGCCATAAACGCATCTACGAAACAAGATAACTTTGCGCATTTTCATCAGCGGACAGCAAGATGTTAGATGTGGAGCTGCAGACGACGGGCCGCACGCCTCCTACTCCTCAGCACAGTAACCGGTAATCCTTTCAATCTGCCCTGCTGTTGCGCGCAAAACTATTCATGCCGCGTTCAGCATGAAATCAGATTGCACTCGCTCGTGGCACGATGGAAAAGGGCCAGTTATTGACTGACTTCTTTATTAAAACAACGTGGGTTTGTTTGGCCGCGCTGTAAACAGACGCACCAGCTGCTTTTCTGTTGTGTTTCTGACAAAGTAGCCGCTCAAGGAGTGTTTGTTGTAGAATTAAACTGCGCTTGCTCATGCCACCAGATCGACCGGGATTGAAATTTCAAGTGTTACAAGTTAAAGGTCTCCAAGGAATAAATATGAGTCACAGTGATTTCTCTATAAACTGCGTTGAGTGTGTGACACAGTGTGTGTGAAAGAAAGAGGAGTGGAGGTACGTTGCTGTCTTGTCTGTTGAGTTTTGTTGATGAAAAAAGTGGCTGTTTAAAAACAACACAAACAACAAAAATCCTGATTTCCTTTCATCGAGAAAAAAATTAAAACATGTCAACAATTCAGTCTGGCAAAAGAGAGAGAGAGAGAGAAAGAGAGTGTGTGAGAGAGATGGAGTGTGAGAGCAGAGATGGGGCGGATATTTGTGCGCCTGTGTTGCACACTTGCTAAATGTCAACTCCATCCAATTCTGCATGAGGCTGTTTATAAGGAGACCAAAGGCTAAAGATGATAGCTTTCACTTCCTAGCTCAAATACACGTAAATCTCTCTCTCCTCTCTCTCTCTCTCTGTTTCTATTGCTCTCTCACACAACAGGCCATTTTGGATTGTTCAGAACACAACTCCAGTCTGTATAAATCACCGCTGCGTTGCACAACACCACCAGCCCCACTCGATGACACTGGAAATTAAAAAGACATTACAGTTGAGATCATTTCCGACGGCAAAATCCACCCTGTGTGATAGCGGTGGTTTGTCAGATACGAACAGATTTGACGCAGCAGAAGAGACTCCGGGGTTAGATACTAATGGATTTATAAATGCACTCGCCAGTTTTTATGTTCCATTAGACACTTCCCCCTTTTTTTTTTGCAGGAAATGTAGACCTTTGTGTTTGCAGCCTGTGTAGGTTAGGAAACAAATATCATCATTAGAAAGGTGCATTTTATCCTGCATTTGTCTGTGCAGGTGTTTTCTGTCACTTACCGTGATTGCTGCTAATGCATATCAGCTGTTAAGTCTTACAGTGTCACTCAGTGTAACTGAGAAGAACTACAGTTGTGTTCAAAGCTGAACTACATTGTGCTTGGACATCATGCCTATCAGTTTTTTTTTAATGTAACTCTTATGGTATCAAACCAAACATGAAGATATTTTTGGTTCTATTTGACCAGGTTTTGAGATATCGCTATCTCTGAGACGATTTCATTGTTTCGCAAATAAATAGTCCCCATGATCCCCCCCAAGTCCCCCCAAGTGTTGACAGTGATGTCTGCACGTTATCTAGAGTTTAAATAAAGCTAAAATATCCCAGATACAGAAGCTGCCATCTTGCACTTAACGTAATTTGGAGCCAGAGTCTGCTCCTCTCGATGTTCCTACTCTTTACAGCTCCCAAAAAGAAGTCTACAAGTGCCTCCATGACTACTTAAATTTGACTGACAGCTGTCAATCATGACATCACACTCCATTTTTATAGTATCAAAAAACTAATTTTAAATTAATTTTACTGATAAATTTGAACTAACATTGAACTATGTTAAATGGTAGAAACTATCTTTGGGAAAAATTATATGATTTTATGTTTTTATCTTGGCCTATGTCCCATCTGCTGACATGGAGGGGGGCGGGGTTTATGACCTGTACTGCATCCAAGAGTGGTCCAGATGTTTTGGTTTAACATTTGGGGAGATCATCCATCTTTATATACAGTTTATGCTGATGAACAATAGCAAGCCCTTTTGACAGTTCTGACCCTCAACCAAAAAGAGCTTGACAATCTATAGACGACTCTTCTCTTTATTGACTGACTAGAACTATCGAGTGTTAGCAGTTTGTTCACCACCTAAAGTTGCTTTTTAACCAACCATGTGAGTCACCCTGATGCCACCATGCTTCTATCATGCAGATGAACCTAATTGTTCCACTGGTGGGGCCCTGATGGAGACATTATTTCTGGAAAAAAACACATTACTGTTGAATTTTTAATTGCTCCTCTTTCAGTGAAAGTAGAGAAAATCAAAACACGGCTAGATACCACTAAAGGTAATTCAGAAAATACTGTAGGTTTAATTGTTTGTTTGTCATAATTGTGAGTGCTGGAGGGCATCATTATTGTGATGGCTTCAGATGGCCGTCTAAGCCATTGACAGTATATAAAGATAAACGACATGCCTCCACTTCCTCCCATTGTACAAAACTGAAGCCAAAATATCCAGGAGACAGCTGCTGCCATCTTGCGCTGGTGATGTCATTTGCAGCCACAGTCTGCGCAAAAGTGATCCAGGAAGAAAGTGCGGTAACAAGGTCCCACCCAACTCGATGGGTAATAAGTAGGGATCATTAGCTAATGATCACCTGTTAAATTTACATCTCCTCCTGACGTTTCTACTCTACATTAAATTCCTGATGTCTGCAGGTGCCTGACATGACTGACAGCTGTTAATCATGATGTTTCACCCCACTTTTATAGCATCAAATAACTAATTAAAATCAAAGTTGTCAGTGTAAACTAATACCAGGACAAACATAAAAGCGATATGAACTATATAAAATGACAGAAACCATCTCTGGAAAAAAATTAAGTGACGTACTTTGATTTTTTTAGTTTGTCCCATTCTGCTAACTTGGAGGAGGCGGGGACTTATGACTTGTACTGCAGCCAGCCACCAGGGGGCGATCCAGATGTTTTGCTTTCACTTTTTGGGGACCTGCCATGTCGTCCATCTATTTATACAGTCCTTGCTCAAAGCTGTCGGTCATGTGTTGTTGTCATTGTGCACCACTGTAGGTGACATTTTGAGTTTTAAGTCGATACATAACACACTTGCAGAGTGTGTTTGGTGAGAAAAATGTATTTGTTTTGCACATATGACAATAAGGAGCCTGAAACAATAGGAAACACCACAGGCAGCAAAATATGAAACAACCAATACAATAAAAAGTCCAATAAAAAAGTCAACAGTTGAGGAGCAGAGGATGGACTGGACGGCGACAGTGAAAGGAAAATGACTCCATCCTCTTCTGTGAGGTCTGCTGCCAGTTTCCAACTGTGGGAAAGAAGTTAAAACATATTTGGTGGCACAAATCGAGTGTTTATTTTCCAGTACACAATAGCAATGTATCATTTCAAAAGAGATTTCCCATAAAGGCCCTAATGCCCCAGAAGATCACAGCGAGGAGATTCAATTTGCCCCCGAAAAAAAAAAAGATAATTTCTAAGCCTAGCACTAAATAAAACTAAACCTGGAACCACAACAGTTAGGAACACTTAACCAAAACCAACAGATCCCTTGACTACTATTGCAGCATAACCAAATAACAGCAGGCAACAGCAAAGGGACAAAGCTGTGGAAACTGGGCTAATATACTCAGAAAATTTATGTTGTTTGGGATAAGTTCTGGTCTTTGAGGAGGAGTTATTGTTCCTGGCACTTCGCTGCAGATTCAGAAACCCAACCACTGTCAGTTCCTCTTTTGCAGAATGAAAGCTTCTATTATGGTGCAATTCTTTCAAACTTAAAATACAATATGACAGAGAAAGAGCGAACGCTGTGCTTTGAGACCCGCAGAGCTCATTTGCCTTGAGGTCAACGGTGTATGAATACATAAAACACACGGGAGCGCACGCATGCAAACACGAGCGCCGACAGGTGATCGCACTGCTTCAGAAAGACACGCGTAACTGCGCATACACTCAGGCGTGCACACTCGCGGACACGCAGAGATTCCTGGCCCCACAATGAGCTCATGTGTAGCACCCGACCATAGATTTTCCATACTCACAGACTCAGAAACACACACACACGCACAGACACACAAGTACAAATACATGCGAACCGTGATGGAGGCTGCAGCTTCTCCACCACGTCAGCCAAGTGACAAACATCTTCTCCCCCCTCTGTCTCCTGACCTTGTTAAGTAAAGAAAGGAGGAGCGGAGGAGGGGAGGACGACATGCTTCAGAGAGGCCGGCGGATGAATTACGGCCGGGGTTTCTGAGGCAAGTGGTGCATTGCGAGCAGACGGAGCCACATTTAAGATATTAGGACAGGCACCGAACACGAGACCTGCTCCAGACCTGGCCCGAGTCCAACCAGAGGGGGTATGGACGATCCAAGCCGTCACTTCTTGAACCTCATTTATCAAAGCGTGCATAGAAGTGAGTGTAACTGGCAGTCAAGTATTTAACTGTAATTGTTCAACTTTAACGCAATGAACAATTATAAATCTGTTCTCTGTCTTTCTGTTCTAACATGTACAGACTCATTGCCCCCTGGATGACAAATATGGTCAACACATCACTTTGAGAGTCCTAGTTTATGAAGGGACACTTGTTCTGGAGAAAAGTAGCAAACAATGAAAATAAAGACGGAAAACATCTCAGCATGCGTCAGGTCAGCGAAAATACGAACATAAGTCTCCTCTTGCACACGTTGCTGCACTGTTACTGGTGGTATTGTATTTTACATTGTGTTCTACAACTTTTCCAATACTTTTATAACTCATCGGCTGTCGTACAAGTCGTGGGCAAATTTTCAAGAACACGAAGAAATTGATGAATCTGATTTTTATATGTAGAAATTCAAATTCAAATTCAAATTTATTTATTTAGAGCCCAAAATCACAAACATTGTTTGCCTCGGAGGGCTTTACAATCTGTACAGTTGTGACACCCTCTGTCCTTAGACCCTCGAACCGGAGTCAGGAAAAACTTCAAAAAACCCTTTATGGGAAAAAGAAGAAACCTGAGGAAGAGCCACAGATGAGGGATCCCTCTCCCTGGGACGGACAGACGTGCAATAGATGCCACATGTACAGAGAACATCATCAATCATATTATGGAATTATACATGAGTCGTAATAAGCTGTAGCTATACTGAGTTCATTGGTTTAGTCCATGTGTGAAGGTATCACAGGTAATGGAAATGAGTCTGTGAGTCCAGGTGCATCTCTAGATGTCCTCATATGGAGCTCTGGGCCACTCGACCTTCTCTCCACAAGCACAGACACAGATCATGTCCCCACCAGGCCAGTGAACCTCAGACAGATGGACCACAACCAGAATCAGTGAGGAACCTGCAAGACTGGAGAGAACAAAGGGAGGACCGGGGCTCCGGCAGTAACATGCACTTTACAGGACATAAGAGTATTCACATTAACCGTTTTGACACTTTAGCCAATTTAACTACTTTAACCAAGTTTAGCCACTTTAACCAGTTTCTAAAAGTGACTCCAGTTTGCACTACTACCATAATATGAGTAAAGGAAGCAGAGGAAGAGGGTAGAGGTGCCCGATGCATCATGGGAGCCCCCGGCAGTCTAAACCTATAGCAGCATAACTAAGGGCGAGCCTGTGCCCACCCTAACTATAAGCTTTATCAAAAAGGAAGGTTTTAAGTCTATTCTTAAACACTGACACTGTGTCTGCCTCTCGGACCCAGACTGGGAGCTGGTTCCAGAGAACAGGGGCCTGATAGCTGAAGGCTCTGCCCCCTAGACTACTTCTGGAAACCCTGGGAACTACAAGTAAGCCTGCGTTTTGGGAGCGCAGCGCTCTAGTCGGATTGATAAGGAGTTATCAATTCATTAAGATATGATGGTGCCAGACCATGCAGAGCCTTATATGTGAGGAGAAGGATTTTAAAATCCACTCTAAATTTTACAGGGAGCCAATGCAGAGAAGCCAATACTGGAGTAATATGGTCTCTTTTCCTGGTTTTAGTCAGCACCCGAGCAGCGGCATTCTGGACCAGCTGTAGAGTCTTTAACGACTTGTTTGGGCAGCCTGATAAAAGTGAATTACAATAATCCAGCCTGGAAGAGACAAATGCATGGACTAATTTTTCAGCATCGCTTTGGGACAAAAAGTGCCTGAATTTTTGCGATGTTGCGCAGGTGGTAAAAAGCAGACCTTGAAATATGCTTAATATGGGTGTCAAAGGACATATCCTGATCAAATAAAACCCCAGAGGTTCCTTACAGTGGTGCCGGAGAAGCCCAGTTAATGCCATCCAACAAGGCTATCATAGGAGAAAGCGTGTTCCTCAGGTGTTTCGGACCTAATAGGATCACTTCAGTTTTATCTGAGTTCAACAACAGGAAATTTCTGGTCATCCAAGCCTTTATATCTTTAAGGCAGGCATGGAGTTTCAGGAGCTGATCAGTTTTGTGTGGCTCCACTGATAAATATAATTGGGTGTCATCAGCATAACAATGGAAATCTATGGAGTGCCTCCTGATGATATTGCCAAGGGGCAGCATATACAAAATAAACAGAATTGGACCAAGCACTGAACCTTGTGGAACTCCATGACAGACTTTAGTATGCACAGAGGATTCATTATTAATATGGACAAACTGAGACCGATCTGATAAGTATGATCTGAACCAGTTTAATGCAGACCCTTTAATACCAAGCAGTTTTTCCATTCTCAGCAACAGGATGTGATGGTCAAGCTGTATCAAAGGCAGCACTAAGGTCTAACAGGACAAGTACAGACAGAAGCCCTCTATCTGATGCTGTCAACAGGTCATTGGTGACTTTCACAAGTGCTGTTTCTGTGCTATGGTGAGCTCTAAATCCTGACTGAAAAACTTCAAAAAGACTATTACTGTGGAGATAATTACATAACTGGCTGGCAACGGCTTTCTCTAGGAATCTTAGACAAAAAGGGGAGGTTGGATATTGGTCTATAATTGGCTAACACATCTGCATCAAGTGTAGGTTTTTTGATCAATGGTTTAATTACAGCTACTTTAAAAGACTTGGGAAGACTTGGGTACAAAGCCTGACACCAGAGACAGATTAATAATATGCAGCAGTGATGTGCCAATAAATGGGAAAACTTCCTTAAGCAGCGTAGTTGGGATCGGGTCTAGGAGACAAGTTGTTGCTTTCGATGATGAAACTAACGAGGATAATTCGGGAAGGCCAATTGGAATAAAACTGTCTAAGCAATTGTCAGGTTTTAATGTATCTGCTCCTAAATTTCCTGAGTCTGAAGGATCGGAGTCTAACGAGGGCAGATCCTGACAAATTTTGTCCCTAATATTCAGAATCTTGTCATTAAAGAAGCTCATGAAATCATTACTACTTAAACTTAAGGGAATGCAGGGTTCAATAGAGCTATGGCTCTGTGTCAGCCTGGCTACAGTGCTGAAAAGAAACCTAGGGCAGTTCTTATTTTCCTCTATTAATGCCGAATAGTAGGCTGCTCTGGCATTACACAGGGCTTTCCTATATGTTTTGAGACTCTCTTTCCAGGCTAGGCGAGAGTCCTCCTCTTTGGTGGAGCGCCATATCCTTTCCAATTGTCGCGTTGTTTGTTTTAACTTGCGAGTTGCAGAGTTAAACCATGGTGCCAGTCTCTTTTGTTTTATAATCTTTCTTTTTAGGGGCGCAACAGAGTCCAGAGTGCCTCTGAGTGAGTCCATAGCGTGTTTCTAACAAGTTGGTCAATTTGGGGGGAGCTCAAAAAATGAGAGTCGTCAGAGATACTAGGAAATCTTAACTGACTTTAATGCTGTCGGAATTGCTTCCTTAAATTTAGTCCTAGTACAATCGGGTAACCATCTAGTGAACACTAATTTTTCTAGAGGTGCATAGTCCAGTAATAGGAATTCAAATGATACTAAGTAGTGGTCTGATAACACAGGATTTTGGGGGGAGACTATTAAGTGCTCAATATCAATACCATAGGTGAGGACCAAATCAAGGGTGTGATTGTGACAGTGAGTTGGAGAATTTACCCTCTGAGAAAACCCAATGGAGTCCAATAATGAGATGAATGCTGTGCTAAGACTGTCACTATCCATGTCCACATGAATATTAAAATCACCTACAATAATTACCTTGTCATTTTCAAGGACTAAATTTGACAAGAACTCTGAAAATTCAGATAAGAATTCAGAGTATGGGCCTGGGGGGCGGTACACTACAGCAACTAGTATTGGCTTTGTGCTCTTCCAGGCTGGAGATGAAAGAGTAATAGTAAGGCTTTCAAATGAGCTGTAGCCCTCTTTAGGCCGAGAATTTATTAATAGGGCTGAATTAAAAATGGCTGCAACTCCACCTCCTCGTCCAGTGTCTCGAGGAACATGAATGTTACAGTGACTCGGTGGAGTGGATTCATTTAGGCTAACATATTACTTCCTGACCTAGCCAGGTCTCAGTAAGGCAGAACAGGTCTATATCAGAGTCTGATATCAAATCATTTATCAGAACAGCCTTAGAGGCCAGAGATCTGATGTTTAAGAGGCCACACTTAATTTTCTTATTATGCTGTTGCTGAGTTGCTACAGCAGTTGTGTTAATTTTTATTAGATTTTTCTGAATAACTCCCCTTTTTCGGTTTTAAGAGTTTAAATGGTCGCTGGGCAGACACAGTTTCTATTCTATATTGGGTGTGCAGCTGCTCTAATGGAGGCGCAGAGAAGCGTGTAAGACTGCAGCTCTGCTTACTGGTCCAACTCTGGTATGTCATGAATTAGGACTAATAAAACTTTCTATATTTCTAGACAGGAGAGCGGCTCCAGCCAAAGTGGGATGGATACCATCTCTCCTAATCAGGCCCTAATCTGGGGACTGGCTAACTACGCTAGCATAACTGCTAACATTGGTGCCGAGCCGCTTCTCTAACTCTGTCAGCCTCGCCTCCAAAACTACATATAAACTACATTTATTACAGGTACCATTTACACTAAAGGAGGCAGAGGAGTAGCTGAACATCTGACACACCGAGCAGGAGAGAGGAGAGGAGGAGGGAGAGGGAGAAGCCATTGCTAATAAGAGATAGCAAAGGAGCTAACCACGGAACCAAATTAATTAAAGAGTTTTACGCAAAAGTTAAGCTTTTGGACAGCTAAAAAGTCGCTAGCGGTGGTTAGTCACAGTTGTACACAATTTAGAGAGTATTTAAGAAAATTATGCTCTGGAGTCTCTGAAGACTATTCACACAGCTCTAAGCGCAAGGAGAACAGGAAATGACGCAATACGCTCACCGTAGCACGTAGAACGTCAGGTCGCCAATCAGTGTGTGTGCATAATTTTGATAAATGGGACTCAAGGACTCTAAATTCATGGGTTCACTGTGCCGTAAAATCAAGAGTGGCCTTCTCGGGTTTTGTAGTGCGTGTTTGTTGCGTTCTTTCTCTTCTCGTCTGTCTTATTTCTCTTCTCTTTTCTGCTCTGAAACTGCTGTCTACTCAACATACCTCACTTCTTTTTTTTTTTTGTGTTCTTTCGGACGAACCAACAGCGTTACAAACCGACTTCCTACTCTAAGCCTCTCTAATTCATTCTTCTGTAAAGCCCAGACAGATTAAGAAGCACAATGTGACCCATGGTAAGGAAGCTAAATTACTTTTCTCAGCGATTTTCGGTTACCAGAGCGGGGAAGCTGTGGAGCAGTGAGGAGGCAACAGTGCAGCACAGAAGCAGTCCGTTTGATGAGCTCGAAGGTGGTCAGGATGGAGCGCAGATGTGACTTCAATCCGGGTCCAATTTTTCAACCTTTTAGGGTTAAAACCAAAAAACCAAAAAAGTTTAAAACTTCCAGCCAAGTATCCTCAGTAGCTTAACCTCAATTAAAGTCCGTTCAGTCACCTAAACAAAGCTGGCCTTTCCTATGTGTGATGAAGAAAAGGAAAGAGAAAGTCCACTTCATGGGACAGTCAAATATTCCGGTTTGCAGCACAGGAACACGATGTTCACATAATTCATACTGACAGCATGCAATCTGCATTTCAGGGTTCATGCTCACATGCTGGAAGACTCACCATAGCTGTGACCACAACAGTGACACAGATGTTTCCCTGTGCAATGACAGGGCTGAGTGCCGCCTTTAGACGAGCTGCGTGTGTGTTTGCGGACTCAGTGGGGGGTGGCGTTCTTATGTGTCTTTTTTTATAACGGGTTTCTCAGTGTCCTCATGCCACAGAGGCTGAAGAGCAGAACAATGACAAAAGTGTTGGGAAGCATTAACAGAAATAAGAAAAACATTTTTATTCCATCAATCTTGAAATAATTGTTGAAAAACAACATTTGCCGGCCAAGAAATGTCCTTTTAACTCTGTGTCTCTGGCAGCCACTGTGCGTGTGTGTGTGTGACTGAGTCAGTTTCTATGTGCGTGTGAAGTTGTAATGCTTTTTCCATTATGAATCACTTTTTTATTATTCATAATTAAGAAAAGCAGTGAGCCTAATACTACAAAGCAAAACAAAAACACCCCCATTCAGTAATACAGCTGGCCTATAATCCCATTCTCTAATTGGAAGTGGATGAGTGGAGGAGATCAAAACATCCATATTTATTGGGGAGCTGGCAGGAGGGGGGAGTTTAGGTTTAGGAGGTTTGTTGTAAATTGAGCACGCATTTCTAAGCATCACCCTGCTAATATAGAACTAATTTGCAACAATAAATACCTCTTGTAGGGAACATAATCATGCTCAGATTACATTTATATCAACAGAATGAGGAAACATTACAATAAATGTCACTGTCAGTGCATATATTTCCTACTATACTGGCTCTGAACCAAAAAAAAAAAGCATGAATAACATTTTTATGGCAATGTTAAGGCGACTCAAAGCACTTGTTCAAAGTGAGGAGAGATGGCAGTCTTGAATGTGAAAGGTGATGCATTTTCTTTTTTTTCAATATCAACCCAATTCCATGACTTTCTTGGTTGGAAAAAGGAATTGGGTGCAATACAGCATTTACATTTCTGAGTATTCAACAAAACAATTAAATAGTACACTTGTTTTTTTTTTTTTAGGAGACAAGCATGTAGATATGCATATAATAATACTATCTAACAAAATCCTCTACAGAATGAATATCCCAAAAACTACAGTTCATCATGCAGTGTATGTCCAAAGCATGGATAAAACCCTTTGAAAGATTTATCACCCAGTTTGACAAAATGACAAATCTATCAAATTTGTCCTCCCCCTGACAAATTGTGTTTTATTCAACATGCATGTAGTATGTCAAGGTGCATGTCATACAGTGAAACTCAAATCAACAAAGCTGCGGACACTATAATAGGCTCTGTGTCCTTTTGATCTTTATGTTTTCATGCAGTACTAGTCATAATGATAGTGAGAAGCCCTTCACCGTGATTGCTTCTGTGGCTAATTACAGTCATCCAGGGTTCATGAATGCCCGCCGTCCTCAGCTACCGTAGAGCTGAACGGCTTCAGTGTAAATGACCCGCTCAGGTGTCGGTGCAGTCATTACTTACCTCCTTCTGCTCAAACACAAACGCTGCCCCCACCCTTCTCTCTTTCTTTCTAACTCCCACCTGGAAGCATCCCTCTCTCTGTGCCCTGACCGTATCCATGGCAACGCCCAGCCTTTTGGAAAACGCAGACCCTCTTCCTAAAGAGGGTGGGGGACTCGATCGATCGCTGCTCGGCTTCTTGGGTGAGCTCTGTGCGCTTCAAAACAGAACAAACCAATAGATCATTGCACACGCCGATAAGGACACAGGCTCCTCTGTGTATACTTTTTTAAAGGTCGTTAGGTATCCTGCACACTCACAGTACACCAAACCTCATCATGTTTGTTGTGTAAGTTACTTTGCACTGTTCCTGTAATATATACGCGTCTTAGCTGGTGGTTGATGTGAAATGCTTTATATTTAATAATTAAACACAAAGATCTAGAAACTTCTAAAACCAACATCCCCCTGGTTACCCATTAATATTTACGTGGTAGTGAGCTTTCTGAAGTGCCGCAGCTTTAAACAGTCACTCAGCATTTAAAAATGAGTAACATCCACACACCCTCTAATCTAACAGGCCGACTCGCCGCTGTGCTGACGACACCAGCGGATCCATCTCTATCTTTCCTTCCTCCTTCACTTTTATGCCTAATGCTTTTGCTCAGTAAGCCAATACGGGCGGCCACCAGTTCGAACCTGCCAAGTCAATAAAAGCAATTAGATATGAAATCACTTCAGAGAGCGGATGATTTCTTACTGGAAGTCTGCTGCTCTGTGCCCCAACCGAGCCGCCCGGCCAAATACAACCACAGGCCGTGAACAGCTTGATTGATGGGAGGAAACAGCGGTGAGACAAAAGCAATTATGTGGCAGTCGTCAGGAAGAGAGGGGCCCATTAACAGTGGAGGAAATACCTCACTTTAAAATGATTATAGTTAATTCGCCCTGTTTAACGTGTATCACTTATGTATGTTTTATCTTTAAGGTTATAGTTGGTGTCCAATCTGTTTTCAGGTTTACTTTTTATGTGCGCTGCAAAAAGGCATATACTTGATGCTAGATGAAGTAGAGCATCACCAAAGTTTTTAAGATGCATCCGTAAGCCATGCACCACAAACATAGCTTGCTAAAAATGACTTGTCATCTGTCCAACAGAGAAGAAAAGGGCACACTTATTATCTCCTGTGTTCTGCTGTTGGTGAACATTGTTCATGTCATCTTGTCTGCATACTTACATGTAATGATAAGCTGTCATAAAACTTAAACTTATAGACTATAAACAGTAAACTAGTTAAACCTCCTTCTTTTTCTTCCTCTTTTAGTAAACTGAATGAAACAAACAGCATAAAAATAAACTAACAAAAGATTTCCAGTCTTTATCTATTATGGGTATACACATCGTTATTTATATATTTGTTTGTTAGATCCAACAAATTATTTTAGTTATTGAATGAAAAATGAAAAGGCAGATGCCACACATGCACTTCACTTCAACACATATCTTTATATCGGTGGTATTTTTCCAAACACTTGCCGTAGCTCACCTGATAAATCCCCATAAAATTGGAATGGGGATTTAGTCTGTAGGTGCGAGTGAATTAATTTCCCCATAGTTTGATCCATGCCGCTGCCACACAGCTCTGACCTGACATATTGTATATACCGTAATGACTTAGCTCCCTGTGTAAGTCAAAACACTGCTGAAGCCCTGTAGTTCTCCAGTCATTTTCTGTGCATGTAATGTGATTTTGTGAGTCTAATTTACTGTATGTTTCTTATTCTTTTCATGTAGAGAACATTTTCAATATTTTTTCTTAGATTTTCAGTATTTATTTTCCTCTAAAGCACATTTTTGTCTTTACCATAAGCAGAAATTAATGTTAAAACACTAAAAAGTATTATCTAGTTTATACATTTGAATTAAACATTTAAACATGACCAAACACATTGTGAAAGTGTGTGTACAAAAACAAAGTTTAGACTGATATATATCTGATATTTGTGGACACGTAGAACCACATGCAGAGAAACTCTCAGAGGCACAAAAAACATTTTTGACGGTTTATTTGCTGACTCATCAGACCAAAACTAAGGTGCAAACTCGATACTGACATGAAACTTGATTCAGTTGTAACACAAAGGGTAAAGTAAATACTATTCCAACCATAAAAACCACGCAGCTCTGTCTCCAGAGTGAGACATCAGACCGTGATTTCATGACCTATTGTTGGAAAAAGTTGGAAGACTTTTCAAAGGACTCAACAATTTTTCATCAAATATTCAGAAATGTTCAGCTTGTAATGAAAAAAACCCCAATCTGATATTTGTACTCACAGTATTCTGATATTTTAGCATCGAGAAGTCTTCCAAAGTCAATGACATGGACAAAGAACACACAGAAGCCTTTTTCTGATCTGACGCCTCTACTAGCGGGACATTATTCATCCCTCCTTCCAAAACCAAATCACAGCTGAAAAATTGATGTGTTTCCTGATGTGGTTGGATTCAAGGGAAATTGTGGTTTGAGTTAAAAGAGGCACTTTGTGGTCTTGGTTAAAATGGCCACTTTGTTAAAGTTAGTGGACCTTCCTCATTATGGTTGACTGGTGCTTGGAAAGGGGAAACGAATGGGACTCTCTCGTGTTAAAGTTCAATGTTTTCTCGGTCCACCCGCCCACGCTGATCTCCTCTCCCTGCAGACTTTCTCATTCTATAATATTGCCAGGGGGAATGAGGGTTTGGACACAACTCATGACCGTCTTCACCAGAAAAACAGCGTCAGTTGATGACAATGAACGTCTTCATGTTGTCTTGATGAGGTACGGTAAAGCGTTTTTTCAGAGAATTATCACAGTCATGGTTAAAATGCTCATTTTCAGAAGAGACAGTTGTTCCATTGACCTATTTTGTTGTTTATCATGTGGACTTCTTGGTCTGATGGTCTTAAGGATCACAGGAAAACACTGCCTGATGGGCCTGAGGTGTGTGTGTGGGGGGGTTTGTGCGTCCATTAGTGTGTGTGGACCCGAAGCCAGAGCGAACCACTGAGGTGTGCAGGTCATTTCTCAGTTCATAACACTGGATTTCCTCCTCTAAGACCTCAGCTGGAAAAAAAAGGAGGCTTTGTTACCTCATCACCTTGATCTGTGGTGCTTTCAATATCTGACTCAGGCTGAGGCTTGCACACTGTGTCCATATAGACTTTGTCTTTTCTTTGGGTCCAAAAGCATTCAAGGACACCGGAGAAAGGTATATTAGATTTACTGTTCATGCTTGTGACAGGTTCTTTTGTTGAAAACAGCATTCCCCACAGGGTTGCTGATTATTGCTCGCACAAAAATCAATCATTAAACTGCATTTAGGGAACAAAAGGTTTATAATTGGCTGTATTTTGGAGAACCAACTCTGACTTGGAACAGATTAATTGAAAGTAATAAAGCACGGGCTGGCACATTTTCAGTCCACGTTTCCTCATCGTGTCAAGTTATTCAACCGTGCATTTCTGTTTCGCGATCCATTACGTTCGAGGGTTGCAGACAGAGCAAGTTGTGAGACAACGAGATGCACATTTTTCAGCATCTTAAATTGTGATCACCAAACAACAATTTATCAAGACCCCCAAGGACCAAATCTGAGTGAGGAATCTTTCAACACGCGACACAGTGCTGCTGTCTGTACCGTATTATTTAGGTTTTTGACAGCTTACAACACACAAATGTCTCTATTTTCTCTTTTTTTCCCCCCAATTTATTACACAAAATACAGATGACATAAAGAGGAATACAGCAAATATAGAAGTGAGGGATGTGCAGACTCAATAACAGGTCTGATTGTGTCTTACACTGAGCTGATTTGTTCCCTCCAACTGCTCTGCTTATTGGGTTACACTTCCTGCCCTACAGCTGCTTTAACAAATGTTCCTCTTCCCTCCGTCTGTGTCTCTCTCAGTCCCTCTCTCATAAACTCACCTGTAAATGTGCATGTACTGTACATACACAGTCACAAATACCTTTCTGTTTCTCCTCACGGATCTTTTACCCGGAGTGAAGTGCAGCGTGTGCGGAAAGTCGATATTGATTATAAGATAATTAAGGCATAAATGACACATAATTTTTAGATAAATGAGGCTCGACTTTAGTATCCTGAGCTGATTGGATGTCAGCTGTTGAAAGGGGTGAAACAGCAGCCTGTCGTGTGTTTCTTAGAGTTTTATCTGCGGTTGCTTTTTGTGTTGTTGTTCTTGGTCATTTCAGTTAAAAAAAAAAAGGAATGAGGTAAGACATCCTGTCCTCACCTCCGTCACATCTGCTGGTTGAAATCCAGTTTTTATTAAAAAACTTCACACCAGTCTAACCCCAACACGGCTGAGAAAAGGGTAAGGTTTGAAATAGTTATCCACAAGATCTTCAGCTCATACTTTGTCTCCCTCGTTGGAGTTCAGCTCTTATAAATTGGTGTTTCTGCACTGACGAATATCGCTGGGACGCCTGAAGTGTTTCCTCAGATTTTCTGTTGATGAAGTTTGAGCGTCTCTGGGTGTCATTCGTTACATTCAGATTCAAATGTAAAATGTGCTTTATGATATGAATGACACAGTGTAAGAAAGAACAAGAACATAAGACAGTAAGACATTTAACATTTTACTGTATTTACTTGTATTTATTGTCTATTTTAAGTCAGATATTTATCTCTAAATCTGCAGATCACCTGTTTTCTTTCATTGTGAGTAATTAAGAATGGTCTTATTTAACTCAGTATTCATAGCTTTAATATTATTATATTATATTAGAACATTTTTTAAACTGATAAGCTTCATGTATGCATGCTATATTGGCGGTTCGGTGGATGCCATGACAAAAAAACCTTCCTTCAAAGGGGTACCATGGTGTAAAAGAAATTATATCACTGGTTTAGATTATTTTTTTGTCTCTTATAAGTTATTTCCAACTTTTTCCTGCACTAAACATGAGTGTAGCTTAGATAAAGTCCTCACAAGTATGCAAGTGCGCTCATATAAACACTCCTGCCAGTCATTAAACCAGGTCTGGACTCATCATTTGCTGCTGAGTTTCTCTCTGACCTTCGCAGTCCCTTGTTTAAATGTTAATTACAAATTTCACATCTGCTACACTGTTCTGCCTCGAAGCCTCGCAGCCTGCTCAGAATTAACTACAGGTACCTTTCTCAGGTATTATAGACTGGCTTCAAGCTTCCTGAATTTCTAATCAGGGGAGACTGGAGACACACTAACATTTTGGCAAATCAGTCTCAAACACACACACACACACACAGACAATCTCCTTTTCTCAGTGTGCTGTAATGACCCAATCTTAGCTGTGAAAATGAAAACTGCACGGATCCCAATGTGTTCCCTCCTTTCTCTCTTTTGGCAAATTTGGGCATGCGGCAGCAAGTCATCAACCACTTTGTAGTGGTGAGACCATCTTTAAGCTGGGCGACTCAAATTTCATATCTATTGTTAGCAAATGTGCTTCCTTCAGTGGCTACATAACATACAAACTCATGTTAGCAACTGAAGCGCTGGCAAACGGGTGGGCCAGATTTTCAAAGTCTCAATCCAGAACACACATTCGTGCAGGTATTTATGCATGCTCACACATGCAGGTTTGTGCGGGTAATTTCAGCAGGATCTTGAAATCATATTATTTTAACCTTCCAAAACTAGACAAATAATTACTGACTAAGATAGATAGACACAAATTACATTAAAGCCTAGCAGCTCCATTTCTATATGCATCAAAAGTCTGCAGATAATCAGCTTCATACAGCAGTATGAATTCAACTTTCTCAGTAGCCTCACTAAAATTAATCAACGACAACGGCATCACTGAACAAATGAACAGTTAACACATGAAGCAGTGAAAAATACAGTGAGTGCCACGTGCATAAATGCACTGATGAAAATACAATTTTTATACAATCACCAGCATAAGAGAGCATCAACATGGCTGACAACAGCCATGTTGATTTCAGATGCTTTCACACTAAGGAAATAAATTAAACACTGCTTTCTTTCAGTTCTGGTCCGTTTTGTTTTTACCAGGCACACCGAGAAATGTATGCACAAATTCACATAGACTGATGGTGATGCGTCATCCCACATCAACATTTTATATATATATATATATATATATATATATATATATATATATATATATATATATATATATATATATATATATAAATCAACAATATATATATATATATAATCCAGTCAATCCTGGATTAATAACCACACCAGTCAGTTGTTTGATTGCATCAACCTGTAGTCAGCATTAAAATGCAGCATTAAAATACAATCACAGACTACATCATCTGTTCACAGTACTGATACAGCAGACATTTAAAGTTATCCCCCACCCCTACACACATTCTATCTGGCCTGGGTATTTGTGTCTGTGAATTTAGTGTCCTCATATGCAGTTTATCTGCCTGACATTACAGCTGACCAGTACTGGCTGTGCTTTCACAAATGTCAATGCAGCCTGCGCTCTGTCACCGTGACAGTTTTCGTTCCAGCTAAGAAACTCGTGGTTGGTCACCCCTGCTACAGGATGGGGTGTTTGTGGTAGGAAGAGCATGAAAAAATCCCAAATTAATGGATCTGATGTGAAATCTTTACAGCAGATGAACAGACCGATGATTTCTCTGTTTCAGAGTTTGGCATAGTTGACTACAGATCCAGTTAGCATAATGTTGTTCTACACACTTCATACACTAAGAACGTCGTACAAAAAGAAATGTCTGACTATGAGTTGTCAGGATTTGAGCAGTTTTAATTGGGAGATAAACCAACAGGCAGGCAAAAATCTTGACTATTGTTAATATAAATGGAAACTTTATGGACATTGCAGGTCTGTGACATGTTGCAAACTATCTCCTGCGTGAAAGTCTGACACACTACACTCCTCCCCAGCATGATATACAGCCTCCTGCTTTGGTGCTGAACGTTGCCATTGGACATAAACAATGAGGTGCACAGCTACCTCTCAATGTAAAGAGAGAAAACTTCACTCTTAAATGTCTTGTTATGTACAGCCTGAAGTGTTTTTTTTTTGTTCCCATTTTCTTGTTCTGATGTTCATCTCACAGCTTCACTTTCTACTGATTGCTTCTCTGATGCCATACTGGTACAGTATTTGCTGCGTTAAGTTGCTGCTACCGACTGGAATATTTCCTGCTGCTGCTTGTCATGCAAATCTTTCCACTGGGAAACCATAGGGAGGCTTTTATGTGAGGCAGCTATAGGAAAAAGCAATATGCAGAATTTGTGACTGCTGCCAGGATAAAGGTTGTAGGCGGTAAGAAACAGGCTTCGTTGATGCTGTTTTCTCAGCAGATCACTTTAAATGTTCACAGCATCACAATGTCACCACGACAGGACCACACTCAGAACACAGTTATGTGATTTGTGTGAACAAGCACACCTCTAAAAAATCATCTTTTAACCGCTATCTTGTCTTGTGCACGTTCTTAGGTTTATCTATGATGTGGGTTGTTACCGCATAAAGATGAGACAGAGTGAAAGTTTCCAAATTTCAACAAACAGTACGAGCAAGGATAAGACACAGTGATAATAATACCTGAGAAGGTAGAAGGCCGACTAGTGTGTAAAGATCCTTTTTTCTCTCTCCCACTCTCACCTCCCTGCAGACTCGTTGGTCACTCCTAATGACGCTGTACATATTTCATGCCACCAGTTGCCGTCCTCCCTTTAATATTGCAGTCGCCAGGGAGAGAGAGCTGACTGATATGGAGTCCAGAAATAGTCGTCCTGTCTCCATGGGTTTCTCTGCACCAGCCCTTTTCATCTGCACGATACAAAGCTGCCGGCTATTGATCACCACTGACTGAATTCGTGTGAGAGTATATTCATACACACCATTCGTGTGCTGCAATCTATACCGTAAATATCATTATATCCAGTGTAGTGAAGTGAAAATGGTGTAATTTGGCTCCCCTGTCACGTGTTCCCAGCAGACCCCCGATGCTCCAGGCAACAGCCCATGAGGTCTCATTTATGTGCCACTGCTTTCATCTTCTCTGACGCTTTTTGCACGTTTTATTCTCCTGTGTTTTTATTTCAGCTCACATTTTACTTCCTTTCCTTCCCACCTGTGTGACGCATGTGTGTGACAGTGTGTGTGTGTGTGTGTGAGACAGTGTGTCGCTGCCTGCACGCCGCCCGTGCGTTGGTATATGTACACCTTTGCGTCATTCCTCAGCTTGAGCTCTATACTTTACACTATTTCTCTTTTTCTCTCCATGCTTTATTAGATTTTATGTTTCTGTTTATTTTTTTTTTACTTCTTCTTTGATTCTTTTTCTTTTCAGGTGCCCATGACTCCTTCGCAGGCTGTGAGAAATATTAGTTTTTTAATTGAAATCATTCACTCACTTTTTTTATCAAATGTTACTCTGTTCCCACTCTTTTTACATTTTCCCATTCTTGTCTCTCTTCATCTCCTCCATTTTCTCTTCTTTTTTAACAGTGGAAACAAAATCTGGTCTGAAGTGTGTAAAAATTCTCAGAGGCTTGTAAATTTCTTTTATTGGAGTTTTACAGCTCTTCAAAATAGATGCCAAACTGTCTGATTCTTGCAGCGTTTTACAGTCACTCAGAATTGTGGGTGTTGTAGTGTTGTGTACAAGTATGATAAGAAAACCTGAGATCGGAGGAGGTGCTGGTTATACTGGAGACGTCAATGATGGTCCGGTCAATATGATGTAAGAAAATGATTTCTCAGAGTGTGTGTATGCTGCTGGAAAAAAAACAACCTAGCTCAGCTGACTTATGGGTTTGTCCTCTACAACTAAACATACAGACAAACTGATAAATAAAATATTTTGATGAGATTGATTGAGATGAAAAGTTAAAAAAATGAAAGGACAGTGAAGAAAACACAAAAGGTGGAAGGAACAGAGAGACGATTATTGCTAAAATGTTATAAACCGATCTTGAAGTGACGTAACAAGACTCAGTCACCATATTTAAGTGGTGCCTTGAGCTAAACGTGAGCATGCTGATGTTTAACAGGTAACATGTTTACCATGTTAACCTCCTTGGTTCGGCGTGTGAGCATGCTAACATTTGCTAATTAGATTTAAACACTGCTTAAAGTACAGCTAGGGCTATGTGGATCAAGTATTGGGCAAATGAAAACTTTTGACCTGATGATGGCACTAGAGAGAAAGAAGAAAAAGAGAGGGGATCGCCAAAATCTTTAAGATGCATCCTCTGGAAACTATGAATGTCATCATTGTCAAAGTTTAGAAATAGTCAGATATCACGAAACTGAAAACATAATCTGCTGAAGACTTTAATCCTCTCCTTCAAACTACAGTACACTGCCTTTCTCGAGGAAATGTATCACTTTTTTTCCCTTTTATCATATTTCTCCACACGCATCACGAAGTCGGACACATACGCACATACGGAGCAGGTCTCGCAGACAGGATTAGTGTGTGTGAAAGGGCCGGGTTTAGTGGTCAGAGTGGTGTGGTCACAGGCCTGTGATAGCAGGAGAGGAGAATGAGGAGGGCTAATCCTTTAGTAGCCCCGGGACATTACCTGTCACATGGCATCACACACACACACAAACATTTATACCAGCCAAACCTGAGGTGGTGAAGGGTAGAGATAAAAGTGTGAGGTGGTTTAAAGAAACACTCGCTAGGTCACCGATGACCAGAATAAATCAGAGTTTTATAAAATAGATTTAGGCTATCCACATCATTAGATAGCAAGATATAAATGTAATCATTTGTTGTGTCATTAATGTATTTGTTGTTTTATTGAATATTTAAGAAAAACTATTATAATCACATTCTGAATGATTTTGAAAAGAGATGACTTTCGGGCATTTCGGTGAATTTCTTGAATGTTCAGGCTTAAACAATGGAACCACACGAACCAAAGTCAAACCACTGCTGCTTTTAATGAACCGAAAACAGCTTAAATGTTTGAGTTAAATAAGGTGTGTGTGTCAGACATACCATATGCCATCCCTGTCAAACCTTTTCTTTTTTTTCTTTTCTGCCAACAGACTTCTGCACCTTCGATATTTGGCACAGCCCACCAATCTCTCTGATGCCAAAGTTTATCCGTATGTCACACATTTCCCTTTGGAGCGGGGGCAAAGGCGGTCTGTCCTTGAGTCGGTAGTGTGTCCCTGGCTTTATCTCCGTCCTTTTTACAGAAGCAATATGCTAATGCAGAGCAAGATTATGAGGTCCTGACTTTTACAGAAAGTGCCGTAACATTACATACAAATCACAAATCAAGCCAAATATAGCCCAAGTGAGCAGGGATTAGCTCCAGCCCCCCTGTGTGTGTAAAGAGTAAGCACATATAGATCGATGGAAGTGATGAGAAATTAGAGGTCAGGCTTGACCAGCCGCGTTGCTGAATTGCTGCAATGAGTGGTTTTGCTGTTGGAAGCAAAGTAAGAAGTGTGAGGATTTTTTTTGCCTCAAGTGATTCAAGCCCAAATGGAGGATGCTATTGTAGCTGTGTTGCAAAACCCACTTTTATTTAACCTCACCTTGGAGTATAAACTGCTCAACAAAAGAGGCACGGTTTGCAGACCTTCGTGAGAGTCAGTGGTACAAACTCATCTCTCAGAAAGTGTGAACGTATTGTCCTTCTGGGCACTTACCTCAGAGACTTCATTTCCCTCTTATATAATCATTTTTGGATGAAACTGTGTACAATTCCAAACAAAAAGCCAAGAAAAGCAAAAAGCCCAGTACAAAGAAAATAGAAAGTGGCTGTCGTGACTAGCATTAATATATCCTCAGCGGACTAAGATGTTAGCGGTTAGAGGTTCACCAACTACCCCGGCAAGTGGTCATTAAACTACTGTACATCCCTGAGCTCAAGAGACGTATTTTGCAAAACTCTCGGATGAATTTCACTGCTGTGTAAAATTGGATTAGCACAGTTATTGCTGGGTATGATAATGTACCTGCTTAAATTTTTATCTGTTCCTGAAGCTCCGGGCTTCATTGTCTCTCTCGTGGATTCTCGGGCAGGTCATATTACAAGAATAATGTCTGGACTGAAACTTTAACTGGTCACTTTATTCACAAGGCGGCTCTCTTTCTGGAGTTTTCACTTTGTAACACTTTCAAAAGAAAACTATCCCTCTGTTTCCATCGGCCTAACATCAACAACACTTGAGATTTGATCGTTTTGCTCGCGGAGTCTGAACGTTTCCAGTCCGGGGGGGGACGTTCTCGCGCAGCAAACGACGTGTCAAATGAAAGAAAACACACAGTTGTTATAAAGTATGTAGAAGTGTTTTTCAGGCATTTTGCGTTTCCATCTTTGGCCCTGAGTCTCCGCACCGAAGGGAAAAGAGAGCAACCGAGGAAAGTGGAGAGATGGATGTCGGGTGATGAGAGGAGAAACGTCTCACAGAGGGGAGGTTGATGTCTCTGTCCTGCCTCACTAAGCCTCTCCTAATCCCACCAGGATTATGGATGTTTAGAGATGTTTCAGACATGAACAATCGATGTCAGAGTTCGGCCGTGACCTCTGACCGATGTCATTTAGCTGTGTCTGGGCCAGCACTGCGAGCAAGCGCTCCATCACTTTTGATCCAGCATTGGAGCAGTGGTTAATCTTTCTGTAGGTACAGTGTGTGAGCCTTTTCATCGGCACGTTTGTATTTTTATCTGGCTGTTGTTTTAACGTGTTGCTAAGAGTGTGTATGTAACCTAGACGCCAAGTGTTACACATAGCCAAGCCAAAGCGTCTTTAAAAGCATTGTGGGATGGAAATATCAAACAATCAAACATAATTATATTTAATTAAACAATTAAATATAATATTGTTGATTGTAACCCATGGGTTTATTCATTTAGTATTAATGTTTTTTTATAAAGTTTTTCGTGAACAACAACTGGTAGCCTGGAGGTTATAGACATGAGCTCAGGGACTTTCAGCTCAAGTTGGAAAGCTGATTCCTAAAGCATGTCAATCCACATGTATGGAGGAGGCTGCTGTGTGTAATTCGATCAGCTCCAATATGACTGTCACATCCAGAGCTCCACTCCGACAGGAGACCCAGACGGGCTATAAATACATCCAGGAGGGAAAATCCTCTGTGGGATGGAGAGCAGAGAGGAAAAAAGAAGGGAAGAGGGGGAGGTAAAGAAGAAAAAGAGGAAAAGATCCTCTCTAAGCACATGCTGAAATATCTCTGACCCCAGATTTTGTGTAAATTGTAGACTAATGATATCAAAATGTACCTGTGTGATAATTAATTATACCACATTTTTGACTGAAAAAACAATGATGTCAACATTTTCCCTTGGAAAATAGGACAAATATGGGTTAATATGTTCTGGCATTTTTTATGTTTCTTTTGATTAACAATAAATAGGTGGCAGTAGAGGAATATATCACTGTATTTTAAGTTTTTTTTTTTTTTTTTTGAAACCCAGAGGGACTCTGGCTCATTAATCAGCACATTAATCAGCAATCAGCACTTTAATCATTTGCATTGTATCTCCATTTCTTGCATCTATTTTTGGAAGTGTTTTCTGAGCAGTCCTCATGGCGAGCGGGATTGTATCTACAACTTGTCATTTAAGTGAGTTTGTTTTGTACAAGATACAGGTACAGAAAATGCACAACATATTTAAATACAAGAGTTTACCATCCAGGTCAAATAATTTCCTCTTCGAAAAATCCAGTGGAGTGAAGGATGATTGAACAAACAAGAGGAGTAATCAGCCAGGTGCATTAATACCTTAAATATCTCCAAAATCTGATCGTGTAATTTGCCCTGAACAAACTAAAGAACAAATTCCTCATTTATCACTTCTTTGATCAATCTGTTATTAATTTAAGGAACTTACTCTCCACAAATCTGACTATTTGCATGTTATTGTTGTGAATTAACTGTCAAAAAGAGCTCTGGCCTCCTTTGACATACACTCCCTGAACACTTTTTTGGTACACCAATACAATTAAATGCAAATATATACAACAGATCTGCCATAAATCCTACATTTAAGATTAGGATTATAATCTTCTTGTCAGGGTGGTGTTTATTCAGATGTATGTTTATTATTGATTGGTAGTGTTGTACTGTTGAACAAATGGTTGAATTAAAACCTCAAAAACACAGACCACTCAGTTTGAACACGTTGTTTCCTACAAAGCAGCGATCGGGGTTTAGTACAAAATAAAATGCCACGTGTGATGAACAGTAAGGATTCAGGCTCTTCAACTCTGTAAGCCTCCCATGAGGGAGAGAGGAGGGAAGAGCTCTTTAATGAATTTCTCCCTCAGACTCTCTTTTTTCTCACACCAATTGCCAACTGCGCAGGGCTGAGTGACGTAATGTGTGTGTGTGTGTGTATATATACTCCAAATCTAAGTGTGTGTGTACGTGTTTGTTTGGAGAAATCGCCGTGTGTATTGTCCTGGTTGTTGTTTGTGTTCATGTACAAGTGTGCAGTTTTATTCATGTGAATGTGTATTTACTTGTGTGTGTGTGTGTGTTAGTGAGAAAGAGAGAGAGCAAGTGTGTGTTCTAATTTAATAGCTGCTGAAATACCAATGGGATTCCTGGAGGAGAAAGAGCTTTTTCATTTCACAAAGCACCTGTCAGAGAAGAAGACGCATTACAAACTATTGTACATATCGATTTACCGAAGGATCATCCTTTATGTTATATCTTAGTGTGTTTGTTTGGGTTTGCAATGTGGGCTCTGTGTAAGCCTGTGCATTGAAGGTCCCTGCAGACATGTGTGTTTATATTGTCTATCACCTCATGTGCATTCAATTTGTCATGTGTGTTTGCGTGTTTCTCAATGAATGCACAGATCCGCTTACCTTTAGTGTATTTTGTGAGTCTGTGTGTGTGTGTGTGTGTTTGTCTAGGGGGTGAAGCCTCAGAGCAGCTGCTGCCATGAATCCTTCGCCATGAGTCAGCCAGTGGAGAGTTGTTCATAGAAGACATACAGTAGCTACCCACACAGCCTACAAATCATTGCCCACCACCAAGCAGAACGAATCATATTTGTTTGGTCCCTCGTTTGTGAGCAAAACCTTATGATAATGTTCATGTGTCCGCATCATCCTGTTCAAAACACGCTGCACTCACAGTAAGCATGAATAATACAGTAGCTAAGGGGCAGAATAATCATACATTAGGGATAAAGAAGCGCTGTAAGACCTAAAGTTGTGATGTGATTTGACTCTGCATTACATCACATGGAACAATGGATTTCAATTGATTGTTTGGCCGCTCAGTTGTAAATACACTCACACTAAATGAGGATAGAGTATGACACTTAGTCATAAAACTGCTGCTTTCTTTAGTTAAGTATAAATAGTTTTGACATTGGATCCTTTTGTGCGCTGCAAAAAGCTTCAGGCCAAATGGTTTGTGTGCTTGTTTCTTTAACTGCACTTAAAATCATTACAGAGTGCAAGTACGCACATTTTCAGAAGCTTCTCTCTGTGCAAGTTTCTTTCTATATGTCTGCTATTTGCTTCAGATACCTTGAGTCAGAGAAAGTTTAACTTTGGTGTTAGTTTTCTTGAGGGCAGCCTGAGGCAGTGTGCACATGTTCACCTGCAGTGAGAGCAAAACATCACCACAGTCCTACCTTCAACCAAACAGACTGTACACAGGTGAAAGAAGATTTCAGCTTTAATAAAGTGTTGAAATTAGATTAAATGACAAAACCAAGAAGCATAAACATGGACTGACTTTCTTTTCAATATTAGCGTAATTTGAAAATGGATGTGGTTGGATTTTCTTTAGTGTAAATTTAACAGAATCAGTTAGATGATGATGTGTCTGCATTCAGGCTAAACTCTTCAGGTGGTTGCAGTTCAGACACTTATCAAGTGAAACCGGTGGATCTGCAGTTGAGCAGTAATCAGTGATGGAGAAAATGAGTAGAAATCAATTTAATGTTTGAAAGCCCGTGTCCTTCCTGTGTATTAAGATCAGAAAGGGCACATATTTTATGCGCCTGCATCAAATCAAATGAGGCCTGAATACACTGATCATTACACATTACCTGGTTTGCTAATTAATCGCTAATCTTCTTAACATATTATTCAATGAGAGAGTGATTTACACTTGCCTTTATTTTTCTGAATGCCGCACTGAGGTGGAAATTACACGCAGACACTTAAAAGACAGTAAATAAATCAGCAGCACAGTATATTTCTCTCTTGAGTAACACACCACCAGTCACACTCTACAGGCGCACTGATAACGTCATGATTTCTTTTTCGAGCTGCACCCTGTACAGGTACTCCTCCACAACAAAACAGCACTTTCACATTTTGAGATTAACACGAAACTGGCTGAGTAATCTTTATCATCCTGCTCGCTCCAGGGATTTCCTCAACCTGGCACCGTTTTGATAAGCTGTGGACCCACAGAGGAGTTTTTAAAGAACAGAGGCTTTTTCCTGTGTTGGAATATACCAGCAACAACATCTGTCTCAGAAAAAACACATGATATTTGCAGCCTCATAAAATGAGTCACACTTTTATTTTGGTGTGTGACTCATATCGCTGCAAAGGCTTGTTCGAAAAGTCGGAATCCGAATAGCCTCCGCGGCCATAATAATAATAATTTAGAATTGATCTAATATCCTATCTCCATCGTGCGAGAGAGCGAGGAGAGAATTAACTCATACAGCGACTTCATAGTCAATGTGTCTCACCGATCGGGTTTGGATGCTCGAATGCCACAAACTCCATGTCAAACAACAGGCTTTTGTTGCACGTTTACAACATTTACAAGACGTTTTTGGTTGAATTGAGACATATTGTACAGGTACACTTGATGTCATGGTAAATATGATAGATAATATACCATCTAAACATCAGCGTGTTGTCATTGTAATTGTGCGTATGTTAGCAAACTTTAGCATTTATATAAAAGCCTTACTGTGCCTAAGCCTTACTGAGCTCCAGACTTTTTGTTTCTCTCTCTTTTCACATTGATGTGAACTCTAAACTTGACGTCGGTGCTAAAATTAAAGGTCAAAAATGTAATCTAAATCCCGAGCGGCCGTTTTAGCCTCATTTTGATTAAGTCTGATGGAATGATCCTACTGTCTTACCAAACAGGTGCCAGCAACATTAACAGGGAACATGTTTATTCGTTGTGCTCTGTAAGTGACTAATGAAGACAAAGAACCACTTCAACGTGTAGCACATTGCATCACATTATGTCATCGCTAGTTATTGCCGCTGCCTACCGAAACAAAGGCCTTGTGAGTTCTCAGTCCTACATCATTTTCAAAAACTTTCTCCATCATACAGTAGAAGACGCAAAGGTCAGAACAGTGTGTGAGGAAGGCACTTTTGTCAGTTCAGTTGCACATAAATAATTGACTGCAGCGCCTTTTTGCCGACACGACCTGGCTTCCTCCCTCTCCCCTTTGCTGGCAGACTCCCTCATTCCCCTCACTGCTGGCGTTAAAGTTTAATGAGCCCAATCTGCAGAAACTGTCCAAACAAACAGCCTTGTTGACAAGACAAAGCTTTACATTTAGTGCTCCACTTGCCAGAGGGGTTATCTCGAGTTCAGCAGAGACCACGGCAAGAAATGGAGTCAGTAAAAGACTGAAAATAGGACGAAGACTGACCTCAAACCTCAGCGCTGTGCCCTGGGTACAGGTTGTTTGGAAGCAGATCTGCAGTAATTTAACTGCAGCAGAGTCGCCTCAGAGTGGTCGGTTTGGCTGTGTTTTACAAAAAAAAAACCACAGCCTCGCCCTGATAGCTCTGGGTGGCTGCTGTTTTCGGGCTTTAGAGAAAAACAAACATGTACAAATAGATTTGTTTTCTGCTATCCATCACTAAACATCCCCAATCATTAATTTATTCTCTAAACTGCTTATCCTGTGTGGTGGATAGGTGGAGCACATCCCAGCACGCACTGGGCAGGAGGCCTGGTGCACCACGAACAGGATGCCAATTCATCACAGGGCTTCAATTGACATATTATAATATCTAATACATTCGTAATCTACTCTAAAAAAGTGATTTCATTTTTGTCAGACGGGGTCTTGTTTGGCCTAAACCACAATTTTATTTTAATTTGAACACAGCAGGCTGAAAATCTAACTTTTCAGACTACGCTTAGACATGCTCGCACTTACTAATGTCTCATTTGCTGAAGTATTCACAATTTTGGACATCTAGTTCCCATTTCTAAGAGATTAAATGCCCCTATTGTGTATTGCTTTGGGCAAAGGTATCTGTAAATGAATGTTATGTAATATAATGTTTTCTAATCAATGTAAGAATTCCTGTGGTTACTTCATTTCACTTTCCGCTAAGCTGATGCTGCGATTCAAAGTGATTCACGGTGCCTGCAGGTAGAAGTTCAGAAGGAGTCTTGGACTGAACGTGGACTGAATTTTGTACTTATTTATTTTAGTTTATTGCAGCATTTCTAGTAATAGTACAGTTTCTTAGTCTCTTCTAGTCTTCTAATACAAACCCAAATGTAGGACAGAGGCTTATAGATACTGATCATCATCATACCTGAAAAGATAAAGTGACAGATTGCTACTGCACTACACAAGATCTGTGGTGGTGTTGGAGTAAAACAGCTATGAACTGAAAGGGACCTGTCATAGTGGTAATCATAAAAGTGGTATTTAAAGCATAAGCAGTGAAAATATGATTGATAGTTGTAGTGACAGTAGATACTACAGTATAGTACAAGCATTAGATATTAAATAGTAGTACTCTACTGATCCCTCAGTGAAAAATTCCTTTCCTGCTGAAAGTCTCTGCGAGAGGTAAAACACACACTTCAAAACTGAGTCAGGACACACTGAGCAGATTAAATCAACAACATGCTGCAACATACGGTAAGCAGAACTAGGTGTAATTATACGCAGGGTTACCCAGCTGATGCTTAACCGTTTAACTAAACATGCCGATTTAGAGCCTCTGTGTCTACTCTCCAGCATGTTCAAGTATGTCATACTCTGACAGCCCCCCCCACCCCGTTCCTTTTTAATTTTCCCATGGCAACCATTACCAAAGACTTATTATGTTTACACCATATCACAGAGCCCTTAAAAGAGCTTCACTGTGAGTCAACAAGTATTTTGACATAACTGCAAACAAGCCTTGTGGCTTTTCTGGGGGCATGCAGTTCCACTTTATATCCCTTCACTTTGAGCATTTATGCAGCACAGTGAGCCCTCATTAGCAAAACTGAGCTCCTCTTCTATTGTTTACTGCTCGGCGGTATTATGGTCTGTAATCCCAAACAAAACAGGGAGCAAAAAAAAAAAGTAAATAAAGTAAATAAGAGGAGACACAGGCGTTTATTGCCTTACCGACAAGTCGATACACTTTGCCAAGCATCTACTTTACATCAGACTCTGAACACCTGCATTGGGAAATGTTGAGCGCCGTGACCGGATTCTAACCTGGCACCCCCAAAGCTCCTTCGTGTCATATTTCTCCCAGGCGTAATGCCCCCCCTTCACCCTTCCTTGCCATTAAGGCTGGTAAATAGGGCCACGACCCCAGCTAGCGAGCCCGTTAATGGGTGCATCTGTGGGGACACGGCTTAGCTGGCTGCTCCCCCAAGCGGGGCCTCTTTTCCAGGGGCTCTTAAACGCACTGAGCCTGGGGCCGGGAGCTCCATAGATGTCCATGCATCCTGTCGGTGATGGCTCTACCATAAACGGTGGTGAAGTGGAAATATGTTCCAGATGCTGCGGAGGGAAAACGAGCACTCACACACACACACCAATGCATACCCGTACCCATGAACATGTTGTCTAGACCAGTGTGGGCCCCGAGGAAGAGGAGCTCTGAGCCTGCATGGGGATGAAAGTTCAAGGGTCACAGACCACATGAGATCGTCCGGTCATTACTCACAGACAGACACACATTGTGTGTGTGTGTGTGTGTGTGTGTGTGTACAGGGGGAATGTAGGGCAGTTAAAAAGGGAAGGTGTATCCTTTACACCACCACTCCCTGCCTGGGATATGCACTGAGTGGGAAGAGACTGATACTCTGCAGCCACACTGATACCTCCAAAGCAGCTGCTGAGATGCTGCTGAAGACAGCACGGGGTTTTACAAGCAGGTGATTATGACATTTTCATAACAGGAAGCTCACTTAGGAGCACACAAAAGCCGCACACAGGGCTGCTGGCAGTGTTTTTAATATAGTTTGATGTTTGTGAGCACTGATTAAGAGACCCTTGTGTGATCTGTCTTTATCATTTTCTTGTCTGGATGGACAGACGGATAAACAGGCCCAGTTGCTCACTGCATGCACAGTCTCTCTTTATATACGTCTCGCTCCCTCACCCTCTCTTTCTTCCACACAGACGCATATAATGACTTATCACTGAGGACTTCACAGCTGACCTGGATTCACACCACAGCCGCCACATACTGGTTCTCACTCGCTCTGCTGTTTGTCGTCCTGTGGTTATTAACCGTCACTATCTAAAGACCCCCACTACCGTCCTCCGTCTGTCTACCCAGACTCATACTTCACCAGTTTTTTCCTTACTTTTTTAAATTTGTGCATTCAGTTGCTTTTTTTATTCACGTACGCGGTCAAAATGACACTTGTGCAAGAAATGTCCAGTGTATTTACAGTTTTTCTCTAAAATGTGACCCGTGAGAAATAAAAGCATGTTTATCACATTACAGGCTCCTTTCTGTAAACAAACCAAAGCACAAACTGGAGTTCTTACACACTGAGATGTGCTTCCAGCATTTCTTACTAATTTAATTCAACTTCATGAGGTACAGTCCAGGTGCTGACGATACCTGAATGTGCAGAGTGGAGCCTTTTTTTCTATCCCTGTCAGTACAGTCTCTGTTGCATGATGAAGATGAAGGATTTTAAGAAATGTGAAATAAAAAGTAATAGAACAACCTGCAACATCAACCGTGTACAAAGACACATCACAGACACTGAAATAAAACAGAAACAGAAACAGAAATAAAACATGACCCTTTATAACCTCACATAAATTTCACCGCCCTCAAATGTCATCAAGCAGCAAAAAATGTGCCAAATCCAACCCAAGCCCAATATCTGAATTAGAAAAATGACCCAAGTTGTGACCCAGATTTACAACAGGATCAAATCCTGACTGGTTCCCCTAATAACCTCCCCATGACAATTACTTTAGCTTCATCTCATTTTTTCATCTCACTACAAAGTTTAGATTCTTAACTATAGTATTTCTGTTTCACGCTACATCTGATACTTCAGCTCCACTACATTTCAGAGAGAAATACTGTACTTTTTTCTCCACTATATTTAACATCCATATAATGCGTTTTTTAATTGGATTAATGAGGAACCTGATGAGTATTTTACCAACAAAACTCTCTTCCTGTTGTGCATCGTTTTACACACATTTTCCCCCCGAAATGACCAAAATGTGTTGGGTAATTGTTGAATTGAAATAAAGCTCTGTGGGGTTGAACGGTGCTCTGTTGCACAGTTGTTAACATTGCTGGAGGGTTGCATGTTGTTGAGCAGATTTGTGTGATGGGAGATATCTGCTGTTATTTCACTAAAGCATCTAAATGAATCCAGATTTCTTCACTGAAATATTCTAGTTTGATGTGTCTGTGTTGTTTGTTATTTCTGTTTACTGTTGCTTTTCTATTTTTTCCCTCCATTTCAGGTTTTTAACAGTTTTTCCTCACCAAAACCGAGGCTAACAGATTTTACAGACTGTAAAGCCCTCTGAGCCAAATTTGTGATTTGTGATTTTGGGCTATATAAATAAAGCTGACTTTTTACTTGCCTCTGCGAGACAGTAAAACACACTCGCGCTCTGTTACACCGCCGCTGTCTCCTCTTGGTTATCGGTGTGTGTATGTGTGTTTGCGTGTCTTTGAAGACGAGTGTAAATTGTGTGTAACCCAGACACCGCAGTGTTGACCACAGCCTGTGATGCTGTCCAGACCACAGGCAGCCCATGCAGACACCACTACTGTGTGTGTGTGTGTGTGTGTGTGTGTGTGTGTTCCAACAAGAGATGAAACACAGCTACAGTAGTAAGCCAGACACGAGACCCACTAATATTCCATTACGTAGTGCTCTTTTCCGCAACGAGGCTGCAGGCCGCTCGCAGTCACATCATACAGCCGCGATTAAACATTTACTCTGTAGATTAGTCTCATCCAGGGATCGACGTGATTATATCTACTTTACATTTTAGGAATTCTGCTTTTTCCAGCCAAATTCAGAGAAAGAATGACTCTAACAATAAAATAAGCTCAAATTTATACATTTACATTCGAGGCATGGAGCTAAAGTTGACTCACAGCAGAGAGATTTACTCAGACTGGGGAGCGTGTGCTCATTTAGTCTGTTTAATTTGGAAAAGCACAACAACATCTGAGCTCAAGTGGCACAGAATAATCACTGAGAAGCCTAAAGATGTCAGTCCTTTCCCTGAATCTTAAAATGCAAGGGCTTATGAGTGACGGGAGACGGATGGTGACATCTGATCTCCAGCAGTTCCTCATGCTTGGAAATCTAAGCATAACTGCGGTTAGCAAAACTCCCCCCAGTAAATGAGGTGAATGTGAGAGTCACATGAGTTTGTTTGCAAGTTGCGAGTCAGTTTTAGGGCTGCGTCCGAAAAACAAGATTAGAGGGGGGTGTACTACTTGGTGACAATGATGAGTTAGAGCAGTATGTTAACCCAACAAGTTTTAAATGCCACAAAGGTGGCTCTTTTTTAACCTGACTAGATAGTCACGGTAACTCACACTGCACACCTAAGTGTGGAGTTTTTTTTTCAGAGTTTCAGATTGTAATCGCCTATGAAGGAATCTTAAAGTCCCAAATGATGATACTTTTTTATCTAAGCACACAAGATAATTTACTGTTTATTCAAATGCATCTCTAATGACTTCAGATGCACACAGCCACCATGTAATGAGAGCTGATCAAGTTTTTTTTTCCCTTTTCAATGTCATACAGTGAAATAGAAATGGGATTGTATGGAGCCCTTAAACTTATTAGTCTATCCATCATCGCCAATCAGCATATCATCCATACACTAAAAGAAGAAATAAGACATGGCAGCTGCACACCGCTTTGCTTTATGTTTTTATTTTTGGTCCATTTCACGCTGCTGCTACCACAGCTGATAGAACATCCATTAGAAAATTGATTAGGTTATTGGTATGTATCACAGAAAATATTCAAGTAAGTACAATTCATTTCACTTTGATTTGGCCAAAAATTAAAGTGATTTCCCTCCATCCTTCAAATGAACGACCCCTTTTAAAGCCACCTCTGTGATACTCATGATCTCTGATTGGGGTTTTTGGGGTTTGTCAAGGCAGCTAATGCAAAGAAACCCTCAATATGTCAAACTTGCTTCATAGCAAAGCACACCTTCAGTCAGGCTCTCTTTTACTTATCTGACTTAACTGTGAGTCTCCAGTTAGCTATGGGGGGCAGAGTTAGAAAGACGACACCATCAGATCACTAAAAATGTAAACAGTTTATTTGAGGTAAAACTGGGAAATGAGATTGTAGCAGAAGTAAAGTGTCATGGAAACTGATATTATCACAAGCACAAAACTGCATTTGTGCTCTTACTGTGAACAAATGCTTCTACTGAAGAAACATTTTATAAGCAGGCAGATCATTGCTGTGAAGACACAAGAAAACTGGGAAATTAAAAGTAAATAAGTAGGTCTGTCCATTAATGCTCGACAAGGTCAACCTTGAGTTGTCTTTTCCTGTGCTTTAGAGAGTGAAAGTATTTTTATACACTTTCTACATTTCTTTTATTAGTTTACCTTCAGTTAATGGATGGGGTGTCTGAGTGCAGTCTGCAAATGAGAGCAGTCACAGTCAGGGTAGAGTTAATTATCCCATTTAAAGGAAAATGTTGTGGTCACAGGGTAAAGAAAAAGTGAATTTGATCTGAAAAGCTTTAACAAATATGAATAAATGAAAACAGAAACATTCACTCATTTGTAGTTGGTATAAATAAAACCATCTCCATGACTCTGAAATTCTTTAACAGCGCTCATGTTTTTGGCCATATTGGCTCCCTGCTTGTGCGATGAGTAGGTGAGTAACTTTCGCTGTTTTTGTGGTATTGGTCATTTCATACACATGCATGCAGAAAAACACCCAAAGATACATCATTATTATTATCAATTAGTATATGTTTATAAAACTGTGCAAGTGTGCAGAGTGACTTTTCTTATGTTTAGTGTGTTTACTAAATTGGGTTGTAAGTCGCTGGATGTCAGAGTGACTTTTCTTACGCCTTGAGAGTGTTTGTGTGTCTGTGTGTGTGTGTGTGTATGTCTGTCTGGAGTACTGGAATACGGCCACCCTAATGGATGGAAAATCTCTTTACACACTCCAACACAAGATCAAACCACCTCCTACTCACACTCGCATACACAAATACACACAAAGAGCAAACCTGCACACGTGCATAAACGCACATCCCACATGGACACACACACACACACACACACACACACACACACGTTCTGCTCACTCTTCTTCTTCTTCTTCTTCTTCTTCCTCTCACTCACTCCCCTCTGTGACTTCAACTCACTTTCAGCTTCTTTTTCTCTCCGTCAGTTCAACACAGGCACATGCGCACACATACAAATGCAATCTCTTTTCTTCTCCGTCTCTTGCTTCTTTTGGCAATCTGAAAGAACACTGTCATGGTCCAAGTCCTGCTATTAATAAAGTTATTTCAGCCAAAAGTGCCTCAGTCAGTGATGGTTTTGTTTTTCTCTCAGTCAGAGACTCTGGCATGGAGCTCATGTCGCAGAAGATTAACTTTCAGATGACTGAACATGAAGAAAGTACAAAGACAGTGGAGATAAATGTAACCTGTATGTTTTCCCTGAAATCGCTTTAGAAGCAAAGTCATGCAGAGTTAATGATCTTCTCAGTCATGTTTAATTATAATCTCTTGGGTCAGCGATATTATAGCTGAAATTATTCACTTCAATTTCAGTGGTTTTGCCTTACAATTTACAGCCCACTGCAATCTTACATCACTTATAAAATAGTTTCAATTAGAGAGAATGAAAACATGACAGCGCTCATCTCTGATTACAGAACAGATAAAACCAGCATTTCTCTATTGCGCACAAATGCACTTTAGAGTAACACCCAGCCCCTTGTTGTCCCTCAAACATCCGCAGGAGTCGGTATTTAAACGTCCATCTTTCTTTTCGATTGAAGCGCGCAGTGGAAAGCAGCTGCACTTGCTATCACAACAGACAGCTGAGGAAATAGCTAGCAGATCCTGGACACGCACACACACACACACACACACACACACACTGCTGGCTGTAGTCTTCAGTCAATGTGTAACAGCTGGGCACAGCTTAAGTCAGAGACGCAAGTGTAAAGGCATGTGGCCACAAAGATCCTCAGTGCTTCTGTTCGCATGCGTGTGTCTGTGTGCAGACCACCGGCAAGAGCGTCTAGTGAGGTTATAATGCTGCACGAAGACAAAACAGGGTTTGTTTGTTTGTTGTCTTATATCAGTAGAAAAGAAACAAAACTTATAGTCCAACGCATGTACGGTGTAACTCCAATGTGACTTTGAGACACTTTAAACTAATTTAAGTATAGACAATTTACCTATTGTCTATCATATTTGTTTGTTTGATCTTATTTCAGTGTATAAAATGACAAAATGACTTCCCAAGGATCTATACCAAGTGAGGTCTATTTTTACCTCATTAATTCACTGATTGACGTAAATTGAATGGACAAAACTGTTGCGGTATTTGTCACTTCACTGTGACGTGTTCATCTCAAACTGTCTTTGGTTAGGAGTAACTGTAGAGGCCGCGTGTCTACATGCATGACCAGCTCTTGCTCAGTAACTTTGTTCGCTTTCAGTCAACTCAAGGTGAGCTCTGGTATGAAGTCCTGTGACAGGTAAGACTCTTTGGGTTCAACAGGGCAGTTTCAGCTGCAGGTGAGGGACAGGAAGCCGAGACTACGGATGATTAAAAAAAACACTTGTGACGCTACACAACACTTAAGACAGATGCTGAATCACGTTAGCCCTTCAGGATTTGGGCCTGTCTGAGAGTTACCACTGCACACACACTGCATCTGATTGATTTGTAGACAAAAACATGTTCCTTCCTTAAATTCTTGGAGAGGGGACCGAGCTGTCAGGGTGGCTCTGCTGACTGAACTGATGGCGTGGAAACCATTACAAAGACAGAAAAGAATGAAAAAACATAATCAGGGAAAAGAGGAATGGCAGGAAAAGAGAGACATAAGAAGCCCGAAGAGAAAGCAATTGAATCAAAAGGTAAATACATAGAGAAGGAGTAAAAATCGAGATAAAAGGAAGCAGCAAGGAAAGGAATTGATGGAAAAAGACACATACTGAAGACATTGCAGCGCATGGTGGTTAGTGTTAATCAGGGCGGGGGAGAGCCTCGCAGGCTGCTCTTGATGGGAATTGGCGTGTAATCAGCTGGAATAATGTTTGGGCTGCGACAGAGCCCTGTGGGATCCTGTGGGACGGGGTGGGAGGTGTGTGCATGCGTGTGTGTGTGTGGTAAGAGACTGGGGGCTAGAAACCAGCCAAAGCAAAGCCGCACACTCAGCAGCCCCCCCGCCCAAAAAAGTTTAATGGAGACCTCTCCACTTCTCGTTGCGATTTGTCCTCCTGCATTTACGCTCTAGTTTCAATTTAGTCTCAGTTCCTTGACCGTCGACATCACAAGCGACCAGCGGTGAGGAACCAAAAGTCAGAGCCACCGTCACATCCCTGTGATCGAAGGAGGGAAAAGAAGAGTGGTGTGAGGCGTTTCATTGAAATAACAGCAGTCAGAAATACTGTAATAGTCATGCTGCCATTCCCCACAGTTTTCCTAAATGTCAACATCAAACACTAATATCAGGCTTCCTGGTGGGAATCGCCTTCGCCACTACACAGTCCTTCTCTGAAATTAGCAGCTGGCGAGGTCAACCAGCTGTCTGATGTAGAGACACACCTGTTATAGGCACATTATGATTGGGATCACAGTTTTTATATTTCCAATGACAGATATGGTGACTTACAATGTTCAGTGCATATTAAACTGAACTAAAAAAGGCTAAAAATAAACACATAATAAAATATCAAATAATAATATAATACAAATGTAAGATAAACAATATGGCTTTAGATGGCATCAGAGTATAGACCAGAGTATAGACACAATTTATATAATTTTGTAGTTCTGGTTTCATGAGCTCTGTTGCAAAATAAATTTTAATTTTCCTCATCTGTGATGCACATGACTGACCCCTGTGCCTTCTTTTACTGCAATAAGTGTGTGTGATTGTGTACTTGCTTTAAGCTGTATGCAATGAAGGAGGGAAATACAGTGAAGAATGAGTTTGAACATTTACTCAATAAACTAACCGGTATTGTGGCCGCGTTGCACTTTGGTCCATTAAGGCTGCTGTGGGCGTTGAAATATGTCTTTCTGTCTCAACTGTGATGGATGACTTTAAAACTTTGGTGCAAGTGGCAGCTCCACACAGTCAAAAAGCAATTCGCTTGATTTTAAGAAACCGGCCCCCAAACCTGGCATGGCATTTACTGCGACATTGCTGTTTTTTTTTTATGTCAAATCAGTCGTAGCCATGAGAAACAGCAGCTCCTGAGCAACTCGGGTATGATTGGGGCATTTTCACAGGATTATGGGAAACCAAGTGATGTTTAAAGACTCAAACCAGCTTTTAAACAGCTTAATAATGTTAAGTAATCAGAGGTATATCAAATTAATACCCGAGATGTGAAGTGCTCGTCCACATAGATGAGGCCTTTGCCACACAGGGAGCCGGGATGGGAACAGATGCAGCGCAGGCACATGCGTTACACACATGCACGCAGCAAACGCAGACACATTGTGCACATCTCACTGATACATGCCTTCAATCATAAACAAGTATGTTACACACATTAGATTGCCCACAATTTCCCCTCCAATCAGACTTCAAACAGCAGTCTGAGGGTTCCCATCCAGAGCTTTTGATCTGGTTAAATGGGTGTCATTGGGGCACACGTTTCTCCCATCGCCCTCCATCAGCAAACAGCCATTTGTCCTTATCGCTGATTATCCGTCTTATCTGGAGGCCATCAGCTTGGCTGATTAGGACATTCCCAGAATTCCATCTTTTGCTCGCCATTTGAGTGTCTGCATTTCTGCTGCTTGTTAAAGTGTTAGCTCTAACACACACACACACACACACACACACACACTTTCCCCCATAATCACACACACACACACACTTTCCCCATAATCTTTTGTTTTCAGTTGTACTGTTTTCGTTTTATTCTCTCCTATTTCACAACAACATGTATCCATCACCTACCCAGCTTGGAAAAGTTTTAGAATATTGGCTTTTATATTTTTCAATCTCATGCCTTAATCAAATCAAATTATTCCCCATTGGGGGTTTTAGTTAAATTCGCCAGGAAATAATGTGTCTTGTCAGGTGGCTTTGTGTCTGCATCTGCACACTCCCTTCAGTGTTCTGCGATGTCATTGTGAGTGTCCAGCTACGTGGTGAAAATCGGTCGTATTTTACACCCTCACAGCTAACAGCGGTGATCCCCTCCAGTCAGCACGACCTGCCGCCGCTTAGCCGATAGCAACGCAGATATATGGAGCCCCAAAAGAGTCCAGCGTGCACACTCAGGAAACAGAGTGTTGTATTTTCCTCCAATCACACCTCATTCCTCCTTTATCTGCCACTCATGTCACTAATGGTCAGCAAGGCAATGTTTCTTCCACCTTTACTCCGCCTGATCATTTTCACTTTATCAGTGTGGACTGATTTGTGCCAGTCAGACAAAAAATTAGACAGCCAGCAAAATTTAATTCAAAGGAATGCTTTTCTCATTTATATTTTTAAAGGTTATGGTCCTTATTCTTCGGTCCAGTCTAAATGGCTTTACTCTGTCGCTGTTTTTGCTCCAAACACACATCTCAGTTTAAAGTTCTTTAAGGTTTTAAAGCATGCTGTAGTTGGTTTCAGCCCTGGAAGAAATGTTTCTATCAAAATTATATTTAGAAAAACATTTGCACATCATTTGTTACAGATACACCCTGATGTAAACATAGAAACAGTTTCAGTGAATGATTTCTCTTTATGAAATATTAGTTTTTTTTTAATGGATCTTTAAAAAAAAAGCAATAATACAAAGCATTTGTTCTTCAATACATATCACTCCAGGACAGATACAGGATTGATGGAGGAGGCAGATCATCCTCCACTGTAGAGGAGGGAAGGGCTGATTTAATTTTGCAAGTCGTAAATCCACGAAAATGTGATATATAAAACATCAAGTCTGCGTTATTTTGACTCAATACATCAAGATATTAAAACAATAATTTAGAAGGAGTCACAGAGATCCGGGGCCGTGACGTAAGACTGTGTGTTTGCTCGCTTTCCTCCCAAAGGGGGCAAAAGTAATTGTGGAGTGTATATTTTTTCTGTAGCTCTCTCAAACACAAACGGCTCTCTTGGTGTCTTTTCTTTTGGTTTGTTCAAGAAAAAAGGGGAAGGGAGACTATAACAGGAGGTGTAGCTGATTTCATTCTTGCCTGCAGGCTGACTGTGTCCTATTTCCTATTTCCCCCAGACTGGAAATGGGAAAAATCTCCTTCTTCCATTTTATCTCTCTCTTATTTTCTGTCTGACTTTAATTCCTTTCCCAGTGTCTCTCCCTCTTTCCTCTTCCTTTTCAACCCTCTCCTTCCTTATAAGTCCTATTGTCTTCTCTCCAGGTTGTTTCAAACCATCGTACCTTTACCTTCACAATAAGACGTCATTTAAAGTCAGCTGTATAATGTCGTTTTTTAACAATCTCTCTCTTTCATTTGCATTAAAGATGTTCATGCTTAACAGTCTAAGTTTCTAATTAAAACTAAATTGAATGAAAAACCCTTTGGTGCAGCCCCTTGTGTGTTTTGCACTGCCAGAAACCGCAGGTGACCACGAATGAACCGTTCTCAAATTTCATTAGAATTAGAAAGTCAGAGCAGGGAGTCGTCACTGTTCAGGTCACACTGATCGAACAGGTGAAGCAAAAACAGAGCTGAGCACCCAGGATGGAGACATTTAAAATCACAAGTCCTCCTTCTGACTCATGCAGTTTTCTTCTAATTGAGGCTTTTTTTAAAAAAAAAAAATCATCTACCATTTACTTCACAAAGTCGAGACCCCAGAGGAAAAGAAAAGACAAAGAATCAAAGATTACAGTTTTAACTCTTGAACACATATCTCCTTTTTCTGTACTGCGTTCAAAACGTGTAACCTAAACACTCAAGAGGGCAGGAGGCAGCCGAACAGATGGAGCTGTGTGGGCCGATGCATGTGTTGACGCACTTGATTGCCACTTGTACTGAGTGTACAATAACGGCAAATTTGCATATTGATGCAAGCACACACACACTAATGCTCAACACTCAAAATGCCATAAGCAACACATATATATAGTATAGCCTCGAACACTCATGCCGCCATAAGCAGCACTGAGTAAGCCTCTCCCCAGTTTAGTTGCCCTGTCTCCATGCTAAGGGAACCAGTCAGCCATCTGTTGGCCTAATGAGCTGACTCTACTTCACTAACAGCAATTCAACAGCGCAGCTTCACCAACCCCTCTAATTCCCTCAGCCACAGATCCACAGTGTGTTCGAGCTTCTCATCTTATTCTGCTGCGTTCAGCACACAGCAGCAGTGATTTTACACACTTGACATTTCTTGTATTTTTTGGTTTATTTGTTTCTTTGCCTTTCCCTTCATGCAATGTAATGTAAGGTCTCAGTTTCACCAGAGTTTCATTATTTCATAGACGTACTCATAGATGTACTCTCTATAGATAATGAAAATGTAGAACATGGGGTGCCGTGCTAACCTGGAGGTTTAAACCAGCAACCGTGAACGGTAACATCCCAAGTTCAAATCTGCCTGGGGGCCCCACCTCACTCCCCTCATATCTTGCCATCTCTCTACTGTCAATGCAAAATCAATAAAATCATAACATGCTCCAGAGAATAGCTCTAGACTATACAGACTCTAATGTGGGTGTATCTCATGGTTTGACCCTTTAACCAACAGAAATGCTTCTCCACTTGTTTAATGGAGCACTCCACTGATCTAGCATTGCAGTGTAATAACGTTATGGGATTCATAATGGACAATTATAAAAAAAAAAAAAAAAGGATCTAAACTGATGCAGTACAACCACAAGTATTGTCTTTTATATTCCAAGAAGTCATTACCCACAATGCAGCTTCACCACTGCTGAGAGATTCAGCTGTGTTATGCTGTGTTATAGACAATATTTTGATGTGTAATATTGATGAAGTTCTTTATTTGCCTAGCATTAAAAAAGTAACTTAATTTTTGGGACACATTCATAAAGAGTAGACCACTGCAACAACAATATTTACCATAAAAAAGCATCAATATGAAGTTAAACTTAAAAAAGTAAGGAGTGAAATCATTGATGCCACAGGAGGGTTTGCGTTATAACTGTAAATCATCAGATCTCTTAAGCAGAAGACACAAGCCAGATAAATGTTGCTAAAAGTGACTAATCCTTAAAGTGTTAAATAGTCTGCATCTAAAATGATGAATTCACTGTGCAAAGCTGACGCTACTGAAATGCAATGGGTCCTATGAAAGATTCTTCATATTCACAGCTAATTCTAACTCATGAGGCAAATTCGAATGCTCAAGGGGAAATATTTAACACATTCTTAATTAGACTAAACAGACATTTTATTTTCCTCCAGTCTGAGGACATTAAACACAAAATAAACTAAACCAAGTGCATCCTAATTAAAATATTAAACAGATTTTTTTTTCCAGGTCTGGAAATTATAGTAACACAGTAACACGTCTGACAGGGAAAAAAAAGGTTTATTTAACCACTGCCAAAACGATTAACCAAGCTTTCTGAAATGGCTTTAAAAAAATGTCTGGCTTCCCAGCATATAGACAAAAAAGCAAAATTAGACTCCTGACAAGCCATATTTTGGTCTTGCCTCAACTGAACTCAATTAGCTGCATAGGCATTGTACTCGTTCAATCATGGCTCTCTTTGGATTGTACCAGCAAGGCCTGAGTAATGAGCCTTCATGTACATGCTGCTAGCCCGTAGTTAAGTGGCATTAATCAAGGCTGCCCACTAAGCCCAGTGGATTTCCTGAGACACAAAAGGTGTAATGCCTCCTGTCAAAATGTGCACAATATTGCTGGCTAAGCTAAGTGGGAAATGGCACTGTTTAGACTGCAGCAAGAAGAAGGAGGAGGAGGAAAGTGTATCAGGCAGCGCAGAGTTTATTGTGAAATAGATAACTTCGGGTCTTTAACTGAGTTGTGCCTCTAATCCACTTGGCTCGGAGGTTTGATTTGGATGAGACTGTGTATGCGTGTGCTCTGATTTCTCAGAAATCAAATGATAAAAAGCGACTGATCTCGTCTTTTGGTGATTTTTGGTGTCTGAGGTTTCGTTTTTGGCTCGGTTTGGTTGAGATTAATCTGGAATAATAAAAAACAGTATATATTTCTCTCTATCTTTGACTCTCTCTTGCTCTCTCACTCATTCTCCATCTGTCTCTCTGACATCTGCTGAGCAGCACTCTGAACAGGAGTCTTGGAGTGCTATTGGTGCTGAGATGGGTGCTGATCGGAGTCTGATGTATGGTGTGTGTGTGTGTGTGTATTGTGTGTGTGTGTGTGTGTGTGTGTGTGTGTGTGCGCACCCTTAAGCTTAAGCCATGTTTTTATGAACCCTGTTAGCTGTTGGCTTTCTTCAACAGTATGTCAGTCTGCATCTAGTTAGTGAGGACACACACACACACACACACACACACACACACACACACACTAAAAGCTTTCTGACTCTTCTCGCATCCGTCACCCATCCTCGGTGCATCCCACATCATGGAAAATTGGCTCCTGTCCGGCTCTTTCTTTCTCTCTGTACCCCTCTTCCAAACTTCACTATCTATCTCTCTCTCTCTCTCTCTCTCTCCGTCTCACTTCACTTCACTGCGATCACTCAGCTTAGATGTGGGAGAAGAAAATAAACAGCTGCTCCTCGAGCTCGCACACTTCTGGTGAGGAGTCATGCTCAGACGTGTCATCAGCTCTTGATTTTGCGGGTTCGAGTCCCTCTCTCTGTACTTTATGTCGGCGTGCTTAACACTTTGTGATGCTCTGAGTCTGCTTAATATGCAATATTCACTTTTTGTGATTTTATCAACATTGTAACTTAATCATATAAGTGGGGTTGCAAGTTTGTTGAGCCAAAAAGGAAATAACTTCAATAAAATCCAAACAGAGAGCAAAAAATGAGAGCATCTATATAGCACCCGTCCCTCTCATACCCCCCAACATCCTTTCTGAAAACCATATTATTAAATTATTATTTAATAATATTATTATTTAAATCCTTAAAAAATGATTTTATAATAACAATAATTATAATAATTGGTTTCCAGTATTAAATATTTAAGATATTTTGAATGATTGCATGTTGCATGATAGCTGCCCATTGTTCCTTGATAATTATGTCTATCATATGAAATCAGGTCTCCAAAGATGTTGGTTTATTGGAGTTGATGTCAATTGTTGAGCTTGGTTGATCTGATCAAAAAGAACAATTGAAAGTGTGAGGCTTGAATCGAACAACTCAGAAAGAGGAACTCAGGCGACACATTTCCCTCAAGGTAAACAGAAACGTGGCGCGGCTTTAAGGTCAACAGGTTGCCATATTCAATAGAGCCGTGACCCCCCTGAGCCTTTGCATTAGCACAGATTTGCCTCTCTGAAGCCTCCATCGGCGAAGCATTGAATTCCCCTCACCTCTGTTCAATCCTGCTCGTCGACCCTTCTGAGTTTGATTCGGGAGCGACTATTATCAAAGTTCAACTTTGCCTTCGATGGAGAAAAAACTCTGTGAAGTGAGCCGAGAAAACTGGCCCGTGCAGTGCCGTGTCCTTGGCCCGGCTCTGTTTGGTCAAGTAGTTGCTTAGAAATAAAACCGTATGTTTTATCGCTGCCATCATCAGGTAAGATACTGCACTCGACTGGATAAACACAAGGATTAACTAATAGACCGTTGGCAAGGAGTCGTCCTGGCTCCATCCCTCTTTCTCACTCCCTCTCTCTCCCCCTTCCTCCCTCCCTCTCCTCTTGTCTTTTTTTCTCTCTCCTTGTCTCCTCTCGATCTGCTAGTGTGTGCTTTCATTCAAACCTCCTACTTGCATTTGATAAGTTAGAAAATCGCGACGAGTGAGCTGCACACACACACACACACACATGCCCTCCTGTGTAATATAAAGGCAGCGATCAATTAGAATAAAAACGTGATCAATACAATGACAGTGGAGGTCCAGAGAGAGAATGAAAAGAAAGTAGAGACTGACTGTGCTCGGCCTGTTCTCTCAGCTTGTCATCTCAGTCTTAATCTCTCTCAGTCTTCTGTCTCTCTGTTGTTTTATTTCTGATGTACCAATCTACTGGGCCTTTCCTAGAAGGAGAAATTTTATTTATAGATATGCTCAATCTTTATCTCCCATCGTAGCCTCTGCTAGCCGTCCTACACGACGGCCCGCTGAACTCCCTCCTCTCGACGCGTTTGCTCGTTTCGATTTGTAGGATTCAGCATGTCCTCGCCGTCCCACTGCTGCTCTTCTTCTTCCCCTCTCCGCGCGACCCTCCTGTCTTTTTGTGTGTCTTCCATTGTTTCTTTTGTTCTGTTGCCGTGACATTATGAGGCCTTTACTCATCCACTTATCCAAAGGGAACCGGCCTCGCTGGCTGTCTTGGTTTCTCTTTTTCTCTTTCAATCTTTCACTCTCTGTTTCCGTTCCCTCCCTCCGTCTTGATTGAAAGGGTATGCATGGTTGGCACAGAAATAAAGAAGGAAATAGATAATGATACCAGACCGTATTGTGTGGAAAACCCTGACCTCTCACGTACCCAATCCGTCACACACACACAAAACACACACACACAACACACACTTTCTCTCCTTCCCGCTCTCAGATGCTTATTTCATATAAACACATAGAGACAAACATGTGCACCCTTTTATAGTGTCCATCCCTTTTTATCATAAACATACTTATTTACATGCGCATGCTACGCGCTTTCATTATACGCAAAGATCAATTTACGAGCCTTGTGATATTCTGCGCTAAAGTAGATTTACAGCGCATGCACACTCTGTCCGTTTGATTATTTTAAATCTTCTTCCACTTAGATGTGTCTTCTGAGGGGCAATTTATTATCCACACGAAAAAGTAAAGTCAAATATTCCTCTCTTTGAACTCACCTTTATTTATTTAACTATTTATTTATTATACAGTTTTCCCACAGTCAAGTTCGTGCGAATTAACTTGCATCAGTAGCGTCTTCTCATGGACGAATATAAGGAGTTAAGCTCATTAGATAAACAGTTGGTGGCACTACTTTTCCATGTCGCGTTCGGTCCCGCTTTATGCACGTATGGTTTATTTCCTCAGACTATTTTCCCTTTTACTTTGTTAATATTACATTTTGACTTTTTCCAGCATTTCCAGCTCAGTGTGATATTCTCCTGGTTGAATCATCAGCGCACAAGGAGAGAGAGAGAAAGAAACAGTTGGTGGCAAAACAGTCTCATTTACTTCTGCGTCAGTTTTGGATAAATTCACAAACCACAGCTACCACTCAATTCAGCCCCTGGCTGACTTCTTTTCATAGCAACGTGGCCGAGGCTCACGGTTGTTACAGTATTTATAGCCAAACAGACAGAGGAAACAACTCTGATAAACTCTGACATTCAGATGACATTTGTGGATACCGTCAATCACAGGATCATGCACCTTCACGATGAAAGGAGTATGCGACAAAGGGGGAGCGCTTTGACTCATTTTCACATATTTGTTACATTAAAGGTCGGTCAGTTCGGCAGCCGTTAGATTCATTTAGTTGAGGTCAAGATGAACGTTTGGTCACTGTTCAGCTACGTCTTGTTTATACTTGTATGTATCGTCTCCATCTTGTTTGCATTTTAGGACATCGTTCTGGTAATGAAACCGCCTTGTGAGCCAGGGCTGCAAATCTCTGAGGACATGATTACTCACACTCACACACACCTTTCCTCCTCAGGCTTCAGGCATCTTTGTCAGCTTGCAGAGGAGTGCAGCGGGTTTTTGGCTGTATATGGTTTTGTCTGCGGGTCCTCGGGTCATCCATCAGCGTTAAGTCAGAGGCAGTTTGTCTCTGCCATATGCACCAAAGCGGGCACTCTCTTACACCTGCATCTTGTCCGGGGTCCGCCGAGGACGTTGAGCTCCGTTTTTTTACCAGATGTTGGTTCGACGTGCTGACGACAGAGCAGGGCATCGCACAGCTGAGATATTTAATAATTTGCATTTAGAGTGCATCGTCCAGTGCAAGTGTTTTAAACGGACTGAACTCACAACCTCACTGCCGCTTCCAGTTTTTATTGATGTGCACATCCCCTCCAAGAGAAATGGTAGTTTCAGCTGATGCTTAGTAAAATTAACTGTTTGAGATGTATGATCAATCAGAACATTTCATACATTTAAATGTAATGGAACAGTTTGATATTTTGAAAAATATGCTCAAGAATTAGGTGTGTAGTGTAGAGTCAAGATATTTGTTTATTTGTCCACCCAGCACCTCTGAGTGCCTCACTGTTTGCCAAGACATAGTTAAAACCTAACTCTCCACAAAAATGACAAACTGTTGTTTTGACATCAGTATTTGAGTACAAATTACACGTGTTAAATCGTCAGTTTTAGAGTTGTTGGCAGGTAGGTATTTTTTTTTACTTTGAAGTGCACCAGGCTAGCTGTTTCCCCCCAGCTTTCACTTTTTATGTGAAGCTAATCTAATCACTTTCTGGCTCCACCTCTGTACTTCTGTAATGCACAGACGATTGATGTTTGGACTTGGCAAGAAAGTGAATTTCTATTTCTGCATTTCTATTGCATTTTTAAGGAACTGTGGGCAGGGACAATTCTGAATACTCTTCCAAGGTTGTTCTAGTCAGGGTTGTTCAAACATCTCAGGCGAAAAAATTGTGTTAAAAGGTTCATTTCTCTTCAATAACTGGCTCACACCTCCATTGGAGCCCCTGCAGATTTTCATAATGGCCTCTAATGAACAGAGCTGGAGGGATGGAATAATTTTAAAGATGGCATGTTTTCAAAAATGTTAAGTTTAAATGTAGAAAAATATGTGATTGGTAAGAAATAGGCTACAAAATGCAAACCACTGGTGTCATTCTTCACAGTGTTGTTGCATAAATGATCTTTTTTATAACGCTTAAGTGAACCTATCAAGGTTGTCCTAACAGTCCAAAGGCAACTGGATGAATATAATTCATGGACGACTTTGCCTCAAGTCCATTCACTGAACACACACAAAGTGGAGGTTGTATTGTTGGTACAATCAAAGAAAAATAATGTGTTTTCAAAGCTGTATGTGGCTCCTGAATGTAATTTTCAAAAGCTATTCAGTTTTATATGATGGAAATCAAGGTCTCCGAACACAAAAATAACACTCTTTATTTCATTCTCCATATTCAGGCGTTCAGCATTCAGTTTGGTTTGTATTCTATCGCTTTTTTCTTTTAGTCATTCAAGGTTCAAAGCTGTGCAGAGTGAAGAGAAAGATAAAACAAACAGAAACATGAGGCCTTTTTATTTTATTAACAGATCTTGAGCCAAAGCCTTTTGTAAATGTGACATATTGATGTTAATTTCATGATTGTACACACACATGGTAAAAATCTGCTGAAAATATAGTTTGTTGTTAAATTTACTGTATTAGACCATTTTACTTTTTTTTTACCAGTATATTTAGTTGATACAGACAAACAGACAATTTTCTGTTTTGTTTTGGGTTTTTTTTTGTTTTTTTTGTTCCATTTCTTGTATTCACATTTTTCAGCATCTTCAGTGCTTTTAGCGACAGCACTGCATGGAAAACACTTTGGACCATGTGGTTTATCATTTAGTTTTCCTTCAGTTCATTTACACACAGCTGTGGGATAAGGCCTGACTGTGCACACATGCTGACTTTAAGCATCTTTTTGGTGAAATGCACCTTAAAAAGCCACTGTAACCTGCTAAGGGAAAGCTTAAGGTAAAACATCAGCAGCCATGAGAGCTCCAAAGCTGAAGTTGTGAGCCAACCTCTGAGGTAACACCTGTTCAAATCCTCAGCAACTCTACTTGAGGAGTCACAACCTTTTATTTACAAAACAGGAAGTAGTTCATGCTGTGCTTTTTACTTTCACATCCATGTTTCTTCACCTGTACCTGCTTTTCTAATGCCCTACGCTGCAAACCCTGAATGCTACCACACACTCTGCTATCACACAAACACTCTACCTCACCCTTTCACACCTGCAGTTTAAACCAAATCCAGAGCTTTTTTCCTAAAAATGATAGTATAGCAATGTGAATGCTTTTTAGAGACCACATGCTGTCCAAAAAAAACAAGGTAGTTGTTTGGGCTCCTGTGCAGGTAGGGTTGGTTTTTGCTTGAAAATAGAAAAGAGAAGTTCATACGACATGTTTTCTGACAGAGTGTGAGGTGATAAGTGAGCAATCGGTCTATGATTTAAATAAAAGAAAAAAACATTCAGCTCTGTTTTGTTTCTTCCTGTAAGAATAGTGGAAACAGGATTTTTTTTATTATCCTTTCCTTTGCACAGCTGGTCACACTTTCTTGTTTCACACTCACGGCATGGCTCGTGGCTTTACCTGCCTGTACGTTGTTCTCCATTTTTTTTTTCTGCGTGTGTCAAAATGAATCATGTCCACAGATTGGAGCAGCGGTAATTAAATCTGTGAGAGAGGGGAGACAACAGAACTCAGAAAACTGGACCTTTTAAATTAAGACGTGCTCAGGCAAACTGCGGAGCTTTTGCAAAAATTATGTCTTCTAATATTTACATCAAGGAAAAAACAAACAAAGACATTTAAAAAATGAGCTGGACGCTTTCCTCTTGACCTTGTAAATAGCAGTGGACAACAAGCTCAACTCAAGGTCCACTTACCTTCTGATTTGGACCATCTATTGAAATTTGGTTTGAAAAAAAGTAAACAAGAGGATCAGTGGTTGCACACACACACAAAACAACACACAAATTTCAGTACCACAACTGGATGCTGTTTATGAATCTGCTCTCCGTGCTGTCTGTCTGTCTGTATGACAGTAAAGGGCTATTAGAGAAGGAGCCGCTATCAGATGCAGATGTGCGCTGGAGATTGGGAATCATCAGTCCTCCTCTGCGGTAACTCAGCCACACTATCCACACCACACACACACACACGCACGCACGGCTCCCTTTTCATATTCCTCTCGGATCCCATGGAAAATAAATGGTGACATCAATCATACAGGAGGGCCAGGAGAGAGAAAAAGACAAAGTGATGGTGAAGGAGTCCAGAGAGAAAGTGGGAGAGAGAGGCGAAGAGAGGCAGAGGCAGAAAGATGGGAGATGGTGAAGGGAGGCGAGGATGCGAATGTAGAAGGAGAAACAAAGAGCGTGAGATATTAACACTCGAACTACCAAGGCGGTCATTTTGACTGTTTTTTTAATTTTGCAATGTAATAACTTTGTTGAAATGAAACCCATGTAACTATAGGATCCCTGACTTTTCCTAAATGTGTGTATATTTTATTTTAACATTGTTATTTTCTTAAAATTACAAAACACAAAAGAGTATTTCTACCTAGAAATCCCATAACAGTCATATTGACCCATACCTTATATTATGACCTTATATGACATATAGATATAGATAGTGTAGAATTTTAGTGTTTGATACTTTTCCCTCTCTTTCACCGCTGCCTAGCAAATATTTTATTTTCTAGTTGATTTGAAGACAATAAAGAGTAGATTAGAGTAGTAGAGTAGACACTGACTGATACTGGCTCTGACAGCAATTCAGAGATAATTCACCCTTGTAAAAGAAGCCGACTGGACACCTTCCAATTCTGCATCTGCTGTCATTCAATCTGTTAATTGTTTATGATGTTGAATTGTTGTTATTGATGTTTATTATTACCTATCCTAACATTAAATATAATTTGGTCAAATGGTCAAAATGACTGCTATGGTAAATCTAAGACTGGAACATACTCTGTACACAGAAAACAAACACTCAAAGATCTGCAGAGATGGGAAGACAGTAAATATCAGAAAGACAGATGGCATCTTTAAAAAAAAAAATGAGAGAGAACAGCAGGCTGGGGCTGCGAGCCGGTGCATATGTTGCCTGGAAGCTTCCTTATGAATTTTAATTTGTATTTTCTCATTAACCAAGTTACCATATGACTTACAAGGGACCGAGTGGTTTCCTCGCAGCCAGCAGAGGAGGGGTATTTTGGGTCAGTCAGGCAACAAGGGGGGGGGGCTCTGACGAAGACTGACGCAAATGTTTTAATGGAGATTTCGTCTCCCCTTCCTCTCCGATGGGCACCTCAGTTTTACTGTCTGTTCTAGAAGCATCACATCCCACAACTGCAAGTTTTCCTGTATGCCTGTGGGCAGTTCAATGAATCTTAAATTGCAAAAACACACCTTCTCTAACTTTCCTTCACTGGTATTTATCTCAAGGTTTTGAGATACCAGCTCTGACATTTCTTCACCTTGATACTATCAAGCTGGATGAGATTTGTTTGTGGGACTCATAGAGAATTAAAAGATTTATTTATTTAGTTTATTGACAACATTTTTTCTCGACAGAAACTGACTGAACCAACCGTTTAAGTTGCAACCCTTTAAGAGCTGTTGCCTTGAGCAGCGACAGGCAAGCGTCACCCGCTGTTTGGAGGGTTGGTGGCTCTTGAACACACTGTGGAGCAGAAAAACATCGCAACAATGAGCCAACGACGCTGCCAAAGAAACGTGCAGATTGCCACTTTAAAGGAACTGATCTTCCCTCTTCAGCTTTAAGTGAATAGCTGGACTACTGCAGCATACACCCACACACACACACGAACACGACAATGATATGGCAGTGTGTCAACTGCTTGTTCAGCTGGTGTTACTGTGAGAGGGATTTGTATGCCTTTGGCCCATTTGTACATAATATATGAATGGATGAATGAATCACCTGAATCGCCACGGTAACAGCAATATAAACAGTGTTTAGCTCGGTCTTAATAATGCTCAGGACGGTTTAAATAATGCCTAATGTGGACTGGCAGAGGAGAAATAATCACATCGTTCTGTATCTTGCAGATTCACTTTGAGCACTTTGTTATTTAGTGATTTGTTTGTATGTATAGTTGATTTTTGTGTGCGTTTGTGTTGTTTTGTCTCCACAGGTTCATCCTGGTGTTTGGATGTCTGGTTCTGTCTGTATTTTCCACCATCACTACTCACCAGGAGTTCTCCTCACACTGCCTGTTCATCCTGGTAGGAGACACAAACACGCACCCACACACACAAATGCACAAACACACACATTCACACAAGTACGTTCATTCAGGATGTGTCTCCCAGGAAGAGCTTTCCGAGTTCATATTGTTCTGCGCTGATGATTTATGAAAGGGTCACATGTGTGGGTGTGTGTGTGTGTGTGTGTGTGTGTGTGTGTGTGTGTGTGCTGTGCACAGCTGAGTGATGCTCACGTCTGCATTCTCAGCACTGTAATGAACTGTAATGATCGGTCCCTCGCTGCTCACGATCAAACACACGCTGTTTAAATTCAATTTAAGTTAACAATCTGTGCCTCAGATCTCATTAAGCAGAACGCCATCAGTCAGAGCAGGTAGGGAAAAAACAACAATGGGGGCACAAATAAACTGGAAGATAAACAGGGGTGGAACAAACAGCAGAACATCCTACTCAATAGACACAATGATAAATCCCTACACAAACACAACACAGTTCACGGATGTTAGCAGCCTTTTCTTTTAATTTATCCAGGATGTAATTGAGATATTTCAAAATTTCTGCCTCCACCTAACTAAAGCAGAGGTTTGAAGTAGTGTGAACCATTTTCATACGGGCTATTTCTTCTGTTGGGTATATCTATGTAGCAAAATCTGTGAATAATCCAGGCTAATGTGGTTGTTGTTTTCCTTTTTTTTTAATCTGGGTGAGCAAAGTCTTTAAAGGAATAGCATACTACCACTTTTGAGGCAATGGAGGATGTTTAATGAGCCGCTGAGAGTGGCATCAATCGTCTCACATAACATAACAAGAAAGTGATTGAGCACGCTCCCAAAAATGTTAAACAAACTTAGGATATTCTCACCGCGCACATCTTAAGCTGTCACAGCGGGAAGAGCGCAGGTGTAACTGATGACAGTGACGATGGCTCTGTTCCACCGAGGTGTCGCGGTGAGTCAGCCGGGTGAGCCAGCGTGCGTAATGCCGGGGCCTGAGAAACTGTTTGCCATAAAACTGAGGCTTAATAGTGACACACTCAAAAAGATGCACTGAAGCACGGTGATGATACGAGTCATTTATTTCACTTTAGTTTGTGTATGAGAGTAAATGTGTTCTCTGTCTCGCCGGAGTTTCTACTACAATGACGATTTTAATGATAAATTTGTTGACCTGACTTTTTTGTAGCATTTAAAGCTTTAAGACTTTGGGTTTTCTTGCGTGTGTGTGTGTGTGCTCTGCAGGAGTTTGTGATGATTGTAGTGTTTGGTCTGGAGTACATCATCAGGATATGGAGTGCTGGCTGCTGCTGCCGCTACCGAGGCTGGCAGGGACGTCTCCGCTTCGCCCGGAAACCGTTCTGTGTCATAGGTACGTCCGTGTGTATCTCACGTTGTCGCACAAATCCCACGAAGCCCTGCTGTCCTCGAGATATATGTGAAAAAATAGATGTGTCTCTACGCATCATCACGCTGAGCCTTTTGACTGGAGGTAATTGGCTGTCTGGGCACAAAATGAAAAAAATAAACAGAAAATAAAATAGGAATATGAAAATTAAACTTATGGTGTTGTTTTTATTTAAGTGCACAGTTTATAGCTACAACTCCAAACACATTTTTTTTTGTTTTTGTTCCTTCTTATCTCAGGCTTTAAACAAAAAATACTTTAGATTGAAAAGCAAGAACATTAGTAGAAACATGTATATCTGTAAAATATTCACAACAACATCCTGTTTAAGTTGGTAAGTACACTGAATCAACATCGTATGGAATCATTTTAAAGGATTATCTTCAGATGTTATTTGCCCACATGGTAAAGTGCTGTTTTTTAAAATTTCCTCTTCAGTGGCCAATCGATGTAACTGGTACCAGAAGAGCATGAAAGTGAATCTGCGGGGAGGACAGTGGTTCTCTGTCCTTCTTAGGTTGCTACATAGTCTGCTGGAAAAATACAAGAGAAGAAAAAGTGGACTATTTCAGGGTTGTAGACAGATGGAGGATGACAAATCGAGATAGAAAAGAAAACAAACAGCTTGTTGTGAATCAATAGTTTTTAAAGTGATGGATGGACGGGAGGGGGGGGGGGTGGATCCAGACACTACATGAGTCAACCACCTGTGACCTTTAATTTTCACTCTTCTACTCCCCAGACATCATCGTACTCATCGCCTCGGTTGCCGTGGTTTCAGCAGGTAGTCAAGGTAACATCTTCGCCACGTCTGCGCTGCGTAGCCTCCGTTTCCTTCAGATCCTGCGCATGGTACGAATGGACCGCAGAGGAGGGACCTGGAAGCTGCTGGGATCTGTAGTTTATGCACATAGTAAGGTAGGACATTTTGAACCATCCCTTGAACGTTATTTCAGATATTTTAAGTAATAATCAGACAGTGGTGATGTGTTTTTGCACTTCACCTAATAGTGATCACCTGTCAGTTAAGCATTTTAAGCAGCATTGTTTTTCCCTGGATGTTTTTTTTTGTGTATTTACATCATCTTGGTAGCACTTGCAAAAAGAAATGTATTAATAATATTAATAACATCGAACCTTACATACAGAAGTACTTTTCAAAAACAGGTTACAAATAAAAGCAAAGTTCAGTCAAAATATTGTAAGAGTAAGATACCAACAAGATCTTACTGACTGTAAAAGAAACTACTTAAGATTACAGAAAAAAAAGAAAACAAAAAGGTAAGAATAGAGTAATATTATTATTTATGCATATTAACATCACAAATATGAACACTTTCCATTAAATGTGAATAATAACTGTAATAATTAAGTTAAAATGTATATTACAACACTAACGAGACGTGCAAAGTATTAATAATAGTAGTAGAAAAATGTTAAGATAAAGAAAAATGTGGTGAATATGTGAGTATGGCTATATGTGCAGTATATGTTATATGATTAATTTATATTATATGGTAATATGATTGTACATAAATGTAAATAAGTAAGACATTTATTTGAAAATATGACTTTCAGTCAGTTAACAGTGCCAACATGGTATTAATAGTGGTATCACCTGCAAAATGCTATGTAATATGTAGTAGTAGCACTCCATTCTTGTCTGTAAATTGGTATTTAATATGTGTGGTTGCATGGTTTTGTACTGAACACTGATCCACCAGGCGAGGAACAGCATCATGAAAATTAGCCACAATTTGTCACATTCACACCACAGAAAATAATAGCAGTGTCTTTTTTCTCTATTACTAATGCAAAAAAAAAGTCAGTTATTGGTGTGTTTATCATATCACAGCTGGGAGGTAAAAGGTCCCTTTCAACTGTGTTTTTAATGACTATGGCTAAATGGCAAAAAAAACAAATGGCTTCCATGAAAAGGAAAAAAGACTTTATTCCCAGAAGGTGTCAGTTAATTTCAGGAGCAAAGTATCCAATGCAGATTTATTGTGCTGTTAAAAAACTTTATGTTTCTGAAATGTGTGTGTCTTGTAGGAGCTGGTGACCGCCTGGTATATTGGGTTCCTGGTGCTGATCTTCTCCTCCTTCTTGGTCTATCTGGTGGAGAAAGAATTCAACAAGCAGTTCGCCACCTACGCCGACGCTTTGTGGTGGGGCACGGTGAGCATAATTACACACAGATCCATTCAAGCACACTAAACACCTTTTAAACTGCCTTTCTGTAAAATCATAGTCTGCTAGTGTTTCAAAAGTCCGAAAGTGAGATTTATGATTTTATGTGGTTTTATGTCAACAATGTTTGCTATTTCCTCAGTATTGCTACAACAAATCTGTATCACAGATCATGCTCATTTCTTTTTAAACTGACTACCACATAGTTTTTAAATCCTAAAATATGTTTTGAATATGTTTTCCCATCCAAGGAGGTACAATTGCTCCCTTTAATCCGAGGCAGAAACAAAGAACTGGAGTCTGTTTCTAATCTGACAACGGTGATATATTTCCATTTACAGAGTGTGCGTGACCTTAATGACACCTGCAATACAAAAGCCAACAGGAAAGGCATTTAACGTCACAGTTGGCTGGCCGTACTGCCCTGTTTCCTCCTACATCTAAAACCCATTATACCTTGAAAACGGGGAAGCAGGCAACACGCGAACAAGAAATGGTCCAATCAATAAATTCAATTTTCTCCTGCTGCCAGGTGAGACTGGCCTGTTAGGCTTTTGGGAATGACACGCTGTGCTCCCACATTCTGTGGCCTTGGAGCTTCTTTCTCTCTGGTAGATACTAAAAGCTGCTGTATCATTTACGTGAAAGGTGAACTGAGGATGCATGAGTCCAATGAATAAGCTGGCAAAGAGAAAACTAAGAGCCATCACCACTGGCAATATTTATTATACTTTGTCCTTTGTGTTTGTTCATCTTTTGTTCGGTGTTTTGACCAAATTTGAAAAACAGATGTAAACAGTCATAAGACGTCAGTTTAATGACACACCATTTAGTGAACCATTCAACAGATGTTGGAGCTCTGTGTGCATATTTAAACTGTGTTCTCATCAAATCCATCACTAGTGGTCATGACTATTGATCAGTTTGGCCAGTGTGAACTTAAAAAAGTAATGAAATTGATCAAACTAATTAGCTAAAGCACTTTGGCAAAGCTGCATGTAAGAAGAAACGCTAGACCTTGTACTATTAGCGCTCTCCACTCTATTTACCCAGCATATTTTCCTTCTTTCCTCCAAAGTCAAGCAATTTGTAGAGCAAAAAGCTTCAATTTTGATAAACATAACAGTCCATGAAGAGAAATTCAACCAGCTCACAAACAAGATTTACTCACAAAAACCTCTGAAAGCTTTGTATCAATTCAGGAAGGAAGACCAAGTAAGAGACTAGTACAGACAGAAAATGTGTTATGTGTGTTTTATGAATAAATTGCAGACTGTTTTGTTTGTTTTCCTGCTTCAGCCCTAGTTGTGAGAACTTCCTCAGAACTTCCTGTTTCCAGTGCAATCCACCATATTTGCTGTCCAACATTTGATTTGAATGTCTGAATGCAATGCGCCATGTTTCCCTGATGCAAAAATGACAGTGATGACTCAAAATGATGATCCATGAGTGTCACTTTCTCACTACAGAGTTAACTATTTAGCGTCTGTTACATGAGGAATCATGGGAGTGACAGATTTCAGACAAAGCCTTGGTTGTCTGAGTGTCGACCTCTGACCTTTCAGATCACCCTTACAACCATCGGCTACGGTGACAAGACCCCACAGACGTGGATGGGACGGTTATTATCAGCCGGCTTCGCTCTGCTGGGGATCTCCTTCTTCGCCCTGCCAGCTGTGAGTCAAACACGTTAAAACGCCCTGACTGATTACTTTTTTTTTTTATTAGAGCCCCTCGAAGGTAATGCTATCAGAAGCAGGGATTGTGTAGTTTTGGGGTTTTGTGCAAGTTTAAAACTCAGTGTGTGTTTGTGTGTGTTTCTGTTCGCAGGGCATATTAGGGTCAGGCTTTGCCCTGAAGGTGCAAGAGCAGCATCGACAGAAGCACTTTGAAAAGAGGAGGAACCCAGCTGCCAGCCTCATCCAGGTAGACACACACACACACACACAGCAAGCACACTTCACTGAATTTTTCGGCAGCAGCTGAGGACCAGTGTGAAAAGAGAACCTTCTCTCCTTTATTTGCAAATTTTCATATCACATTTTCGTGCTTCATGTCTTTTTTTAACCATCTCTTAGCCATTCACTGTGTGTCTCTGTGTGTGTGTGTCCGCTCTTTACCCTTTGATGAGTGTGTTAGGAAAGGTGTTAAAGTGTGTGTATGGGTGGATTCACCATCTCTCCTCCTATCAGAGTGAAGGTGTTTCATTAAGTATTTAATATGTGTGTGTGTGTGTGAGAGAGAGAGAGAGAGAGAGAGAGAGAGTGTATGTGTGTGTGTTTCGCCCATCTCTTTTGGGGTGTTTAGCTGATGATGACTAACGGTGTGTGTGAGGCGCGCTGTCGTCTCTCAGGTCCAACAGCAACACACACTGCTGGGATTTATGGGGCGTTTCCATGGCGATCGTTCCCTGGGCAGACGCTCCTCCAAACCGTCACTCATTGTAATAGACAAGACCAGCTGCATTACTTTCTAATGAACATTAAATATCTGCTGTGGATGTGTGTGTGTGTGTGTGTGTGTGTGTGTGTGTGTGTGTGTGTGTAACTGTATGTGTGTGTTTCTCTCTGTCTGCATGTATGTGTGTTTGCGTGTGCTTCCACTTTCCACTATGTGTATGCATGTGTGCATGCATGTGTGTACTTCTGTCTACCTTCTGCTAAGTAATGAATTACCTTGGCCTACTTTGTGAATATTTTCCATCAAATAAAGTCCCTGCCATAGTTTTATTTTGGTCCTCAAGGAAAAACCTAATTCGTACAAGTTGTGCATTGTATGTTTAAGTGAAGCATCACAACTTGTGGTATCTTTAAACTTGAATTTAAACTTGCATACTTGATGGCAAATTTCTGGCAATGAACCTCAAAATCTCTAAAAGTAAAAGCTGCTTTCTCCTCAGTCAACTTTGATCTACAATATTTAACCTTACAATACTTAACATATATTCATACACTGGTTTATTACAGAGGAGGACAGTATGTGTTTTTTTTTGGCTGATTTGTTCAAAACCTGTCTGGTATGTGTTGCTGCATCCCCAGATCTTAGTGTGAATTGGTATTAAAATCTCTCACAGATTCATACTTAGAGCTGGGAAAGCATTCATGTGGTTTGCATGTCCTCCCTGTTATAAGTAAGTATCCGTTTGTTATGCTTGACAAAGACCAGTTGGAGCCCAGTTGATCCTTATTAACCCTCAAAGGGAGCAATTAATCCCGTGTGTTGATGTTGCTCCTGTGTTACTGGCTGTTCGTCAAGCACCTGGTCACTGTCTCCTGTCTGCCAAGCTCATAACATTTTCCCCAACAGGTAAAAGGAAACTTGGAAGCGGCTCTGACGTGTTAAATATGTGGATGACATTACTATTCTGTCTGTCACCTCACTCCCCCATCTCACACAGCTCTCCCTGCTTTAAACCACCGCGTGTTGAGTGCGTCTCTGTTTGTTATGCGGGGCGGGATATTGCCACCATCTGCAGGCCTCAGCAGCTGGTCAATGCTAAATTTCACCTGCCGCGATAACTTTGCCCACCAACTGTATTTTTAGAACAGGACCGAATCCAAATGACTTGAAAGTGGGTCTAGATTAGCATGATAGCCGACAGCCAAAATTGACTTGCATTTGGCAGGTGGCTGGTGTTAATTTCCCACCTCTGTGTTACATGTTTATATAAAGACTTTTTAGTCCAGTAACAAATTTTGTAACCGCACCTGGCGCCATTGAGGAGGTTCGATCGGCTGCAAGTAAACAGCGGTTTAACACAAATTTGAACATTCCCAAATTATACATTCTGTGTAAGGGTCAGTGTTACCCCCGTGCTGCCAAACATTTATGACCATGCAGACTGTTCATGCTGACCAACAAATGTGTGAGCACTTCTGTACACGCAGACATCCAATACACAGAGATGGATGTCCATTTTTAACTATATTCAGCCATTTACTTATCTTGAGCTACAGTCAAGGCCTCAAAACATGCTGGAGTTGCATCTTGCACTTCAGATATTTTTAACTAGATAACTGGACTAGTAGCAAAAGTCTAGATAATCTATTTGAAAAATCTAAGTCATCAATCACAGTCATTGTGCAACTTGGAAATTATTGTTGAACACTTGACTGGTTGTGGCTGGTTTGAAATGTTACCTTAGATAGATGCACTTTTGACATAGTCCAAATATCAAGAAGGCCTTCAAACTTCAAAATAGTCAAAATAAGTTGTTTGTGAAGTGATGCACATGAGCGTTTTTTTAAATCTGACGCTTTCATGTGTAGGACACCATTTTGACAGAGACTTTTGAAACCATTATGTATGAGAAAAGAAAAGAAAAGAAAAGAGATCTGCCATCAGCATAGTTAATCATTGGTGAGGTTTATAGACAAGGACTATTTAGTTAATATTGGGAAAGATGGTGATCGTGGTGAAAAGAAAACCAAAATTCACTCTGGGCATGACGTGGGATTCAAAACGTGGTCCCTCATGTCACAGACTTCTCAGTTCCCACTGCACTGTGTCAAATCAACAGGTGTTTATATATAAACACAATCCAGTCTTCATGGCCATATTCACAACCTCCAACATGGATGCCAGCTGGTTACGTTCCCTAAAACGCCCTGTGTATGCCTCATGTTCACATATATCTCAGTCCCTTTTTCCTCACCATGTTTGTGCCATTGCCCCTCTGTGTCATGTTTGTGTGTTTGTGTGTGTGTACACGTGGATGTGCTTGGGTCCCTGTCCACCTCTGCTCCCTCCCACACCCAGGCGGCTTGGCGTCTGTACTCCACCGACGGCGCTCGTCCCTACCTCAGAGCCACCTGGCACCACTACCAAAGCGCCCTCCCCCCCCTCAGGCATGTATCCTCACCACCACCTCCACCAGCACTACCACCACCACCTCCACCAGCACCACCATCACCGCCCCCACCTCCCTCCAACAACCCCCAACCACAGTGCATCAACATTACCCCTCAAAAAAACTAATCAGCTTTTTCTTTTTTTTCCCCTCTTTGCCTTCCTTCTCTCACTTCCTACCCAACTTATACGTTCCTCCCTCGCCCCCTCCCTATTTTTTTTCCTCCCACACTTTACCCTGTTAATTGTTTCATTTATCATTATTTTATTTATCCTGTCAACTCTGCACGTAGTGTGTCTGGCGTAGTTATGCTGCTGATGAGAACTCGGTTTCCATTGCTACCTGGAAGCCTCATTTGAAGGCGTTGCATACCTGCAGCCCCGCCAAGTAGGTAACAACTTACAGACTTACGAAAAACATGGCCGCTGCTGCTCAGCCCTTCTCCTCATCTCTTCCTCCTCGACTGGTGTCTGCTCATCTCCATCCATGTAGCTCTTTTTCTTACTGCATTGCAACCATTTGTCCATAAGCATACCTGTAATAACCTTTTTATCACCGGTTATGGATGGTTTGCTCAGCATGCTTGATCTTTAACACCCTTCAGACAATAAAAACAATGGCTTGCTGAATGCCACATTTCCAATTTTACATAAAAACATGGACATTTTTTATTATTTTTATTAATATAGTATTGAAAAATATGCATAATAATAAAAATAATATACATTTGACTAGGTTTTAACTGGGTTCAAGTTCAACAAAGCTTGGATTAAAACAAAATTCATGTTGATTTGGGGTGTTACAACCAAAGTTCAATTTTTGCAATTTTGTGAGTTCAGTGGTCGACTAACATTTGTGTTGTCTTCCATACATTTTTTTGGCGGAGTGGACGGTAAAGTAGGATTACTGTTCCTGCTTTCACACACAGACACACCAGATGTAGATCCTTACCTTTCTGATTACCGTCCGTCTGTCTTTTTGGCTTAACCCTTACCGTGCACAGCCATAGCTTGCATGTGCTTGTAAATAATTAACCCCCGTTGAATTCTTTTATTTTTGTTTCCTTTTGGCCTGATGCCTCCCATATCCATTAGTGGAAACATGTATAATGCTATTTCAATCTGCTGGAATACTGATTTCTCTCCCTTTGCCTCCTCTTCTTTGATCCCACTAACCCTTGAAGGAAAGAGCAGGGCGAGACCACCTACAGGTTTGTATGACTCTCAGCTTTTTTCCTCCAAAGACACAAACACACACATGTGATGCAATTATGATTCAATTTTATGCCAAAATGTTTTGTCATAGCAAACTGTGGAACCTGGTTTTATCTGCTCTGTGCACTTTTAGTTAAGTGTTTATTTAGTGCAGGGCTTCATTTATCTGTTTATCAGTTTATTTACTTGACATTTACCAGGTAATATTGAACAGTTAATGAATCAACTGAGGACTGAAATTGCCATCAAAGGGTTGTGACATATTGATTATCTGGTTCGTTGGTTGCTTGGTCACCGTTACTTGAGAAAATGCAGTGAGTCGTGGCATTGAAGATATGAAGCGCTTTTTTTTTTTTTTTTTGTGTTTTGAGCAAGTATGACCTGGCAAAGCGATAATGATGTTGTAACCCAGGACGGGAGGAGAGAAATAAAAGATCCAGCACTATGGCGTACAAAACAAAGGGATGATTAGCATGTGCAGTAACAAGGTTGATGTGCTCTGATAAAAGGAAACCAGAGGTGTTAGTTCAGTATTCATTTTACCATTAGCACTGGAAAGAACAGTAGCTAATACATTCTTTCAAGTAGAGTAGGGCGATTTGAACTGTGTTGAACAAGCAGGAACCGATGCAGCAATAGAGACGGCTATATTTTCACATCTTGCACAGGTAGACCGAGGCTATACAGAAAATAAAGCGCTACTACTCTGAAATGATCTTTTGTGAGGGTAAAATGTGCTGCCTTCCCCTGCTTTCTTGTCCTTCCTTTAATCTTATATTCCTACCTCACTTTTCCAACTTTTTCTTTACGTCTCTGATTACATCTGATTTAGACTCTCCTCCTCCTTTTGCTTTTATTTCCCCCTCTGCACTTGACTCGCACACAGAGAGAAGGGTGATGGGCTTCTCTGTCTTTGTCGAGTGTGTGTATGCGTGCGTGTGTGTATGCATGCACACACGCCTTCAAAGACAGGAGTCTGTACCATGTCTGTACCATGACGCACTTTTTCCATTGGGATGGTATTTATATAACTCATCAAACACAAGTCTAGGAGAGACAGAGCAAAGTTGAAAAAAAAAAATGGGGGAGGAGAGGGAGGGCAAGGGAGATAGGGGATTTCAGAGAGGGGAAGAAGACAGAAAGAGATTTGTGAGTTTAATTATGCAAGTATAGTTTTTACAGTGCAGCACTTCTTTGGCAACATTTTGGGGGCTTATATTGAGCCAGCAGCTTCTTAGGCATTTAAACGTAATACAGCCACACACACGCACACACACACACAAAGAGTAGGTTTCTTCTCTTAGTCGTACACACAAACAAATGTGCTTCTCATCTTTAAACAAAACAGCATTTAATTAGGCTTTGTTGCATCCACAACAACATCCATCCCCCAGAAATCCCCTGTTTAAAGGTTCTGCGTTTAATTACGCTTTCCTTTCTTAGAAACTTTTGTTCCAGCGAGTCCAATTTGCACTTGTGAAATCATAATTATGCCCACTTTTATGACACTATATATTTTTTTTTCTGTATGGTCCCGTCCACCAAGAGAACACACAGCGACTCTGCGTTATTAGTGGTTTTACAGACTGTCGGCTGCTTGGCGGCGGTAGGTGCCGTGGTAAACGGCCGGTGGTTTTCGTTTAAGCAGACTTGTAAACACCAGCAGTAGTAAACTTTAGGCGCACCGCAAAGTGCTACAGCGGACATCATGCTGAGTGTAAGTGTGCTGGATATTGGCAGTGAGAGGCAACATGAAATAAAGGATAATAGGGAGGTTTAATCTGGAGTTTATGTGTGTAGGCAGGTGTGTCTGTGTGTGATAAAGTTTGATTCAGCCCCAGCGATCTGGTAAATAAAGAGTATATGAGGGTAAACTTCGAATAAATTATGGTTGATATGAGTATAAATAAATAATTCATACTTTTTAACTGACTACTTTCAACCTGGACACTATTTCTCGTCGTTTAAGGGTGTTCTCAAATATTTGACTTCCTTAAACTGCTCACCAGTTTGCTTAGTTCTCCAGATTTCATTCAAACAACACTAAATTATACATGAATACAACCTGATTTTCCTGAGTTCTTTGTTGACCAGACTACTTTACCCAACTCTACGGGCACACAGCCATTTAGATTCTGGAAATTTGTCATTTTGTTGAAAAGACATGATTTGGGTGCTTTTGGAGCTTTTTTTTTTTATTAGCTTTTTGTACGTGATTGCAGGCAAGTAGTTTCTCATTGGAGCATCTGGTTAGCATTTAGTCAGATTTGTTGCGAAAATAGGGTCCAGGTTGTACATGTGAAGAGCGAACTGACACCGGTATGAAAAACGGTTCAGGTGGGTTCACGATCCACTACATCTCCCGCTCACCCATTTCCCATCCTCCTCTGAAGTGTGTCTCCTGCCCTTCCTCTGTGTATTTCCTTTGCATCAGTATTGACAGCAGAGAATGTCTCTTCTCCTCCCTCTGCTGACCTCCTCTTTTAATCTCCGTCCTCCTTTATCTCTTCTCCTCATTCCCTCCTCCTCTTTGCTCTAGTAAGGGTAAAAGTAATGGGAGGCTCTTCAGAAGGTATACTCGGAAATATAGGAGGTACCTACAGTCCAGTGCTACCCAGCATCCCCTCTGCCCGGCCCCTTAGCCCAATAACCTGCGGGAATGACTGACTAATAGCATGTAGGAGAACAAAGACTTTAACTTCCTTCTTTCCTCCCTCCTCAATCCTTTTCATCCCTCAGAGGACTTTGTCTGAGACGACTCCTGCTGCCTGCTGCCTGTCGAATGCAAACGAGACCTTGCTCCCATGTCACAAATTAAAGGGGAATTCCACCAAAACTGATCTTTAGACTGGAAAAGTAGTTTTAAAATGTAAAAATAAAAGAAAGCATGTTTTTGAAACAAAGGGCAAATATGCAAAATGTACTTACTAGTGTAGTAATGTAGAAAGATTTGCTGTAGGCAACAAATTGAACATTGAGTTCCTATCAAATAGATAAGCATCCTGGGATATTGCATGTCGTGATCCTTTCATAATGTGTAATTTAAAACTCCCAAGGAGAGGAGAATTTGAGAAAGTTTGGGGAAATGTTTTACTTTCTCAGTAAGAGAGCTCAGTAAGATAAAACTTGGAGGAAATTCTAAATTCTAAATTCCCCTTTATTTGATATTTTTCAAATCCTAATGTGCCTTTTAGCCAAATCCTTAGTTCCTATCCACCCCAAAGTCCAGCCACATGATTATCTTTTGTTTCATTCATATTCTTCATGAACAACCAGCCATTTCTAATTTCAAGGGACCACAATGTTGGTTCTTTTGAGGGTTTTTTAGAAGCTATAGTTCCATCACTCGTAAAGAAATGGTCCCAAGACAGTTTAGTAGAAAGGAATAACAAATAAAATGAATAATTCATGGGGCTGGACCCAGCGTAAAGACTTGGGTATTGCAGTATCTGTTCCTTGTTTTGCTGCATGCTCTGTGCATTACTGCTTCACTTCTTTTTTGGTTATCAATGAATGCAAAGAGTTGCAAAGAATGGTATCTATTCAGCTCCATCAGCTGTATTTAATATAGATTTTTTTGTTGTTTAGATATTCGTGGAAAGTGTACAGGATACAGCAGATTTAGATCAGAAAACAGCTGGTCACTTGTAGTAAATTTGTTCATGAAAACATTTTGTTTTGTGCTCTAAAGTGTAACGTAAGGTCCCAACACACATCTGGAAAAATAAAGAAAATGTTGCACAGGTCTAGGTTTGAGAAATTATGGCAAATCAAACAAAAGAAAAAAAATTACCTCACAAAGTCTCCAACAGTTTTGGAATATGTGAGCAAAAACTGTTTTTGTTAAAGTGATTACAATGCTTAAATTCAGGTGAGACACTGAGAAAAAAATGGAAAAAATGGAAAGAAATGTACAGTTTTGTCATGGTAAAGGTGTTGGAAACCTGCATCTCTCTCTCATTTGGCTGCTGCATTGCATGCTGGTCTATTCGCCTAAACAACTTAAGAATTTACTGCAGCGCGTCTCATTGATTGAGAAATTTCTGCATCCCCACCATCCCCTTGACGGTGACCAAAGATCTAAACATGATGCAGATGAAAGCCTTTTTCTTTTCCATTTTTTATACACTGACTTATCCTATGTGTTATTTAGTCAAATTGACAAAAATCAAATGATATAGGAAGACAAAGACTGTGATTAAAGTAAGGTAAATGAGTGCATAGCTACATATTGTATGTACACATAGGTTTACTATACAAAGCATTTTTAACCTTCTGTACGTCATACAGTGGGGTAACTACAGTGAACAATTGAGACTAAAACAGAGGTTGTGTTTTACAGATTAAAACCACATTCCTGATAAAACTGGCTGTTTCCAATTGGGTCTTTTTTTGGGATTTTTTGGGGAGAATTTAATAAAAAAAACAGTGATTTACATGATGGAAGCAATTTGCCATTACATTCTCTGAAAGATTTAGCTCTTTTCACTCAGGAAGAATGGTCTAAAGAACATTTTTCCCCACAAAAAAAAATCTAATGATGGAAAAACACCATGTTGAGGCTGTCAGAGCCTTCTCCCAGTAATGGCCTCATTTGTTTAAGGTAGTCTCAAAATGAATATGGTGATGATGTATTAATGTTACCACGCTTCACATATCGCCTTTAAAAATCTCATTAACTAGAAAGACTAGATTATCAGGTGATCGGGCGAGGGTTTGCAGCACTTTAGGTTCCAATACCGAGGGTTTGTTCTGGTGGCTTGGCGGGCAGCGTGGCCGTTTTAGGCATGACAGTTGGATGGATGATGTTTGGGCTGAAGGAAAAGACAGGACGCTGCCCTGTGTCTGCGCTCTGAACTCTTCTCACTCTCTGAGGGGAAATAGGTGTTGACAGCATACTTTTTTTTTCTTTGTGTCTGTGTGTGTCTCTCTGTCAACCCCCGACCTCTGCCACACACTCTATTTCTCCACCTAAACTCACTTTCCCCAATATCCTTCACCTTTTCCCCCTCTCTGCCTCTCCATCCACCTGTCTCTTGTATCATCGCCCCCATCCCGAATCTTCTCTCCTCCTCTTTTCATCCCTCCATCCCCTCTCCCTGCCTCCTTTTCCACCTTTTCCTCTTTTTTTTTTTCCTCCCTCCCTCCCTGCAGTCAGAAGTTGAGTTTCAAAGAGCGGGTCCGGATGGCGAGTCCCCGTGGTCAGAGCATGAAGAGCAGGCAGACGTCCGTCAACGACCGCCAACGCTGTTCCCCCGGCAACGAGGTGGTGGGTGGTGCCGAGCTGACGGGTGGGAGCCCGGCCAAAGTGCAGAAGAGCTGGAGCTTCAACGATCGAACCCGGTTTAGGCCGTCGCTGAGGCTGAAGAGCCAGACTCGCACTGCTGTCCCAGATGGTGAGTGAGACTGTGTATGTGTGGGTGCATCCTTTTTATTGTAAATGTCAACCAATGGACCAACACAACATCTGACAAAGTGCCCTTTTTAGCGAAGTATGCCATTTTATACTATAAATGTACTTTATAGTTAATCTCTCAAACCTCATGCATCCATCAGTGGGCCGGTCTTTACAAACACATCCTGTGCAGCCAGATTGTTGTTCAGATCTGCAGAAATTAATTTTGTATTCCAGTGGAGATCCATCCTAGACATCATTTTTCAATGTCAGGCTGAATTTTGGTGTTTATAAGGTGATGCACAAGACGATTAGAATATTTCCATGCAATGATGTGTCAAATGGAAAAATAAAGTAGATGTGAATATTTCACTCTACAGTCTACATTTATTGAGGAACAGAATACAAAATGTGATGCTTCCAAACACTGAAGAATAAGAGAGAAACACCATTAAAGCTTAACAGGGCAGAAGGGTTAATCATGTGCCATTTAGAGAACATTTACACAATCACATAACCAGTGTACAAGAAGATACCACAGGTAGTGTAGAGAGAGAGCCAAAATCAGCCAACCAAGCAACAACAAGAACCGATAAAAACTATTACAGGAGCTTTGAATATTTCTCAGATATTAAAGGTTTAAAGTTTCAAATAACATAACTGTTTCTCTACACACCTACAAATTCAGGGTTAAATATGCAACAATAAAAGTTTAAAAAAAGTATTATTTATTAAGATAAACACTCTAAAATACAGTGAATCTGCTTCTTCAGGTTTTATTAGATCTGACTGACAGTGACCTGGCAGCAAATAACCCAGAGACTATTGTCACATTTGGTCTGAATCCTGGTAAATACTGAAACTCATGCACTACAGTAATGAAATTGCTGACTGTTTAATAGCACTTCTGTTTCTCCTCTTATTCCCCTGTATCGTTTATTTGAAAGGATTTTATATCCTCTTATATGCATTACATCATTATTCATTCTCTTTCAATCTTTGCCCAGTGCTTTTCTCTCCCTTTCTCTTTTTTCTGTCTGTTTTCTGTCCATTTTTCTCCCACTCTCATAATTATTGGCAGTATTAAGGATATATATGTACCCTCTTCTCTCACCTTACATAGCTGAGCTGGCAAAACGCTGCCCATTCCTAAAGATCCAATCCAAGGAGGGCATAAATTTTCACCTCCTATAAGCCAAAATAGTATCAGTTTGAAACATTCTTGGGGGCTCTTGTCAGGGTCCGCTATGCAGAAAGTGTTTTATGGGTTTTAAGACTGGAAAAGATTTTGCACGGGGCTGCGTTTATTGATGAAATGGCGGTCTGTTTCTCTCTCAGTGGACGCAGGCATGACCACAGAGGATTCCTTTGATGAGAGAGGCTGCCATTGCGACGTTACAGTGGAGGATCTGTCAGCTCCCCTCAAGGCCGTCATTAGAGCCGTCAGGTGAGCTCCGGCCACCGTCGCACTTCACACTTCGGATGCTCTCAAGCAAAACATCTTCAAATGTCAGGAATCCTAACTTTTGAGCTCTGGGGGAAAAGACACCATCAGCCACATTTGCAAACTTGCATTGAAATGCTGATGTCACAGTGGAAGAATTTTAGTCTTTGTTTCATATTAAGGCACAAAAAATATTTTGTGACCAGTCAGAAGTGGAAGTCACTGGTGCAGTTTGCTGTCAGAAATAAAGCTTTTGACAAATAGCTGTCATCCTTTTGCAGTTTACAACTAGAAGACCTCATCATCAGCGCAGCTTTTGCTTTGCTTGCTTTTTGCTTTGCGTTTGTTGCCGCCTCCTTAAAAAAGAATACGTTTTGTAGAAATATTCACTTTCTCGAGCAAAGACTGATGCCAAATAACATGTTAATTAGTGGGTTTTAGAGGCCCTGATAGGTGTATTTTGTCTCTCTTTAGACAGAGCCAGAGCAGCTGTTTCCCCCTGTTTCCAGTCTTTATGCTAAGCTACACTAACCAGCAGCTGGCTGTGTATTTAGAGTAGGGGCGTGAGAGATGGATCAATCTTTTAAAATCAATCTCTGCAAGAAGGCGAGTGAGCATATTTTCCAAAGCATTAAACTGTCCCTTAACTGGGACTTACTCTCTAACCTGTGTTTCAAAATATTTGTTTTGAAAAATTTTGAATGATGAACCATCTCCAAGCCTGTGAAGCCCTGCTGCTCCTCTGATTGGCTGTGTTATCTACTTGTATGTATTTTGTGCCTTGCTGGACCTGATGTAGGACATTTTATTGATAAGTCATGTACTTTAATCATGTCCATCCATTCTGAAATCATAGTGAACTGCTCACTGAACTTCAGAGTTACTCACTTGGTGATGCAACTGAACTGCCTCCTCCTCCTCTTTTGATTGGCTGGTCGTTGGTTGTATACGTGACGCAATTTTTTTCTGCAGCTGAGCTTTTGTTGAAGTTGTGTTACGTTTCTTTAACATGGATTGATCTATCAGCCCTCCGTCTTTCTTTATGGGCTGTTTATGATCTGTATCTATTGATCGGAAAGTTTATGAATGATTCAGCAGACAGGACGAAAATGAATCCAGGCACTGTATGAATAAATACCACAGAGTCAATAAGCTACTGTATGTGTTGTAGTTTGGTTTCATCCACCCAAACAAATGGACATTTATCACAAATTAAGGCTGTTGAAAAAGATTATAGACATATTTTTTTTATTTGTGGTGTTTAGATTATAACCTTCTCTCCTTAATCCTCTTACAGAGCTACAGAGCTTCTTGGGAGTGAATGGAAATCCATAATATAACACAACAGCACAGACTCCTGTCTTTTATTCATTGCACTGTATGTAAGATAAGATAAGATAAGATAAGATAAGATAAGATAAGATAAGATAAGATCTTTTATTGATCCCACAGTGGGGAAATTCCACTGTTACAGCAGCTCAAAACAAATAAAAGAGACATTAAATAATAGACGAAAAAACACACAAGACACAAAAATTTACAATAAATAGGGAACAATAATAATAATAATAACAGAGAAAAAAGAAAGAAACAGAAACAGTATTTATATACACAGCCTCACCCAGTTAGATGTGCAGTGGTGAGGTGTTATTGCACAGGTGAATATGGATATGTAGCAGATATGAATTAACAGTATAGTAAATGAGTGGAATGAAAAAAGGACCATAAAGTGCATGGCTAGGACATCAGTAAACATCAGTAAACATCAGTGCAATGATGAAACATCAGTAAACATCAGTCCTACTGTGGTATGGAAGTGTTTGTTACAATGACAAAGATTTATAGTGCAGCATTAAACAGTCTGATGGTGTTTGGGATGAAGGACCTGCGGAAGCGCTCCTTCCTACACCTTGGATGTCTGAGTCTGTTGCTGAAGGAGCTGCTTAAGGCCCCCACAGTCTGATGCAGAGGGTGGGAGGTGTTGTCCATGATGGTGGACAGTTTGGCCAGAGCCCTCCTCTCCCCCATCACCTCGATGGAGTCCAGGGGGCAGCCACAGACTGAGCTGGCTCTTTTAATCAGTCTGTTGAGCCTCTTCTTGTCCCGCTCAGAACACCCCCCTCCCCAGCAGACCACTGCATAGGAGACCACAGACGCCACCACAGTCTCATAAAAAGGTCCTCAGCAGTGGCCTGCACACACCAAAAGATCCCAGCCTCCTCAGCATGTAAAGACGACTCTGACCCTTCTTGTAGAGCGAGTCAGTGTTGTCAGTCCAGTCCAGTTTGTTATTTAAGTGAACACCCAGGTACTTGTACGTCCTCACTCTCTCGATGTCAAGTCCCTGGATGTTCACTGGTGCAATGTCTGAGGGTTTCCTGCTGAAGTCGATCACCATCTCCTTTGTCTTGCTGGCATTGACTTGAAGGTGATTCAGCTCACACCAGTCGACAAAGTCCATGATGACCTTCCTGTACTCACAGTCGTTCCCCTCTGACACACATCCCACAATGGCAGTGTCATCGGAGAACTTCTGGAGGTGGCAACTGTCCGTGGAGTATGTGAAGTCCGATGTGTACAGGGTGAAGAGGAAAGGTGAGAGGACTGTTCCCTGGGGGGCACCTGTGCTGCAGACCACCACATCGGACACACAGTCCTGCAGCCTCACAAACTGGGGTCTGTCAGTGAGGTAGTTAGTGACCCATGCAGCCAGCTGGTCGCTGGCCCCCGCTCTCTCCAGCTTCACCCTGAGCAGTGAGGGGTGGATCGTGTTGAAAGCACTGGAGAAATCAAAAAAGGTAATCCTCACAGTGTTTCCAGCGTCCTCCAGGTGAGACAGGGATCTCTGCAGCAGGTAGATGACGGCATCATCCACCCCAATGCCGGGTTGGTATGCAAACTGCAGGGGATCCATGTTTGGGCTCACCAGGGGGCGGAGGTGCCTGAGGACGATCCTCTCCAGTGCCTTCATCAGGTGAGACGTTAAGGCCACGGGTCTGAAGTGGTTGGGCTCCTTGGGGCGCGAAGTTTTAGGGACTGGAACCACACAAGAAGTCTTCCACAGGACAGGAACTCTTTCCAGACTCAGGCTCAGGTTGAAGATGTAGCAGACCACCTGACAGAGCTGGTCTGCACAGTCCCGGAGGAGTCTGGAGCTGATGCCGTCAGGACCCGTGGCTTTCCTGGCTTTGATCTTCTTCAGCTGCGTTCTCACCTGATCCACTGTAGGTGTGAAGAGATTAGGAGAGGGAGGGGGTGGAGGAGAGGAGCACTGTAGAGATGGTGGTGAAGGCGGGGGGGATTGTGAGAGCCCCAGAGATGGTGGAGGTGTTGATGGTGGTGAGGGGGCGTGCAGGCAGAGGGAGCTGGAGGTGGGCTGGTCTGTGCTCAGGCTGAGGGGGGTGGAGGTGGGCCCAGTATCAAATCTGTTGAAGAACAGATTGTAACTCCGGATGGGGAAAAACATATGCTCGCCTATGAGTGCAGAGGTTCACATGATGTTTGGTTCCCTCAAGCAAAGCTTTTCAAATACATTTCTCTATTTTTCTTCTCTTTTTCCTCCATTTTTGTGTCTTTATCTGGACAACCTACTGCTGGGTATGAGGGTTTGCCTGCGGGGGGTTTCGAGCAGCTCTGCACAGAGTTTGTTGTTTTGTGTGTGTGTGTGTGTGTGTTTCAGCACACCCTGCTCTCTTACACTGGCACCGGCACCCTGTGAGCGAATGTTTATCCAACTGGCGCCAACTGATTCTCTCACTCGACCGCTTCTTCTCACCCTCTTCATATCTTTCGTTGTAAAAATGTCCATTTTCACTTCACGATAAAGCGGAATTTCCATTAAAAAGAAAATTCCATGTTGGTTTTAAACAGAATTCATCCAACCACACATATTTACTCAACACAAGCTATTTAAGAGATTAATATATGGAATGAGTATGAATACGCATGTACATTTTTAATAAGATTCTCAACACATGTACAGGTGCTGCCCATATGGATCACACATTTTTTTCCATAAATAAGCTATCTCATCTGCACACTTGGCGTGAACAGCTAGCAATGTACATTTTCACATCTGTTACCAGGCTATACAGTTTTTCACAAACACATTAGGGCTTTGTCTGTTTGTCTGTTTTCCTATAATCCTCAGTAATCCCATTTGCGGTGATTACCTGTAGTGTTATCCTCACCACTCTGTGTAAAGTTATCCATATAATTTCCTAAAATCTAAGGTAGGTACCAGCTACACCTGATGTCTGCCTGTAGGTGTCAGGTGAGTATAACATAGTTTGGAGCATCTAATGTTCTTCAAATTGGAGGTTTTTTTCATCGTAAAAAAACAGCTCAAGTTATCTAATAATTTCTAGTGGACTGTTTTTGTAATCCACATTTATACACAAATCAAATCAAGGAAGATGCTCTTTGCAATTTTCCTTCTTCAATGACAGTTTGGTAATGATACCAAGTCAGTCATTACATCAGATGTTCTGGGATTTCGTCACTTTTGCAGGTTTTGAAAGATATAACATGACAAGACTTGATCCTGCTTTTATTTTGTTGTGAACTCAATATCCATCAAACCATTTCTATCACCAGCCCCTCTGTTTCACTGTACTCTCTCACACACATACACATCATCACCACCACTCATCTTCAGCCAGCCTGCCCACCCAGCAGGCCTCCTCTATGGGCAGTCAGTTCCCGGGCCTTTCCCAGGGTGTCGGGTTGAGGGTTGGACACCCCCCTCCCCTGTCAGGACTGTTGTTACAGAGGGTCATCTGTCACCATTGTTTCCATTTAGACAGTGAGAAAAACAGGCAACTGGTGAAAAGCCGGAGCCGCTGGGGAATCCAAATGTACCAAGAGTGTAGATCCCCTTACCTGCATCAATATTATTCACTCAGCAGTGATTCTGCTCACCAAATAGAAAGAGATAAAGGATTACGCTCAAGTTTCAGAATCATTCACTATGATTGTTATGGATTTGATGGGAAAACCAGGGAACTCTGGTTTCCCGGTAGATACTGTCTGAGGTATTTGAGATTTTAATAATGTTGCCTTTATTTCACTTAACAAAAGATCAACAAGTGAAATGTAACAGAAATCCTCCTGTGGATTTCCCAAAGTTGCTGCTACCATCTAGTGGTTGGTTGCAGTGATTACATTTTTTTCAAGCCTCTTTTGACTTTTTGTCACAGCATCCTTCTTTTTATCTGTCTGTCTCTTTTTGTTGTTGTTGTTGTGTATTTGCATGTATAGGATCATGAAGTTCCACGTGGCGAAAAAGAAGTTTAAGGAGACATTGCGTCCGTACGATGTGAAGGATGTCATAGAGCAGTACTCCGCAGGACACCTGGACATGCTCTGTCGCATCAAGAGCCTTCAGACAAGGTCAGGACACACATGCTTATATTTCAATCACTAATAATCATACATACATTTGGACAATGTTTTGTTGTTTTTTTACCTCCTTTTAAACTTCAATTTGCTTTTTTTGTGTTTATTATTTCTAAAGATACCTGTTAACTGAACCAAAGAGTGGTTTCTCTTTACCGAGGAACTGCATGAGTGGATGTTGCAGTTCCTTCTAGTCCCATAGAGGTCATCAGTAGTACAGATGATCTTTTTAAATGAAATTAACCCACTGCTATCTTGCCATGTCTTTTTAACCCAGTGCTGTATGTGCTGTATATGCATATTATGTCCCCTCTCTCTCCCAGACTAGACACTGTAGTGGGTCCCCCTCCGAGGCCTTTGAGCAGCCGCGACAAGAACTTTTCCTCTCCCTCCCTGCATTTATATTACAGCCATGCCCGGAGGAAACAGTCCACAATGGGGTTAGACCCTACCCCGTCCCAACCTGCTCATCCACAATGTTTCCCCACTAACACAACCAAACCTTACTGACGTCACACCTGGGTCAAGCAGCTCAGTGTCCCGTGTTTTTGCGTCTATCAGAAATGTCCCTGCATCTTTAATAGCCCATAAAGTTGAAAGGAGGGTTTTTTTTTTTTGTTATACAGTTTCATTTTGTTTTATTTTGATGCAGTGCTAAGTTAAACCCAACATGGTGCAAGCACGATTAACTCTATGTTTACTCCATCTTTTAACAAAATTGAAACACAGCTCTCTTTGACTGCTAACATGAGAGCATTCATTCGTTCGTTCATTTGAGATTGATGGGGTTTGCAGAAAATTGTACTAAATTGGCTGTTTGACCCAGGTCTGACTGTAGAGGTCATCAAGGAGCAAACAATGGATTATGGACAAGAAAAAAAAAATTTTTTTAAACTTTTAAAACTTAGGTTTTCATTCAGATATAACATTGTGGGAAGAAAATACTTTCAGTGATATACATAAACACACAAGCATTAGAAAATAGTCATTCAATTTTTCTTCCTAAATTTTTAAATGAGGAAATGGTCCTTTCAAACTATTTTCATTTGACTGGTACTGAGTAATATAATTCATTATATAATCCATGAAATCTGTGGAAACTACAGTAGCCTTCATAGTGCACAAAATGCTGCTTTACTGGAAACTATGTGATAATCCTGATTTGGGCACCTTGAGGACCTCATCTAACTGGAACTGTAGAGATACGATAAGCTACTCAGTGTTACCTAGAGAATCAGAGGCATCTGTTTTCTCCTCATATAAAAGCCCCAATCCAGAATTTATATGACCTAAAAGAAAAACTTACCACATCAGAGGCATTAAGAATCTGACTTGTTCATCATTCATTCACTCACTCATTCATTCAAAACGCAGCTGTTTCACTTCAGTGCCTTTTCCCTTTTGCAGTTTCGAGCCACATATAGAGGCTTTCACTTCTTTTATCATAAGTCTATAATCACAAAAGCTGGAAATGTTGATTAAGCAGGGGGCGCTATTCTGTAGTTTTGGATTGGGACTTTCACATTTACGTATTTATTTGAAAGAAAGCTTGTTTTTAGCTCTTGTTATTGATTGTGATCTGGTGTTTTGTTGTCCTGGATGAATAGCAGTCCTGCAAGTGAGGCTAGTGTTGTAGGTAGCACTCCTGGGGAATAACATTGTGTTTGTTTTCTGTATCTTGTTGGTGTGTATTAAAGTGTGTTTGTTGGTAATGGCTGTAGATACACACAGACCACAGGGTGAAGTCATTGTATCTCATCAGCAATGCTACTGGATTTTCACTACATCAGTCTTGTTCATGAATATCTTTTTTGCACAGGCTGACTCAGTGTTTCAGTAATGTTTTTATTACTTAAAGGCAATAATGACTTCCCTACCAACAATTAAATGAGGCAGGTAAACTTGCTTTGAAGAAAAGTAAGCTCACCTGAAATGATTTGTCTATTAATTAGTGTGCTTAACAGTGAAGTGTTTTTATGTTTTTTATTTCTGAGTAACGCATCACAGTTTGAATGCTGTTTTATATACTTTTCTGCCAAAAAATGTAGGCGTAGAATTATCAAAATATTATAAAATCAAAACATGCTAAAATAAAAATGTCAGCTGATGTCATCTTTCAAATACTCCACATTTGTCAGGTGTTTTTAGCCCATTTTTCCTCATCATCCTCTGTGTTTATCTACATGCCAATTTCATTTATTGTTGAATAGTATAGGACTAGTTTAGTACTGTCCATGTGTTTTTCATTCTTCAGCTTGTGTGAGTGTGTGAGAGAGTTGCATCTGACAGAGTCTTTCTCCTGTCTCCAGAGTGGCCAGTGCAGCGGGCTCTAGTCCCAGCCTGAGTAGCCGACCCCGGAACATGTCCTCTCCTGCCTTGCACTATTATTACAGCAACAACAAGAAGAAGCCGCCTGGCTCAGGGTTACTTCTATTTCACTTCATTTCAGTTTAACCTAAAGTAGAACCTCAGTAGTTGTCCCTTTTGGCTAACCATGAAGTCCCTTTAAGCCCTCAGCAGTCACGCCCAACTAGACGTGCTTACCAGATGCAAATTATCACCATTTACATTAATTTTCGTATGGTAACAGATATTTGGAGTTTGCATAAGACAAGGAGTCCTAGAAGGTCACTCCAAAAGGACTTGGAAAGTGAAAAGTTCGTTAAAGTGTTTATCTGAAACATAATTAGTCTAATGCTTTTGAACTCTGCCCGTTTGGTAGGTTTTAATTAACCAGGTCTGACACAAATATTTGCAATAAATGCAAATATGTACTAACGTGTATACGCACAGAAGCCCAAACACATCACATCCATAGTTCCATACATCACTTTTTCCTTCGCCAAAAACGGTGAATGTTGCTAATTTGTGTGCAGTTGTTTGGAAACCTTAGTTTTTTGTGTTTTGTGGTAGATAAAAAAAAAATAGTATGTGTGGTATTCCCTGGGTGCTGGCCTCTCCTTGATCAGTGCATGCTAAAGACATTCAAACCTTATTAACATCACTAATTCAAGACTGTCACAGTATCAAAGAACTTGTGTCATTTGTCATTTGCATTCATCAATGCTCTGACGTTCAGAAAGCTGGCTACAGATTCACTGGAACAGTAATTTGAATGCATGAATTGATTCAAACGTTGTTGTGTAAAAACCTTGCAACTCCAGAATATGTATTTTTCAAGTGGAATGATAATCCATGTGAGCTGTGAACATCAAGATTGGGATACTAAGTTTCCACGCCACAGTGATGACATGAACTTTGCTTTAAACAAACTGTATTTTTAAACCTCATTTTGGGATGCAGTGCTCATAAATGACTCGTGCTTTTATGCCCTTTCCTTGTGGCTTGTGAATATGTGATTTTTTTTTTTTTGGTGCACGTTGATTTTCATTTGTGAAATGTACTCATTTTAGATTTGAAGTTCAACAACCCATGCAGTCGGTGAAAACTACAGTAGCCTGCATACTGCACAAAATGCTGCTTTTCTTTATTCCTTAAAAACAGTTTTGGAGATACCTGGTTTTCATGGAAGAGTGTAGTGTGTTAGTGTGTTTTACTAACCCTAATCTTAACCCCCTGCTGCTGCTATAGGTTTGTTGCCTGACTGGGGATAACCTGAAATGAAGCTCTGGTGCCTTCTCATATTATAACATCAGTATTTTCTAACATATTAAAACTATAATGTGTATTTGTGTGTGTGTATCAGAGTGGATCAGATTCTGGGAAAAGGCCAGATTCCTGTGGATAGGAAGATGAGGGACAAACTGCACCCAGATGGAGACTCCCTGGAGGGCATGAGCATGCTGGGACGAGTGTGTAAGGTGGAGAGGCAGGTGAGTTCAGGAAAAGGAAACTGATAAAAGGGGAAAAACTATATCAGCCCTGTTCTCTAAAAATACACGTGAAAGATTTTATTGCCCTGCAATGTTAATAATATCTACAAGGATGATTTGAGCTGCAGATCAATACACCGGTGACTCAGGAATTACTTTGCCAGTGACTGTAATGATATCTCTGTCTTTCAAAACTCACTTTTTGGTGTGACATCTGTTTTGGAAAAAATCACAGGAGATGTGTCAATGTTACGGGGAAATTCCCTGGTTGAGGATAGAGGTCAATAAAAGTCTCTTGCTCTATCGCTCTTCTGTCCTCTCTCCCTCTTCTCTGTTTGCCCCAGGTAACTTCCATTGAATCAAAGCTGGACTCTTTGCTTGATGTTTACCGCCAAGTCCTGCAGAAGGGCTCCTCGGCACTCACCCTCTCCTCCCTGCCCCTGTTTGAGCTGGACAACCACCAGCACCACAACTCGGACTACCAGACCTCCGTCATCGGCAGGGACCTCCCCTCACCCCAGGGAGGTGATCCGGTAGGAGGCGGGGGAGATAACAACACGGGCATACGCCGTTCTCTTAGCACCAACCCGAGAGGCCTGCGGCTCATCCTGGCTCCCGCTGACGATGATGCCCCCCCAGACTCAGCGCCTCCATCCTACCCCCCGTCCACCACCTCACTCTCCCCGTCGCCCCTGCTGCCTCCTGATAGCCCCTACCCAACCTTGGTCACCCCAAATTGTACCTCTAAAAGAGCACACTTTCCTGACCTGCCACCCCCACCTCCCTCAACAGGGGGTTTCACACTCCGCCTGCCCCCCATAGTGCCCCAAGTGCATCCCTCCCACCTCCGATGCCCAGCCGACCCTGTCCCTGATGACACGGCAGATGGAGTAGCGGCAGACGAGGGGAGCCTGGGCCCCTCTGTCGTTGTCAACAGGGCAACCGGTGCGGGTGCTGACCAGGAAGGGGACAGTGAGGCAGGTCCTCCCCAGGGAAGGGTGCAGATGCGGGAGAAGCCCGGCTTGAAATCTCTGAGGGGGTCTGGAGGAGGCACATGAGCCTGGAGGTCAACCCCTGCTGCTGGTCAACCCCCTGCTGCTGCTCTCGTCTAACCCAGACGAGACGCCTCCAGACTGGGGAGGCGGCCTTGGGAAATCCCTCTCTGCGCACAATCTCAGCCAGCCTTTGAGCAACCGCGCTCCCGGTCTGTCCTCGGCGCTCAACAACAGCAGCAAGGGTAGCGAACGTGGCAATGCCCACGGTGACCTCAGCAACTGGGATGGAGCAAAACTCTTCATTAGCGAGAGCAAAATAGAGCCAGCAGAAGAACATTTCAACTTCCTGTCCCAGGGACCCGACAGCAGCCCCTCAGTCCTTTTACAGACTGTGGAGGAGGTTGCACCTCACTCAGATTTTCTCAGTCAGTCCCCACGCATACAACTCTCGCATAACCACACACACACACACGTGCACACACACACACACACTGACACAAACACTCACATAGTGTATGTACACACCGTTGCTGGGGGATCCATTTTTATGTCCAATGTCCAATCAATGCCTTCTGTATTGACATACAGTGTTTTTTCATGTTGTCTACCATGATTATGTCCACTTTCATGTGGATATTATTATATTATATCCTTTTCATGGAATACTAAAATTATATCAAAGTGTCAAAGAAATGCAAAGTATATAAAATATGTAGGAGAGTGGACATTGGTGTAAGACAAAAGATACAAAATATAAACCATTACAAATAACCTTCCTTAAAGAGAAATAGTTTTGTTCTTTAAAGGTATTCTGGGATGGCAATTTTATTAACTTTATACAAAAAAAGGTCATGTTTTTTTTTAAGATAAGATTATAAATGAATAAAAGCAATGCTGATCAAATTTAATTTAGTTTGAAATAAGAAACAAGGAAGGAATGTTAACTGTGATTTCTGAGCCTGCAGTCAGCCTATGAGACACCAAAATGTAGAGGAAAATCGAACAATGTGGTTCATCACAAAAATAACTGTGAGTAATGTTAAGTTTCTTTTTACAGTAATTTCCCGCAGTCCTACATTTTAACACAGTTGGACCCTGAACCCAAAGAACCTAGTTTGGGCTCATCACTGAAACAAGCGGAGAGACTTTTTGGTTATAGAAATGAAAGGTTATATCATCTGACTTGTGTCAAACTTGACAGGAAAATGACTCTGAATGAATCTGAAGAAAATGCTGTATGATTATATCATAGCCAAAAGTGGCTGGAAGTTACAAAAGTCAATAAGTGTTGTTGAACCTCAAACAAATCACTGGAAACTATAGGTCAACCACTTCTTTATTAACATGTGATGAAACCATTACACACAGGTACACATAAACACACACATACGATCACTCCTTTACCTACACAGAAACACACTGACACTTACAGCCACAACCACCAAGTACTCTGAGAAGACAATGTGACAAAGAACTGAGACTGAGAAATGATTTCATTTTTCAAACAAGTGCTCGTATTCAGAGACTTTCTTCGATGAAACAGAGAGTCACTCACTCTCCTCACTCAATGTCTGTCTTTGGCAATGTAAACTGTCATCTTTTACTTATGCTTTCATACATATCACTGCATGGACTGTTTCCAAAAAACAAATGAATGAAAGGAGAATCATGGATGAGGGCTGGTGTGATGCAAATAACTGAATTATAAAAAGAGTTCAAGGTCAATCCCTTAAGCATGCATTCAGACCACACGTATCTCACTATGTTTATTTTCTACAACTACAGAAATGTTCATGTTAATGTTTATATGGTTGGTGAGTTTCACCTGTCAGCAAGGTGTGAGTGCATTTGGATGCAAATCCAAACCTATTGGGAAAAATCAACAATCACTCAAGAGAAATGTTCGGTTTGGATGGTAGCCTTAGCAAATGGGATGGAGCCTATAGTGTGAATGCTAAATTGCATTTGGCTTATCAAGTGGGTTTTCCCAGCCAAGCATGAGATGCTGCATGTCTAAGCTGTTGCAATACTTAAAGTAAAGAGTGGCCACACACTTTCTGGTGGCCTTGGATGTCCATCTGCATGTTCAAGTAATGTTTCCTCCAAACAAAAAGGTACCAACAAAGTCTGCCTGTATGGGGCTATATGAGTATATTCTAATTTGAACTAATTTGAAAGTAGGTAAAACCTGTACTACCAATTATATGGATAACTCACTTACTATTAAATTTTATGACAAATGTACTTAAGGTCATTTTATGTTTGTTTGTTTTTTTTTGACAAACCCTATCTTTTTAAGGGGTGCTGGTTGCACCATGTGCATTAATAATAATTGAAAGCTGCTGGACTGACTTTATTCCCTTCTCCTAGTTCGCGGCAACACTAGGTGTAGTGTGGTGTTACAGGGCAAAACGTGTAAAACAAAACAATAAATTCTACATGCAGTGTTGTATGCATGCTGTTACTTTATCCATGTGTCCAATCTGCTGCTAACAGAGTCAAAGTGTGATACATTCACATAATGAAATAGGAGAGGGGGAAAAGAGAAGAAAACAATTTGTTACTCAATGCAAAATCCTTATTGATATTTTCTGTGACTTCTGCATTATTAGCATTCAGCTAACGCTCTTTTCAGACCATCGTGCTCAAGAAAACATTGGCAGGAATCTAACTAGACAAACTGGAATCTCATCTGAGATTTCAAATTAAAATGTGGCTTATGTGTGGCCCCTTTAATCTTTCCCACTGCTCCCCGAAATATCATGTATAATTTAGCTAAATTTTGAATGTGCATGCACTTCTTCCTCACCACATCAATAACAATTACAATATTTAAGCATTTAGGGTTATAGTAATAAAATTACTCAAGTAGACATTTTGGTGCATTTAGTCCATATTCAGAGTCAGAAGTTATGTTTTCACTGGTAGGCTTATGAGAAAATGCATTGCAAGTTGCAAATGTCTTGAATGGCATTGTCCCAATCCTACACTTGTCATCCTGCTTGAAGATGGATTGACTGCTCTTAAATGAAAATTATTGCATAAAACTGTGTCAGCAATCTTAATTTTTGTCAGCCATTTTGATCTGTTTTTGCATGTTTGCGTCTCATTAGGTATGCAGTCACAGCAGTCTTAAAAATGTATTCTAATGTGTTAATGGCAACCTTTATTCATCATTATTTTCCAGTTATATTCCCTTTGTTTTGAATGGTGAGAAAGTGCATTGCTTAGCAAATTAACATTCTGTAGTAGAATATAAGACGCATTATCCTCTAACAAATGACAATTGTAAACACTTGTAGGTTGATTTTGACATGTTCTCCAGCCCATGCAGGAGTTGTTGAGGTATGAAGAAGTATATTATAAACATGAAAGCACAGTTGTTTTTGGTGAGTTTGAGGAGCCTGAAAATGTGACATGGTAGTTTAGTGCTTAATATTGGAATAGATTTGTTGTAGTTATTGATCGAATTGTGCTACATTTGAAAAGAGGCCAACCAAAACTGACAGTTACCTTGGAGCATTATATCCAACACATACTGAATAATGAGGAAAGCCCACGGAAGGCAACCAAGTGGGACATCAGATGGATTATTCCCCTCATAAGACATGCTCATTTTTGCAATCTGTAAATTGCTTCAGGGTGCCTTTCTTGCATATGAAAATCCTACATTTTTTTTCTTCACAGGGCTATAAAGGTCTTGTTTGCCTACAGCCTATAGCATACTGTATAGTTGAAGTCAAACTGCTCATTTTGTGTTGGGCATCCAATTCACTTAAGTCATGTAGCTTCAGCCACAGACTTTATATGGCTTGGATGGCTAATAATATAACATTTCTCTACTGCTTGAACAGTAATTTATTACACAACTGGCCTTAAAAGCTTGATAATGTTAACATTATTATTTCTTTGAAATTAATTTATTAAAGTGCACATTATGTTCTCTGGATGAGAAATGCAAAAATAATTTTATTATTCATTAATAAAGTACAAATTAACAAAATTGTTGTGGGTTTTGTGTCTTTTATTTTGAACTCTAAATTTTTTTAAATAGGGATTTTATAAATTCTGGATGGTGGAGGCTGATATTAACATTTACCAATACAGAATGAAATTGATTTATGTAATGTGGGTTTACACAAAACATTTAAGTCATGAAGTTATTTTGAGGAGTGATCATTTACAGTTTATATTTTTATTTTATATTTATATTTATATTTTATTTGTATAACTTATATTTTAAGGTCTTTACTTATTTTATTACTCTAGTTTATTATTTATCTTTAATTTTATTTTATATTTTTATTTTCTAAATGATCTTTTTTACTTTTCTTGTTGACAGCCTCTATTGCTGTTAATATTCTTTTTAGCATTGTTAGGAGAGCCTGGGATTTAAGAATTTCATTACCAATGATTGCTGATGGTAAATTGTTGTGTAATGACAATAAATTCTTGAATCTTGAATCTTGATGGCCTATTTTCAGTGGCAAAATAAAAAACAAAAACCAAGAATGAACAGAAAAAAGTTCATTTGTAGTTCTAAACATATTTTTTTACACACTTTTATCTCTCCCATGATGTTATTCCTCTCTCCTACAGTGTCCATTACAATTACATGCAAATTGCAAATTATGCAAATTAGGCGATGACGTCATTTAGAGAGTTTTAGAACAGCCAATAGCTGCTTTCCTTACTGAGGAGTTGGCAACACCGAGCGAGGGAGGCACATTTAAAAATGTCCGACTGGGAGGATGAGTACACGGAGGATGGGGTCGCTATCGAGAAACCTGCCCCAAAGTCGGCCCCGCCCGAGTGGAGGCTGCCGTGGGATGACCGTCCGAGGAGCGGAGCCGGGCCCGGGGCCCCGCGGGAGTGGAGAGCCGGGCGCAGCGACGAGAGAGCCGGCGGAGGGTTTCCGTTTCCCCGCAGCTCCGAAAGACGAACATTTGGGGGTGAAAAAAGGGACTCTTCCCCTTCTGTGACCATCACCGTGGAAAACACCTCAGTCGGGAGAGTTATAGGTAAGTTTGATGCAGAAATATTACCTTAAAAGCTAATTTATTTTTATTTATTTTTAGCTAGTTGTGCTAAATTAGCCTAAGTTTGTTAGCTCCTGGGGGTACTTCACGTATAATCCGTATTTTCCGTTTTTTTTAGCTGCTTCGGTGTGAAGGTGTTTCCAATGTGTAGACTATAAATGTGGAGAAAAATGTGCTCGGCATCTAAAGGCATTTTATATATATTTTTTTATATTAAAGGTCGCGGAGGAGCCAAAATCCGTGAACTTGAGGAGAGCACAGGTGCAAGGATCAAGGTGAGTTTACTAATGTTGGTGTCAAAATGGGATAAAGCTATAATCTAAGTGACAATAATGAACATCTAAAGTAGGAAAGAAATACTATACACTTGTGAAAGTTATAAAAATGTACAGTTTAAACAGGAAAATCTGATAGCACACTGTTTTCTTGATCCCAGTTTTTATTTTATTTATCATTTAGCCAGAAATGTTTGACAGATTATCTGGTCTGAAGAAGGGACAAGAGAGCAGACAGACCATTTCTCCTCAATTAAATTGGCTAATGTCATAATAGTCAGATTATGAGGTGTAATCTGGGTTTTAACCCAACAAAATATCAATCATTTTATCACTTCTGGTAAATTGCTGCTGTGACCTGCAACATATACAGAAAATAATCCCATGTTTGTCTTTATTAATGAGGACTGTTGTAAAAGTCCTCTGTAGTTGAAGAAGAGTTATTTCCAAGGTGGAACAATATAAAGTGTAACTGTGGACTGTGGGGATTTAAAGTTTTCTGATGTATTAGTAGAAATACAGATTAGTCAAATAATATCTTTGATTGTATTTGGAAAAGACCTTAAAGAGTTCTAGATTAGTAATGAAGAGATGAGTCAAAGCCACAGTATTTCGTGACTAGTCAAAAGTCAAAATATTTTGTATTTCGGAGCCACCTTCTTGTGCTCATGACATCATTTGGAGCCAGAGTCTGCTCAGGAGTGATCGAGGAAGAAGCCTTGGTATCGACGACCCACCCAGCTTGTTCGGTAATCAGTAATTAGGGACTGTTAGCTAATCAATCACCTGCTAAAGTTAAAGTTACGGCTACTCTTGATGTTCCTTCTTTACATTCAGTTTCTAGAAAGATGTCTGGAGGTGCCTCCAATAGTGCTTTCCATGACTTATTGAGAACTGTCAATCATGATGTTTAACTCCATTTTTATAGCATCAAATAACTAATTAAAAATCAAACTTTTCAGAAAAACAAAAACTTGAACAAATGCTAACACGGAGGAGCGGGACTTAAGACTTGTACTGCAGCCAGCCACCAGGTGGCGACACAGATGTTGTATGACTGGACTGAACACCAAGACTCGACTGCTGCTTTTATCCTTTGCTTAACATAGTGAACAGTGCTCAAGGCATTTTCGATGAACAGGCACTGTAGTCAGAGCATGTTCAGGATGTTAGTTTTATCTCCTGTGTGTAACTCTGTGCTTCATTTTATTTTTCTTTTAGATAAACAAGGGAGAATATGAAGGCAAAGTGGTCATCTTTGGGTCCTCTGCCGCCCAGCAGAAGGCCAAAGAAATGATTGAAGAGCTGGTGGCAGATGGCAGCTCTCGATTTCACAATGGTATGGAGTAATTTTTCTAGAAAATTGTGATCTTGATCCTAAAGTGAGTCCTGGCAGTTATGCGTCTTGTAGCAGACGCCACTCTTTTGTGTTTGGAGGCATCAGACCCGAACACAAGTCTCATTCCACTGATGTGCTCACATTTGACGCTTTAATAAGAACTTGTCACTTCAAGTGATAACTATTTTCCTTAAGCACATACATACTGACACTTCAGCTTCCTGCAGCTCTTATTGTGTGTTCAGACAGACGGCGGTGCATTTTATGTCAACGAAAAGACACAATTAGACGAGAAGATCCATCCTCTTGGGTTGAAAATATTTCAACTTGAGCAAAGCATTTATATCGGCCGTCTACTTCAAATAACAGAGGGAAGCTGAGTTCCTGGTAAGTTTTGAGTTCAGTTAAAGGCTGAAATGCCACGTAGACACACACACAGGCACGCTTCAGTAACCATGATCTTTGGGTCTGTTGCTGTGTATAGTTAACGTCGATACAGTGGCTTTTTGTGGCATCAACACTGGCTGCATAAACAATCTAGTTCACTGCTCTCTAAGTCTAAATGTTTCTTCGCTTTCTGTCTGAACATACGTTTTAGACCTCAGCTGACATTTCAGACCCCTTCAGTGCTTCAAAATAAATGATTTTATCGAAATACAGGACAGTCCTGTTTGCTGAAATGAGAAAATGCAACTGTTTCTCAGGTCCTAGTAGCGGGGGACACCATGCAGGAGGAGGTGATAGAGGAGGCTACAGAGGGGGAGATGATCGAGGACAAAGGAATGGCTCCGTGTGGACTGCGGAGCAATTACAGGCTGCGGATGCCGGCCCGGCCCGTGTTTCCATAGACTGGAACAACATCCGGGAGAACAAGGATAAGTTTGAGGAGCTCAAGTGGAAAGGTGAGGCCTTGCGTTGCATTGTGGGTCACAGGTATTTGGAAAGGGGTGTAGTTTTCATTGATCTGGCCTCTCCTGCAGCATGGATTTTAAATGAAACAATGACTATTAATTAAAGAAGTGATGACCTTTTACCTTTTTTTTTTTTTTTTAAAAGTGTTTTTTGTGAATGTCCATGCCAATACTGGTTGTGGTATATATGTAAAGGGGTACAATTTCACACAATTAATTGGATGCAAATGTAAACGCCCTCAAATTAAAGTGATCATTTATCACTGTTTCATTTAAATTCAATGTGTAAATGTGTACAAAGCTCCAAACTGTTTTATTATGACCACTTCTTTTAATTTAATATTAACTTAAGTTGATTAGTTTATCCTTGTGATATGACAACTAAATGTAAAAAAAAAAATTCCCATTCTAGGCTTTAAAATATTTCTGTAATATTTCCCTGCAACTCCCTTCAGACGCACCACCCATAAAGAAGACGTTTTACACTGAGGCGGAGAGTGTGTCCATACTCACAGCAGAGGAAGTCAGTGAATGGAGGTAAATCTCACAGTGTTACCTTTTAATCACACACACAAACATTGTGTGTGAAAGATTATCACACATGTGCACATTATGTTATATAATGCTAGACACCAAAATTATTTTGCAAAGTGTATTGAATGGTATAGTTTTATTTTCTTTTATGTTAGATTTATGTTTTTTATGGCTTACAAAACGTCCTGTTTTTTTCCTTAGGATTTCTCCAACCAATACTTTTACTTGTTTGTTGCCGACAGTGTTTTCCATTACAGCCTCAGACAAATAGGTGGCACAATTTATCCACCTTATCATGTATTGTCTGAGAAGGTAACTGGCTGTAATACTTACAGTATTCTGTATCCAAATTTGTCATATAGACTCCTACAAACCTGCTGGATTTTTAGGGCCACAAAATAAGGACGAAAGATTTAAAGTCACTGGGGAATACAAGAAAAGAAGTTGGAAACAAGGGATTGACTGTGGTCAAATCTGGTTGTGCAGGACAAAAAGGGCCACAGTTGCATTGAGCCCTGATCTGTTGGTACCCAAATGTAAATGATTAAACTCTCTCAGGGTCAGTGTCATCTTTAGCCATTGTTGTTCATTTGCCTTTATTTTGCGTTAAAGATGGTTTGGATTTTGAAAAAATATTCTTTTATCCAACTTGTAAACAAAGTCTGGCCCAAATAAACATTGCCTATTCGTCTTTGTCTAGTATTGTAGTGTGGTTTGGAATCACTTTTTCCTTTTATTTAAACCAGTTCAACATTGTTCATATTTGTGTTGTATTTTTCCACAGAAAGGAGAATAACAATATCTTTGTGGATGACCTGAAAGAGGAGGGGGAGAAGCGACCCATTCCTAGTCCCTGTCGGACCTTTCAGGAAGCCTTTGAGCTTTATCCAGAGATCATGGAAAGTATTGAGAGAGTTGGCTTTGCCAAACCAACCCCCATCCAGGTATGAGCCTGCCACCTGGGCAAATGTATTTGGTAATTTTATTACTCATCACACTTTGTATTACAGCTGTTTCGCGCATAGTTTACATACTTTGGTTAAATTACTGAAAACTCAGTAACCTAACATTTTGGGTTAAATGCTGTATGAAAGTATTTACCTGTCAACCAGGGAGAAAAATTTCTCTCTGTCCAGTAAAATGCGTTATCTTATTTTTGAACAGAAAATTCCACATGTGTGCACTGTGTGTGGTTATGTGCACAGCAGACACACCTGTAGTAACCTGTCCTATTTGTAGTCTGTTGCAATAGGTAGTTCCCGTCATTTGAAGATACAAGATCCATATTTTGAAATACCCCGATAAATGACAGCTTTTACGGGAAATGAAATGACACGTTTTTTTTTACCCTACCCTTAATCTACGATTGTAGTTTTCCCAAAAAGCAGAAATGAAAGGAAAGCGCTTTGAACTGAGCAAAACAACTAATTTTATTCATACTTTATGCACGTAAATGACATCTTTTATTGAGAACTCTTGAATGTAACATTTGCTTAGAAAATGAGAAAGTGAAAGAGAAAGTGTTTCTGCTGGATTCAAGTCAATGGGAAGTGACCACAGAAGGTCTATTATCACTATTTGTTGCACAATTAAAATGCTTTTAAACTTATACATTACTTTGTAAACCTAAAGCAAAGAGAGGCACAGTTATTTTTTTGCCTGAATTAATCACTCAATTTTGGCTGTAACAGATGTGAAAATAGTTCAGAATATTTTTTAATGTGGGTGTATTCACTCCTTAATATAGCAAGTGATACATTGCAATAAAATAATGGCCTGAATTTTGTCTTCAGTAACCTTCTACTCATAGAAAATGTGATATTTCACAATTTAAATTCTTTCTATCTTTATACCTCTCTCCATTCTTTGGTAACAGCGCCGGGCTCAAAATCCTGATAATGTGCACACACATGCACATGTATTAGGAGACAATTCTTACAAAAAATGCATTTTAGAAGTTATTATATGAAGAAAAAGACTAATCATTTTAAAGCTTTTTCTTACTCTTCATGTAAACAAGACTACTGAACAATGTAACAATAACTAGTAAAATAGAAACGAGGGAAACATGTTGCTCTGAGGAGGAAGGCAGATGCATCTTCAGCCAGACTGATGACTAATGAGTAATAATAGTTATATAATGTTAGTAAAGAAGTTCATATAATGGTATACTGTATGTCACTAGTATAATATTAATTCTGATTGGACAGTAGAGCAGTTTAAAAAAATACACAGCCAACTCACCGGGACCAGTCAGCCACACAACACATGGTTATTTTTATTCAAGCAGGACTATGCTGTTTACTTATTAGGTCATATAAAATGTTGGCACTGAATGTGGCTCAACAGGACATGCTCCACTGAATGTGTTCTTACTTATTCTGTTTTCTCTTTTCCTCTTGAAATGTAAAGACATGGTCACAGACTTGAATTGAATCTGTCCTGTGTCCTGTCCTTTAAAATCTTCTGTAAATCCAGTGAGGTCTGTCACATTAGGTTCAGTTTGTTATAGAATATATAAACGTAAATTACAGGAGTCATGTTGGATCAATGTACATGTACATTATAAGTGTATTTTGGGCTCTCTGGGTGTTTCCTTTAGCCTTGTGCAGTATTCCTGACATTTATACTGGGGTATACAGTGTATGACGGTATTTATGTTAAAAGCGAAACATACAAGCTGAGCTGCTGGTGACAGAAGTTACTGTAGCATGTATGGTATTGTCTGTCCTATGATGCAGTATGCCTAAAATGCAGTTAGTCTACTTAGACAGTCTTGTACTTTAAACATTAGGTTTATTAGGAGCGTATAAACAATGCAGCTAAACTGAGTGTAATTGCAGCTCCACCTTTTACCAACAGGACATCACAGTTACTCCATTTAATCACTTACTGCCAGTTGATTTATTATTTTGGCCGCTAGAAAATATACTTGGCCCATTTTTCTTGGCCAGTGAGACAAAAACCTAGTTTAGTATACCAAGCGGCCTTCTTCGGTAGATTCAGCACACCTTGTTGGAGGACACAATGACACCTGCAACAAAGACATCAGTGGGCTGACGGGAGATGATGTGCTGGTGGCGGCAGACTGGTGACGTGTGCTGTATACTGCAGAACATCACCTCAACACAGCACCTCCATATCAGTTTATAGACAGCATACTTTCAGGGTTTCTAAATACCCTGATAAATTGCAAAACCTTGATACCGCTGGATGTTGGGCTGGAGGTGTTGCTCTCTGATTCTGTAAGGTGGAAAAAAAAAGGGAGAAATGAAAGCGAATCATCTCCCTCTCTGTTTTCATTTTCATTTCACAATAAAGGGCTCGCTTATATGGACTGTAATTTCACAAACACACTATAATCCTTTGTTAAATGAAGCTGCTCTATTGCCCTACCCTCATAACTGCTTAATGGTGTTCAACATGATTGGTATCTGTTCCAACCAGTTCAGCGATGGTTAATAAAAACAATTCTCTTATGCAAGTGTTTTGTGTGGTACATTCTTGCCAGGTCAAATAAATGTCTGTTCACTGAGCAGTGGCTCCAACGTGATGAGTCTTAAAACCCAAAATCTGCCCTTTTTAAATTTCTGTTTATGAATATCTTAAACACGATACGAGATGACGTGGATTTTGTATTTTGTTGCTCCATCAGAAAAGATCATACTCTTAATTGTTTAAAGTTCATATTGAGGGTAATCTTGCCATCTACTTTAATGCATGCAATTGTATATTGTTTTGATAGTTTAATGTTTTTCTGGCATTTCTTTCATGTTGTATCACTTAATCAACTTCAGTAAAGTATATATTCAGAGCAGTGCATTGGTTGGTCTGTGTTATACCTCTTGGTTTTATGTATGTTTATTTATTACTTTTTGTTTGTATAAAGGTATGATGCTCTTTGTTTGTTCAATTCACCAGTCTCAGGCGTGGCCAGTGTTGCTGAGTGGGGAAGACCTGATAGCCATTGCTCAGACAGGAACAGGGAAAACCTTGGCCTACCTGCTGCCAGGGTTCATCCACATGGACGGACAGCCTGTGTGAGTCCAGGACCTGTTGCTTGTTTTTTAGCCGATTTTTATCTTTGTGCTCTGCAGTCTTTAGTCTAAATAGTGAAAGTACTGATTCTTGTCATTTCACAGGTATGCATCTTTGACAGTCATGTCTGTTAGTCAGTCAAACTCTTTCTGTCCTTTTGATAGACCCAGAGCTGAGCGGGGAGGTCCGGGCATGTTGGTGCTGACTCCCACCAGAGAGCTGGCCCTGCAGATTGAAACAGAGTGCAAAAAATACAGCTATAAGGGCTACAAAAGGTCCAGCAGTCCTGTATTGTCTTAGATTCTAAGCCTGTTCTTAATGATTTATCATTAATAGCAATATAGAGGTGACATGGCCATAACTGTTTCCTCTGTACCTCCTCTCAGTATCTGTATCTATGGTGGAGGGGACAGGAAAGGCCAGATCAGCCTGGTGAAGGGCGGAGTGGACATAGTGATCGCTACGCCAGGTCGACTGAATGATCTGCAGATGAATGAGCTCATCAAGTCTTCGCTCCATCACCTACTTGGTCAGCCATTTGTGTCTGTGCATTTTGTGTGAGGAGGTGTGAATGTCTGGGTGGGTCCACTGTCTGCCATATAACCTTTTTTTTATTTTTTTTTTATTCAAAGTGCCTTACAGTATTTGAACATTTGTGCCTCACTCTGTTCGGGAAATTCTCCAGGTGTTTGGACAAACCAGTGTAGCAAAAGTTTGTGTTTGTGTCTGTCTTTTCTTAAATGTTGTGTGTGGGAGTACAGAGGTTGTTTTTAATAGCTCATTCTGATCATTGGGAAAAGGTGCTGGATGAGGCCGACCGTATGCTAGATATGGGCTTTGAACCACAGATTTTGAAGATTCTCCTGGATATCCGCCCGGACCGACAGACGGTCATGACCAGGTATAAGTCACGTCACATGAAGCACTTTAAATGTTTGTCACCTCGTGGTTTATGAGCAGGACGTTCAACAAGGACAAATGCAAATGCAACCCAAGAGAGAGCTCTATATTCAGACCTTCAGCATGAAAACCATCTAGTGTTAGTCAGTGTTTTTTTTCCACCATTTAGATAGAGACACATTAATAAACCCAAGGAATATGTTTCATGATGCTAAACATTATTGTCTTAAGAAAACTGTTTTGTGTATTGTGTGAGAACAGTGGATAATTACTCCACATTCTCATGAAGGAAAGGACTTTTTAAAGCAAATTCAACCTCTGCATTCATTTACCTAGTTACACTCTAGAGTATAAAGTAGAAAATTTATAGAAAACATTTCTCAAAAAAAAAGAAAAAGAAAAACATTTCTCAATTGTAAACTCCCATGTTTTAGTGCTACCTGGCCCACTGGTGTGAGACGATTGGCCAAATCCTACCTAAAAAACCCCATGATGGTTTATGTGGGCACCCTGGATTTGGCGGTAAGTGGAAATTACCGTCAATCATCAGCTGTGTTGACTGGGTACTTTTTTGATGTTTGTATGTTCTTCATGAGCCAAAAAAGAGAGAAATGAGAGAAAATTGGTCTCATTTATGTGCTATAAAAAGCAGCTCAAATATTTGTTAAATATCTTCACTATATTTACACCATTTAAAAGTGAATTTCTGTCACTGGACACTGTGTCCTCATCTGGAATACATGTTTAGATGCTTCCTGTGTTTTCTCTGAGTCTTAGGCAGTTAACACAGTGCAACAAACAGTGCTGATCGTCCAAGAAGAGGAGAAAAAGTCCTACTTGTTTGACTTCCTCAGAAACATGCTGCCCCAGGATAAAGTCCTCGTCTTTGTTGGCAAGAAGCTCATGTGAGTGGGGAGTCGGTCACTATCATGTGGCATGTAAACAAGGGCTAAATTATGGTTACTAGCTACATAGTCAATATCTAAAGTTAACCACACATTGACATAGGCAGTGCTTACCACCTACAGTATGGTATCAATTTCCTGTGTGTATATTTGTGTCTCGATTTCCTTGCAATCTCAGAGCGGATGACTTGTCCAGTGACATGTGTCTGCATGGTCTGGCTGTGCAAAGTCTCCATGGTGACCGTGAGCAGTGTGACCGTGAAGAAGCCCTCAAGGACTTTAAAGACAGTACGTAGCAGGAAGGAAAATGTGTTAAAAAATAAACTTTCCCTGCTACTAATAGCAAGCTGGAATTTCGTTCTTCACCTCACACTCTCACCTTGAAGCCAGTGATAAGTGTTTTACCTTTTTCCAGGTCGAGTTCGTATCCTGGTGGCCACAGACCTGGCATCTCGAGGGCTGGATGTTCACGACATAACACACGTCTTTAACTATGACTTCCCACGCAACATAGAAGAGTACGTCCATCGCGTGGGCCGCACTGGTCGAGCAGGGTAAGGGTGTTTGAGCAGTCTCGAGGTCTGTGTTGTTCAGTGTCTGGCTCTTTCTGGGTTTTTTTTTTGTTATGTTGATGTCTATGTTCCAGACGTTCAGGTGCTGCTGTTACTCTGGTAACAAGAGATAACTGGAGGATGGCCCCTGAGCTGATTCCTATCCTGGAGCGAGCAGGACAGGTTAGGACAGAGAGCACGATCTTTAAAATATAAATAGGAATGTCAGTCATGCACAACGGTATATACGGTCTGTTAGTATTGACAGCAGACAGACTAATAGGATCTTATATTGTTAATTAATAAACTGTAGAAGGCTATCATGGGTTTCACTTCATGGAGAGCATTTCACAAAATGGTTTGTTATTTTTAAAGAAAATATTGTTCCTTAGTCTTCGTGGTCACTAAAATCAGGAAATAATGGTTAGTTTCCAAATCATATTTGCAACATGCAAGCTGGGAGAAACAGTGTGATCAACTAGGAAACGTGTTATGTTCCTATTTTAATTAATCAGTTTTATAATTTACTGTGGTTTACTAGATGTTTTATCGAAGTTTATGTCATCTTGGTGTAAATCCTGTTACAGGAGGTTCCAGAGGAGCTGGTGCTTATGGCAGAGAGATACGAGAAGCACAAGAGGGAGAAGGAGATGCGTGATCCAAGAGGGGGAGGAGGTGGAGGAGGAGGATGGGGGAGAAGAGATGGTGGTGGTGGTGGTGGAGGAGGAGGATGGGGGAGAAGAGATGGTGGTGGTGGTGGTGGTGGTGGTGGAGGAGGAGGATGGGGGAGAAGAGGGTGGTGGTGGTGGATGGTGGTGGTGGTGGAGGAGGAGGATGGGGGAGGAAGGATGGTGGAGGGAGAGGAGGCAGGGATCGAGGTCAAAACTGGGGATTCTAATTGTCTTTGCACGTCCACTCATGTCACAAGGCTTTCCAAAAAGGTCTGCAAAAGACGTTCATTTATTTAGTGTTCTGATTGAACATAAATTTTCATTTTCTTTCACTTTTTGTTTTCTCAACAGGATGGCAGGATCTTAAACCACCTGTGTTGTCATTGTTTTATGTATATTTTATATTTCATATTTCATCTGATTTCCTTGATTGCTTTTTGCTTGTTTTTTAGCCAGCTTATCATCTGTTATCAATTAGAGGCAGTTATACCTCTTTCTGTTGTCCTCCTATTTTAGAAATGGTTAAAATGCACAGTTTTCTTCTGTCTGTAACTCACCAACCACAACAGTGTTAAGTGTCACTCTGATTATTTTGCTTTGTAATTTCTTGATTTGGACAGAAAGAACTCTGTATAATAAACTCTCATTTTAAAGAGACTTGACACCCAGTGTGTTATTGGCCTGGAAACGTTCATATGAATGATTAAATCAGCTGTACACCACTTCATACTGTAGCTCCACAATCAAGAGAGAAATATTTCTGGATTAAGTCAAAGGTAAATGTTATTTCATTATCAGAAAAGATTGGAAAAGGCAACTATTTATCAGTGTTTTAATAACCAAATTATTTTTCCCACAGGAAGTGATGTGCATCCGGTTCAGGAGCTTGGCAGCGGTACATGGACAAGAAGTTACTTTGCTCTGCTGACTGTGTAAGGAAAAAATGTTATGTTGTGTCATTATTACGGGAGGTTAGATTGGACATCTTTTAGTATTTCCTGTTGCTGGAGCCTACAGCTATTATGACTTGTAAAAAACTGTTTGGCAATTAAAACAACAGATCATAGAACAGACGGCTTCTGGCTGCCCTTCAAGTCACTGAGTCACTGACTCACTGAGCTGCACTCTGTCTGGACAAAATTAACACGCACTTTAGATGCTTGACTCACACATCATGAAACTGCTTTCATTTTCTCAGAAAATAAGTTGGGTAATAGGTAATTCTAAAGAAAAGCCAGCCAAACTGCTTTCACTGTCACTGGTACAATCTTGACTTGGGCCAGCATCCTACGTGCTAATGGTAAAGAAAAGCCAATTTCCTGTTCTGTTAGCTGTTAGTAGAAATATAGAAAGTTTTATTAGTCCTGATTCATGACATACCAGAGTTGGACTAAGCAGAGTGCATTACATGCTTCTCTGTGCCTCCATTAGAGCAGCTGCACACCCTAGAATAGAAACTTGGGACCATTTAAACTCTTAAAACCAAAAAGGGGAGTCATTCAAAAAATCTAATAAAAATTAACACAACTGCTGCAGCGACTCAGCAACAGCATAATAAGAAAATTAACACAAGTGTGGCCTCTTAAACATCAGATCTCTGCAACAGCTAAGAAAATTAAGTGTGGCCTCTTAAATATCAGATCTCTGGCTGCCAATATTAGCTGTGTAGTGTACTGGCCCCAAGCCCATACTTATTGTAGGTGATTTTAATATTCATGTGGACATGGATAGTGACAGTCTTAGCACAGCATTCATCTCATTATTGGACTCCATTGGGTTTTCTCAGAGAGGTAAATTCTCCAACTCACTGTCACAATCACACCCTTGATTTGGTCCTTCACATATGGTATTGAAATTGAGCATTTAATAGTCTCCCCCCAAAATCCTATATTATCAGATCACTACTTAGTATTTGAATTCCTATTACAGGACTACGTACCACTAGAAAAATTTGTGTTCACTAGATGGTTACCCTGATTGTACTAGGACTAAATTTAAGGAAGCAATTCCGACAGCATTAAAGTCAGTAAGATTTCCTAGTATCTCTGACGACTCTCATGTTTATTTGAGCTCCCTCCCAAATTGACCAACTTGTTAGTAACACCATGGACTTCACTCAGAGGCACTCTGGACTCTATTGTGCCCCTAAAAAAGATTATAAAACAAAAGAGATTGGCACCATGGTTTAACTCTGCAACTTCGCAAGTTAAAACAAACAACGCAACAATTGGAAAGGATATGGCGCTCCACCAAAGAGGAGGACTCTCACCTAGCCTGGAAAGAGAGTCTCAAAACATATAGGAAAGCCCTGTGTAATGCCAGAGCAGCCTACTATTCGGCATTAATAGAGGAAAATAAGAACTGCCCTAGGTTTCTTTTCAGCACTGTAGCCAGGCTGACACAGAGCCATAGCTCTATTGAACCCTTGCATCCCCTTAAGTTTAAGTAGTAATGATTTCATGAGCTTCTTTAATGACAAGATCTTGAATATTAGGAGAAAAAATCTGTCAGGATCTGCCCTCGTTAGACTCCGATCTATCTAACGTGCCTTCAGACTCAGGAAATTTAGGAGCAGATACATTAAAACCTGAACAATTGCCTTAGACAGTTTTATTCCAATTGGCCTTCCCGAATTATCCTCGTTAGTTTCATCATCGAAAGCAACAACTTGTCTCCTAGACCCCATCCCAACTACGCTGCTTAAGGAAGTTTTCCCATTTATTGGCACATCGCTGCTGCATATTATTAATCTGTCTCTGGTGTCAGGCTTTGTACCCAATATCCAACCTCCACTTTTGGTCTAACATCCTAGAGAAAGCCGTTGCCAGCCAGTTATGTAATTATCTCCACAGCAATAGTCTTTTCTGAAGATTTTCAGTCAGGACTTAGAGCTCACCATAGCACAGAAACAGCACTTGTGAAAGTCACCTAATGACCTGTTGACAGCATCAGATAGAGGGCTTCTGTCTGTCCTGTTATGGCGCTTTTCCATTACACTAGCACTGCTCGCTCGCTCGGCTCGACTCAGTTTCGATCATTTTCCATTACAATAGAGCCATTAGACCTCAGTGCTGCCTTTGATACAGTTGACCATCACATCCTGTTGCTGAGAATGGAAAGAACTGCTTGGTATTAAAGGGTCTGCATTAAACTGGTTCAGATCATACTTATCAGATCGGTCTCAGTTTGTCCATATTAATAATGAATCCTCTGTGCATACTAAAGTCTGTCATGGAGTTCCACAAGGTTCAGTGCTAGGCTCCAATTCTATTTATTTTGTATATGCTGCCCCTTGGCAATATCATCAGGAGGCACTCCATAGATTTCCATTGTTATGCTGATGACACACAATTATATTTATCAATGGAGCCAGACAAAACTGATCAGCTCCTGAAACTCCAGTGCCTGCCTTAAAGATATAAAGGCTTGGATGACCAGAAATTTCCTGCTGTTGACCTCAGATAAAACTGAAAGTGATCCTATTAGGTCCAAAACACCTGAGGAACACGTTTTCTCCTAATATAGCCTTGCTGGATGGCATTAACTGGGCCTCCAGCACCACTGTAAGGAACCTCTGTGTTTTATTTGATCAGGATATGTCCTTCAACACCCATCTTAAGCATATTTCAAGGTCTGCCTTTTACCACCTGCGCAACATCGCAAAAATTAGGCACTTTTTGTCCCAAAGCGATGCTGAAAAATTAGTCCATGCATTTGTCTCTTCCAGGCTGGATTATTGTAATTCACTTTTATCAGGCTGCCCAAACAAGTCGTTAAAGACTCTACAGCTGGTCCAGAATGCCGCTGCTCGGGTGCTGACTAAGAACCAGGAAAAGAGACCATATTACTCCAGTACTGGCTTCTCTGCATTGGCTTCCCTGTAAAATTTAGAGTGGATTTTAAAATCCTACTCCTCACATATAAGGCTCTACATGGTCTGGCACCATCATATCTTTAATGAATTGATAACTCCTTATCATCCGACTAGAGTGCTGCGCTCCCAAAACGCAGGCTTACTTGTAGTTCCCAGGGTTTCCAGAAGTAGTCTAGGGGGCAGAGCCTTCAGCTATCAGGCCCCTGTTCTCTGGAACCAGCTCCCAGTCTGGGTCCGAGAGGCAGACACAGTGTCAGTGTTTAAGAATAGACTTAAAACCTTCCTTTTTGATAAAGCTTATAGTTAGGGTGGGCACAGGCTCGCCCTTAGTTAAGCTGCTATAGGCTTAGACTGCCGGGGGGCTCCCATGATGCACCGGGCACCTCTCCCTCTTCCTCTGTCTCTGCTTCCTCTACTCTTATTTCAAAGACAAAGTCAAAGTCTGCATTTTTGTTAATTTGGCGGCATGTGCAGGACATGCTGAGGATTGAAAGTATGTTTCTGTAAGACATGGCAATAAAACAAAGACATTGCAAAATCACAGACAGTGCAAATTGATATGGTAGTAGTGCAAACTGGAGCCAGCTTATAAACTGGTTAAAGTGTAGTTAATGTGAATACTCTTATGTCCTGTAAAGTGCATGTTACTGCCGGAGCCCTGGTCCTCCCTGTTCTCTCAAGTTATTATTATCTCTCCATTATCTCAGCTTCGTGTAAGATGCTACTTAAAGGTACATATTGTATGACGGTTGTCTTGGCTTGGTGAACTGAAAGGGCAGAACAAACGATACACTTCCTGCTTTGAAAAACAAAGTAGTATAGTTTAAACATCATAGTTTACCTACATTCATTTAGGATAGTGATTATATCGTCGTGTGTGTGTGTGTTTACCTGGATAATTACATTGCTGTACTATAATGACGACGTATCATACTTTTGTCTTCCTGACTATCATATTGCTAACGTGCCTTTTTAAAGAAATGCTTTTTAAACTTATGAATACTTAAAGTTGTCTTGAGTGTGGCAATAATGATTTAAAGAAAGAAATAATGATGACTTTTGTGTTTAGTTATTTAGAAATAACAAATTGTTTCATTCAATGAATAAACAATAAACTGATTAATGAAATGTGTTGGCTCCAAGCCGGCCAATCAGAGCTCTTTCTGCTGCTCTGTGGGTTTATTTTTTTGGGTGTACGCATTGCTTACATATCTGTAAATATTAAAACAACACAAATGAAAAATGAGATGTAATATACTGCAATAAGTGAACATAAGTAAATAGAAAACAAAATGTTCCATTTTAACTTCATTCATTCAAGAGTTATTAATTGACAGATTAGATTCTTTCTTTCACGCATCACAATGATGTTAAAGTATTTAACAGGTAGTAAATATGACAGCCAAACACATGAGATATGACAAAGACATTTATTGAAAATAGGTTTAGATGAATAAATAGATAAATCATGTAAACAAGAAATGAAATCATTACAAATAAATTGTATTGCATAAATGACATTTTTAATATGTTGTCTTCCATAAAAGGGTTCAGTTGCTCAATTTTTCTTTAAAGGATGTTTCAAACTCTGTGGGGCTGCAGTGATCACAAGCTGAACACTTTTTCAAATTTGTTGTGAACTTGTCACTTAAAAATAGGAAAGCCTTTTTCACATTCCTCCTTGATCTGACGAGCCAGACTATTGCAGCTCCTCTGGTTAGGACCAGAAAGCAGGTTCTGAGTTGGGATGAAGAAGTTGCAGAGTTCACCCTTTTCCAGATGGGTTACAAAATCCTGCAGGAGCAGCTGAAAACAGTGGCTGAAATCTGAGGCCCTCCAATCACTGTCTTTGGTTCTAGAGCAGCAGGCATGCAGGAACGTGGTCTTGGCGTGGTAGGAGCAGAACTTGTCCAGTGAAGAGTCCTTTTCTTTCAACAGACTTAGAAGGTGCTTCAGGAGTTTCAGGCAGTCCTTCCTGTATGTACAGAGAAGGGAATAGGAGTTTACCTCAAGGACAATAATTATATGATTATTATTTCCATGCATACATACGGAAAATGTTATTTTATTTATGTTTTCCCTGAGATAAGATGACTTTGATTAAAAATCCATGCTGACTTATACTTTTACTTTAGGAATAAGTTTGTTCAAATCTAACCTGCAGCAGCGATCTCCATTTTTTTCACAGCATGTCTTCTCTGACCCGTGATTCTTCATAATGGCTTTCTCAATATGGGAGAACGAAATCCGCCAAGTATCTGTGTGTCACACAGGAGAAAATATTCAGTGGGAAAGGGAACTTGAAGCTTCCATTTTTTTTCCTAGTCTTCATTTATTAAACAAAGCGGTGCGTTTCATATGTTTTAAAAAATTATCCATGCAGGTCATGCTTTTATAGCACATGACCAAACAACCTTCTTGTAGCCTCTCAGAATTGAATTTTCTCATAATACTCATTAATCATGTTAAGTGTTGACATGAAACAGTTAGTTGGTCATTCTATAAATCACCATTTGATTTTTGTTTGCCAATTGAGAGAAGTTCAACTTACCTCTAGCAAGGACCCCATCAGCTTCCACTGCACCACTGCCTTCATATTTTGGGACAAGATAGTATGGGTTCCACTTGAATTCCTGCCTTACTTTACCTCCCAGCCAGCCCTCTATTTTAAGGCCGTCTTTGGTGAAAGCCGGCCAGCTTGATTGAACCTTGAGACTGAGAACAACATCCAGTGAAATGGTGACTGATTGAACTTCTGTGGTCAGGGTCACTGCAGGGCAGCCTTTTTTCTTTTTTGTCATCGTCCATTCTGAAAAAAAGAAACAAGAAGAACAATCCAAATGGTCTCTTTTATTATTATATACTGTATAAACAACCTTACTACAGACTCAAGACATTTTCTTTAAGATTCTTTTAATCTTTTTCATTGAACACTGACATACATTTCAATCTAAGTATAATGGTCTGTCTGTAGTGACCCAGTTCACAGGAGAATAGGATTGCTGTTTCATTAATTGTGGTCATTTATGAATATACATGCAACCATCTTGGAAGGGCATGTTTTCTCTGCCAGCTGCAGTGACTCGTTCCCAAACTACAGTTGACCAAATGTGCCCATTTATCAACAATTAAAGTGCTCATTTTGGTACTCACCTCTAAATTTCTTGACACTTTTCTTCACTTCTTCCCTGAACTCTTGAAGCATTTTGTAGGCAGACAAAGTGGTGGTCTCTTGAAATTTTTTTAGAGGGCTATTGCCACGTTTTAATCCCACGCTGTAAAAGGCTCCGTCTTCTTTAAATGGCTCAATTATCACTCGTTCCACCGGAATGGCCAGCATGACATCAAATTCATCAGGATTTGAAATCTGTATACACAAAAACACATTCAAATTACACAGTGACATAACTGTAAAAAGTACAGAATCATATGTGGATACATTTCTTCTGCTATGAGTGTTGAACATTAACCCTTTTCTGAAGAGATCATGGACAACACTACTTGTTTGAGGAAACTGAGATGAAATTGACTTACCTTTAGATTTTCATAGTAACTTCCAGTACGTAGTGGTTCGTCTACTTCTTTAAAGCATTCAGTGCTTTTCAAATGTTTGACGATATGTTTTATGATGTTATTGACGACTTCTGATGCATCTGATCTTTCATCTCTCTTAATCTTCAATTTTGCCAGAGTTTTATCAAGGATGGAGTTTACCGCAGCCTTGTCTTCACACCTGTCTTGTGGTACACAAGCCTTTTTGGCCCCCTTTGGTGTTTCTAGTTGCATCTTCATTGCCTTGTCCATAAATTGTTCTGGTGGTTTGACCTTCCCAGCACAAGTTTTTGGTTTTGCAGCCACTTTTTGTGTCTGCGGCTGCATCTTTATTGCCTCCACTACAGATTCCACTGGTGGTTTTGCCTTGTCGGTCTTTGGATTTTTTTTGGTGTCCTTTGGTGTATCTGGCTGCGTCTTTGTCATCTCTTGTGCAGATCGTTCTGGGGTTTTGGCCCCACCAGCACAGGCTTTGGCTTTTGCTCCTTGCACAGGAGCCTTAGTGTTGTCTGTAGGTGTCCTTCCCTGCTTGTCAATTTCCTCTCTGAAATGTTTTGTGAGCTTTTCTTTTTGTGTTTTCTGTACAAATGGCTTCTCCTCTGCATGTTTTGTCATCTTCTTCTTCTCCTTTGGTTTCTGTTCCTTTGTAGTGCCATTCTGCCTCTCTTCGTTAAATTCTTTCCCAGGACATCTAGGCATATTTACGTGTTTCAGTTCCTCAGGTCTAGTTTTACTCTTGGCAGTCTTAGTGTCAGGACTTGCTTTGCGTGGTCTCCCTCTGCCCGTCATGATGGTGAAATGAGAGGAATGAAAGTGCTCTGACAGAGTAACACTCAGAGTTTCCGGTAAGTGCGAGAACACGCCTCCAACTATGTGGCAGACTGAAATTGGCTGTTTGAGTCTTAGAAATGAAAATAGTTTTAGACGTAATTCCTGTTTTATTTATAGACCAGATAGTGACATCTTGTGGGCAAATGTGTGTACTGTAAAATGCTCTCATTTTGTCCAACTTTTCTTATAGGATTGTAAAGTTCAAGGAATCTGTTCCCCTGTCACTTCTGGCAGCATACTCAGAAAAAAAATAACTAAACGTCACACCCCAACGTTTTGGTTGAAACATGTTTAATGTTGCAAAGAGGCTCATGCCATCTTACAGTAAGGTGCAGTAGCTTATGCCAATTTAGGCTTCTCCAGTGCAAGTGCATTGTTAGCAAAATGCCAATCAAAGTGCTTTGAGATTCAACAGGTGGTCTAGTATAATGAGTCCATAGGCAAGGACACATTTGGACCATTTGTTTTAAGTGCTTTTTAAGGTTTAAACACAACAAATCACTAGGTTCTACTAATCTACTACTCAGAAGAACGTAGTTTTAACTTTTTGCCATAGGCTCCTAAAGAGCACCATGTGGTTTAAAACAAACACTAAAAGCAAGACAACATGTACCATGTAAAGAGACCAGTACCTGCACTCCAGAGAGCAAGAGAGATGATAAATTCCAGTAACTAATTGTTCAACGTCTCTATCACAGAAAGGTATTGTCATTAACCAAATCAACATCAACAGTGCACATTTAAAACTATCTATCTGTTTGATGTAACATCGTACGTAATGATAATCTAACCACTGAAATGGAGTCAGGAGTGCCGCCTCAAGGACTTCAGATCTGAATGTTGTTCTTTCCTTCGAATGCTTTTGCGATGCATTGTGATGATTAACCAGTCTTTGATTATTAAGTTGAAGCAGCCAATTGTAGGATGAAGTTGAATGATGGATGTCCTGCCATGTGAGACCTTGGGGTCGGCAGAGTAGCACAACATTCATTTGTTCCTCTGGGCCTTCTGGGCGGACTTGGTGACTTTACCAGTGGAGGAGACCTTCTTCTCCACACCCTTAATCACGCCAACAGCCACAGTCTGGCGCATGTCACGCACCGCAAAACGACCTGCAAGAAGAGGAGGAGTAAGGAAAAACACTTTTAATGGCAGGAGGAACTGGAAGGCTGCTGAAACTCGACAAATTGTCATCACTTGAGCTTACCAAGTGGAGGGTACTCAGAGAAGCTCTCAACACACATTGGCTTGCCAGGAATCATATCCACAATGGCAGCATCCCCAGACTTAAGAAACTTGGGGTTGTCTTCCAGCTTCTTGCCAGAGCGGCGGTCAATCTTTTCCTTGAGTTCTGCAAACTTGCAGGCAATGTGGGCGGTGTGACAGTCCAGCACAGGAGCATAACCAGCACTGATCTGGCCTGGGTGATTAAGGATGATCACCTACAAAGGGAAAATACATCAGTGTAATAATAGAAAGATTGCAAGGAGTGCAAAGTCTTGATGGTTAGCTTGTTCAGTGATTATCACTGTGGTTGTCTTTTTTGACACATTCCCTCTATGTCAGTCTAAACCAAACACACCTACTCTGAGTAAGTGTGTTGTGTGGAAGACATTTTGACAAAATTGCTGTGTGACAATCCATCTGGCATCAGGACTAAAGTGAGATCAAAGATCAAATTATTTTTTAATAACAAATATTCTTCAAGACTAAGTATTTCGGACTTAAGCAAGGTCTTTCAGTGTTAGGTCATGCATATGTTTCCTTTTTATAAATAGATCCCTTTCAATGTCTACCTGAGCAGTGAAGTTGGCAGCTTCCTGTGGTGGGTCGTTCTTACTGTCACCAGCAACATTGCCACGGCGGATGTCCTTGACTGACACATTCTTGACGTTAAAGCCCACGTTGTCGCCAGGGAGGGCCTCAGTCAGGGCCTCATGGTGCATCTCCACAGACTTCACCTCAGTAGTCACATTGACAGGGGCAAAGGTCACCACCATGCCAGGCTTGAGTATGCCTGTTTCCACGCGGCCTACGGGCACTGTCCCAATACCTGAGAAGTTCAACACAGAGCACATTCAATAAAGGGCATCAAAGTGAACATAAAGGTGGCTCAGACTTATACTGAAGAACTAAAAAAAGACAACTCTGCTGTTTTGATGTAATGCTCTGACTAAAAGCTTTTTATATGTCATGTTTCCAGAATCTATTTCTACAATAACGTCATCCCCTACTCCAACAGTGTTCAGATTTGATCCGTATCTTAATATCTACCTCCTATCTTGTAGACATCTTGCAGGGGCAGACGTAGAGGTTTGTCTGTTGGACGGGTGGGGGGCTGAATGGCATCCAGAGCCTCCAGTAGTGTGGTACCTGAAGCATTGCCTTCTTTCCTATTGATCTTCCACCCCTTAAACCATGTCATCTAGACAGAGGAAGAAAATGCACCATATACATTGTTGGTTGAAAGGTTTCAAGCTTATCATAGTAGAAGAGAATAACTGATTGTGTTGTCTTTTAGCAGTACACTTTTGGATAACTAATGCTGATCAAGCAGCTCAATTGGGGCATTTTTTGCCATTAAAGTAAACTTTGTACATTTTGAAATAAAAGCTCATAAATGAGAAGTAGATTGCTTGATTCAATACAAAAATGACTTTTGCTGCTACAGCTGTCCTTGGTCTGGTATGGCCAATACTTATGGTGGCTAATATTAGCTAATGCTAGCAAACTTGAGCTCCATGTTGCTGTGTAACTAACATATTGAGCGTGTTTTCTGATTGTTTGACTCTCTCATATCTGTCCTATAGTTACACTACATTTATCATTACCGTGTACCTTCCACTTCTGGTCCCTGTTGAGCAGTAGTTCAGTAGTTTGTTAGTTTGTTCACAGTGATAAATACATAGAACAAGGGCTCTCCTATGGTAATCCTGTGGTAATTGTAAAGAAAAGGGAAAAGTGTTTCTCAAAGTCTTTAGCTACTCTGATCATTTGAGTTGGACTGACAGTCACAGCAGCTGGTTGGCTATCCTCTGCTTCAGCCATACAAATTAGTATTCAAATTCAAGGCTGCAACCGTCATGCAGCATTTGCATTACTAGTAGGTGTGACGCTTACGTTGGGGCTGGGCTCAAGCATGTTGTCTCCATTCCAGCCTGAAATGGGTACGAAGGCGACTGTGTCTGGATTGTAGCCAATCTTCTTGATGTAGGTGCTCACTTCCTTCACGATTTCCTCGTAACGCTTCTGGCTGTAGTTCGGCTCAGTGGAGTCCATCTTGTTGATGCCCACAATGAGCTGCTTTACTCCCAGAGTGTAGGCCAGCAGGGCATGCTCACGGGTCTGTCCGTTCTTGGAAATACCTGCCTCGAACTCCCCCACACCAGCTGCAACAATCAGCACAGCACAATCTGCCTGAAGGTGCAAAGACAAAACATTAGTACAGTTGGCGCACGGACCACTGCATATATTCACTTAGGATTCAAAGTTTATTGTGTAATTGTAGTAGAATAAGTCGTTTTAGAGGTGGTCTGAGGTGGCATATTTAACCTGAAACGTGAATATAAATTGTACATCGGTTAACCTACTCATTGGAGACTGATTATAATGACTTTTATGGCTACTTATAATGTTATTTACACGGGAATGTTGTTCTACTATTACCCTCACTGTAGATGAGAGTCACTCATCAATATTTCTCAAAGGACTCAAAGGTTTACTAAAGGACCCACCGCATTACAGCATGTAATGCCCACAAAATGTCACAGTGTCCTCATGTTACAGACCTGGGAGGTCCCGGTGATCATGTTCTTAATGAAGTCCCTGTGACCCGGAGCGTCGATGATGGTCACATAGTACTTGCTGGTCTCAAACTTCCACAGTGAGATGTCGATGGTAATGCCACGCTCCCTTTCTGCCTTCAGCTTGTCCAGCACCCAGGCGTACTTGAACGACCCCTTCCCCATCTGAGAAATGAGTAAGAGAGAGTCATTTGTTCATAGTTGGCATGGTTTTTATTTTGTGGCGAGATAAGCGAATCCTGTTTCTCCTTACCTCAGCAGCCTCCTTCTCAAACTTCTCAATGGTTCTCTTGTCGATGCCCCCGCACTTGTAGATGAGGTGGCCCGTGGTGGTGGACTTGCCGGAGTCCACATGGCCGATCACGACGATGTTGATGTGGAGTTTCTCCTTTCCCATGGCGACTGGAGCTGGCTGTAGTCACGAGACGGTCTGTCTGCTGAAAGCCAGTATTAAGTTACAGTTAGTACGGTAAACCTGTGTTTCACCAGGCCGAAAACAGAAACCTTTCATGCACCAGTTGATTGATACTGAAAGGGTGGCCAAAACAGAGAGGCTTAAGGACTCTGGCAAGATTAACTGTCGGATTCAGTGGGCTTCGAAAGATCACATACTTGGATTCAGCAAATGTATTCCAGCAATGGGGATAAAGACACTACTGGAGTGCTAATGTCTCCCCCAGTAACTGGCGCAGAAAGAATTCGAAACGCTGTCCGAGGAAAGAAACTTGAATCCGTTTTCTTAAGTTCATCAGATCTTAAACAAGCCGGCTGTATTGTCTGTTTGATCCTGGGTACATTTCACTGAAGTTCCTCACAATGACGCCTCTTGTCTGGCAAAAGATGTTTTCTTGAACGGTGTATCTCAAAGGATTAGGGAACGGTATCAATGGCTACTGAACTGCGCCAAGCACAAAACCCTCTGCCCCTCCTACTCTGTATTCCCCCATCCATCCACACCCCTGCTCTCCTCTTTCACATCCAGCCTTTGACACATCAGTAAAAACAAGCCTCCGATGTTTGAGCGGCACCGTCCTCTTTCCGCAGCCACAGACTTACTACAGATTCACCCCGAGCCAGAATCCACCATTTTGTCAGGTCCAATCCAGTGATGGTGTAGCAGCCATTTCTCAGACACTGCAGTGCACTGCACACAGGTTAATGCAGAGGAGTGTTGTCAACTCTGCAGGACTGTCAGGGTGATCAGCTTGAGTATAATTCACACCTGCACTGCAAAGTCTAAAAATAATCCAAGTGAGTGGGGATTTCTGTTGATCTGAATCGACTTTGCACCAGGTTAGAAATGCCAAGAAGCTTTTTAATCCAACTGTAACATGAATCCCACACATGATCTTGGCCAGACTTTGTGCAGGTGAACTCAGTGCCAGGACAGACGGCCCGGCTACATGCGCGTTTTTAACCCTCCTCATATCACAACAGCTGCCGCAGTGCGCTTTAAAGATGATTTAAAAAAAACACAGCGCACAATGCGTAAAATAAATCAGACACTGAGATGAATCTGATGTTTGGAGATTTTAACGGGGATGTCATCCCTCCGCTAACCCATCCGCCCGCTTAATGACGCCTGGATGCGTATTAAGGACCAGACTGCCTGCCCTCTTTATTCCGCATCACAACAACATTCCCAAAACACAGCCTGGAGACGAGAGGAAAACACTTCACTTTCCACATCCACAGCGAAGCCCCCTCCACCATCCCACCCCACCACCACATCAGTGCATAATGTCCTGTCGGTGTGTCGTACCTGAGAGCTGGCCGGTGTCAGGTAGGGTGCTGGACCGGAGAGGAGAGACGCTGATCCGGTTATAGCGCACAGGACGGGCGGAGGGAGGAGGAGGGAGAGGCTGTTGCGTAATTGCGCGCACCCGCTGCTGTAGAGCATCACAACGAGGGACCAGGAGAAGTTACCGTAAAGGAGTTTATGGCAGGACACTGAGAGGCATCCACGATCGGACACGAACTCACCTGTGATATCTTTCCCCTCAAAATCTAAAATATAACCCTCCCTTAAACGTGTTAAGGAAGGCCAGAGAGACATTTATAAAGACTGAAAGCATGCAGTTATCATCAAGATTTGTGATTTTTGTTGTTTTGTCTAGAGATTTGTATATATGGAGGATCTATATAATGTATTTATGTAATTTTGACCTTTTATATTTTATATATTTTAGTACGTATTCTCATATTTTCCTGCCTGTCTCGAGCTGCTTTAACGTGAATTTCCTCATGATGGTATTAATAAATCTTTATCTTATCCTAGGGAGGCATCAGAGGAGAGTAACATCACGGTAAGAGCTGCAGAATTAAATCCAATAATTAATGTAGGTCATGTGAGATCCCTGTAGTTTTAATGGAATATAAATTTTTTTGTTTTATTTGTGATCCATTGTTTGTGTGTGGTGGTTTGAAGTCAGGTTGGAGGACCAGTGCAGCAGCAGGTGGAGCGCTCACCTTTCCAGACGCTCCCTTAGTTGGATTAAACTTAACTCTGATTACAACACTGCCATTGTGGGATGTGTGTCAGAGGGGAACGACTGTGAGTACAGGAAGGTCATCATGGACTTTGTCGACTGGTGTGAGCTAAATCGCATTCAAGTGAATGCCAGCAAGACAAAGGAGATGGTGATCGACTTCAGCAGGAAACCTGGGTACCTGGGAGTTCACTTAAATAACAAACTGGACTGGACTGACAACACTGACTCGCTCTACAAGAAGGGTCAGAGTCATCTTTACATGCTGAGGAGGCTGGGATCTTTCGGTGTGTGCAGGACACTGCTGTGGTGGCGTCTGTGGTCTCCTATGCAGTGGTCTGCTGGGGAGGGGGGTGTTCTGAGCGGGACAAGAAGATGCTAAACAGACTGATTAAAAGAGCCAGCTCAGTGTGTGACAGCAGGGAGGCCAGTACCATGCACGCTCGTGTTATCGTGTTGTGAAGAGGCCTTTTATCTTTTATATGGATATTATGAAACTGTAGGCTATGGTAAATATTATTTTATTAAGAATATCATGGATTTCTAAAATAGATCTGCAGCCAGTAAGATGATGTTTTTCCTTGTAGTAACACAAGAGAGAATATTTTTGTTGGTGGATGTGTGACATGTGGCACAGAATAGGTCATATAAAATGTGTGTGTGTGTTTTAGATGAGATTAATACCATCAGGGTGTAAAATGGTAAGGATTTAAATTGTTTCACCCTAAACTCTGACCAGCTAGACCAGTTTGCGTGCTTGGTTGTAATAAAGTTTTAGAAATAAAAAAAAAAAAAAAAAAAAAACATCCAACAAAATAGGATTAGGTCACTGATAACTATGGACTCTCGCAGAAGTTGATTTTATTCTCATATTTCAGGTAATAAGTCGTTCAATTAGTTGAAGAGGTTATCGTAAAAAGTAATTCGCGTGCAATAATGAAAATCATATTGTACCTTTAGTCAGATAAAAGGTCTGACAGAGGACTATAAGGAAATAATAACCCAACACAGTATCAGATTTGAGCAAAGCTGTATGTGGTGAAGTATTTACAATACATGACAGTGGTTAAAGATATATTTCTGGAAGGTTTCCAGGGTGAAAGTTTACAATTATTACTGTCCAAGCCCCTTTATTCTCTGTATACAGACCTCCATGTACAATGAACTAATAAAAAGCAGTAACAAAACGAATCCTTTATGAAAAGAATGAATCTAAACTCCCAAACTGACAGAAACTGTTTAGGATAATGTAATAAGGCACAAGTGCATTACATCTGAAAATTGGGATGACGATGCTACTTGTTGACAGAAACTACAACCAAGATAAAATATTTTCCATTTGGCATTTTTGATTTACCCCTTTAAGGTCATTACATATAAAGGGGATAAGATACACACAGTGTCATAGACATGTGACCCGACAGAATGTGACCTTTATAGAGAAAAAGTGATATTTAATAAGTTGGTCACACTGATGAAATGCTTAGACTAAGCCATGATCCACTGTGACTGCCACATATTTCGAGTTGTCCCATTTGAAATCATTTAGGCTAGGCTCTTATGCAGTTGACACTTAAAAAAAAAATGAGGAAACATACCTCAGATCAATCTGTAAAAAGTAAACAAACATCCTTTTCAATCTTTCTTAGACATAAGATACCTGAGAATTGACAGAGAGTGCAAATCCTGTGAATAAAACAAGGCTGTGTGTCCACCAGGAACCTCTTTAAAGTGCTTATTTCTTCATTAGAAAGCTGCAAACAGCTTAGCATCCTTGTAGTGTTACAGATTAAGAACATGACCCGTGCTTTCCATATACATGAGTTAAGCGCTGCTACCTAAAATAAAAGAGGTCCATGGCGGACATAGCCTGAAAAGATGACACATATCATTAATACACGTAAAATCCCTTAAACTGCACCAAGACAAGTACATATATATAAAAAATGGTCCATCTGTACTTACATGAAAGAAAGAGAGCTTTATCACAGAAGGCTTCACTATAAGGCATTTTTCCAAACAAGTGTTTTTGCGCATTGTGCAGTCAAAAGTGCCTCATAAAAGACTTTATCAATTGTGTGTGTGGTTTGAGATGACATTTGTTATTTTGCAGGCAAACACAACAACTTTCTGGCACTTATATATGGTTGCAAAGTAGCACATCTTGTGTTGTCCCAAACTTTACACACACAAGTGAAAGAAAAAATCCTTCTTAATGGCAATAAAACTCAAAAAGGGTTTACCGGGGAGCTCTAAGGAAAAATATGTTTGAAAGCGGAAGTGCCCTGGAGGCAGAAATACCTTTACTGAAACCAGTAACTATCTAACTGTACTGTCAAACCTGAACACCAAGAGGAGCTACAGTGGGATAATTTGTCTTTCACAGCTTATTTACTATGGTATTCATGATGCTTGACAATCAACAGCGTGTAAGCTTGTCAAACTAGCTTGTGGTCATCGAACTGGATACAGTCCCTTTTTCAGTCAGAGTGATTGGATGATAATATATTTCTTGGGAAATTAATATTTTTGCCTCCAATAAATATTCACATCACTAAAGCTGCACTCTTCTTTGTTCATTGCTGTGACTGAAGTCTTGCAGTCACAGCAAAGAACATCCTCCGGGGTTATACGGCTGTTACTCACTGTCATTTAGCTGTTAGCTGGCTTTGAGACTTATCCGCACAGCAGGAACATCTCTGGCTGAAATGCCCCATTGTGTAAGACCGTGATTGAGACTTGTCCGGGTGATGATTCAGATTTGTCAGGTTGGGTCCGTCTTGTGCCTCAGTCTCCGTGAGAGGAGGACGCGTGGACGGCCCAGGGCTGCACCGTCCCTCGGCCGAATATGGTGTAGACCGTCGCTCCAAACAGGTTGATGGCAGCAGCGATGTAGAAGACAGTCTGCCATTCCTCTATGGTGTTCTAAAGGACATTTAGCATAGTAAGTAATGACTATTAAAATACAAAGAATCTAGCCATCATTGCACTAGTGTGTCATTAATGAGTCAGATCGCTATCCCGTGCATTCTCTGAAATATTTGCACCAGATAATAATATTTATTAAAATGATTGATTCCCCGCAGGTCATACAGCTGTTCACGGTCAACATTTTCCTCATTGTTACTTCCTGATCTGGAAAAACAAGCCTCGAAGGTTTGGTTTGAAAACATCCCCTTGAATTTAGATTCCCTGTATCTACATTCCTTCAATGACTAAATCATACATCTTAAAGAGGGAAAAAACTGTCAAACACAATCTGAAAATGATCACAAGGGTTAGGGTCACAATTTTGGTTTTCCTGATTAAATAAATCTAAACCCAACTATTGAACTCAATGTATAATTTCTATAATTACATCATTTTGATTATAATGATGAACTGACTGTGTTCTTTTGATAAAGGACAGTGGATGCCCCCTGGTGGTCAAATGTTAACATGCTAATCCTGCAATGACTAAACCAATTAGACAGGAAATGAAGCATCAAGCCAAAGTAAGAATAGCATCTGTTTGGGTCAGGACACCCAATGTGACCCCTGTTAGTGTGCAAGCAGCAGCATACTACATCCTAAAGACAATGACAAAGTTATCTGCTGCTCGTGCCTCACCAGGGTTGATATGAAACAGGTTTTTGAGGATGTATCACTTGTTAATATGAAATCCAGACACAGGTCTTGACATTTGAAGCACAAAACTCTGTTAAACTCTGTTAAATTTTAAGTAATCAAACCCACTCTGTGCAGGCTGGTTAATAAAACGTTTCTTACGTTTGTGGTGAGAGCTCTTGCTATGACGGGTCCCACCATGCCAGGGATGGTAGCAAAGGTGTTGGTGATTCCCAGGAGAATACCAGCATACCTACAAACACAAATACATTGATTTTAAAAGTCCTGAGTAGTTATTAACCTGCTAAAGCTACTATAGTGTTGAGTTCAGCTACACCACAGATCCTAAAGGAGATCCGTTTAGTTTTTGCAAAATTCTTACATCTGGAGGCAAAAATTGTGATATAGGATTATGCTTGTGTGGCATTACTTCAACCAATGGTCACTTCTGCATCCATTGTATGTACTGGCTATCTCAAGACTGCAAGAAAAGTACTCTGACCTATTCTTCCAAAATAAACGTTAACATCCTGAGAAATCACTACTAAACTTTTGAGTCTTGTAATTATGTGATACTTTTTTTGACTTGTAGACTGTCAGGAAGCAAAAATCATTCCAACTTTTAGCTTTTGTTTTCCTGCATTATGAGCAGGGACCGATGATTATGTTTACAGTAGGATGTTAATTTGGTGTTTGAGCTTGGACATCCTTACGAAGGAGCGATGTCCAGGTGGTTGATGTTGAAGCCTGAAGCCGACACTCCGCCCAGAGAGGAGGAGATGGTGAGGAAAGTCACAGCCAAGGTGTAGTTACAGCCTGTGTATCCTGCTGCCACCAGGAACACCGCCGGGCCGATCATACCTATAGAAACGACACAATAACGGTGAAAACATCTTCAGTAGCAGTTTCACATACCAAAATAAAGAATCCATGCTTCAGCTGTGATATTGCCGTTCCTTACCAACGATGGAGAAGGACTTTCTGACATTGACGGTGCGGTAGAGGCAGGTTTCACGCAGGTAATCGGCGAGCTGACCACTCAGAACAGCCATCACGGCGCAGCCCACGTAAGGAAGAGCTGACAGCATACCGTTCTGATGTGGAGAGAGATATTTTTTAACTGCAATGGTAAATCTGATGATTATCTTTCACATCTGGACTCAAAAGTGCTCTGATTTTGTAGTCATATTAATCTTCAGTTACGTTTTCAATAAACAATTACAAGAAAAAAGGCTTTCTGAACACTGCGCTGTTGGATTTTTTATTTGACTCTGCTAGTGTTTCCCAGCTTGAATAAATGCCTGTGTGTGACGCCGATCTCACCTGCTGTATGCTGAATCCCAGTATGTTATTCATGTAGGTCGGCAGCAGGGTGAGGAGAGTGTAGAAGGTCCAGTTGTAGGAGAAGTGAGCCACGACGATGGCCCACAGCGGCGTGGACGTCACTATGGCTCGCCAGGGTATGAAGCCCGCCGAGGTGGACAGCTGGGACACACGGGAAGTAGAAATCAATAACAGATTGATCAGGAATTTTAAAGCTAATTTTAGTTAAGAAATTAACTTGGCTGACTTTCAACTTTGCTCAGCTGTGTGATTAATCTACATGGAAGATACACAGAAAAATCATGTTGTACTAATAGGTTGTGTCTTAATGTAATTCCCTCTGAATAGATGGCAATGAGTCTTACAAGATGTGTGTTTTATTCTCTGTGTGTCTTCCTGGTCTATCTTCCACATCTCCTGCTTTGCATATAATGGTGGTTTTATTTTTTTGTGTAAACTCTCTCCCCCCTGCTGGCCGGAAAAATGCCATCACATTTTCCAACTTAATGATTTTTTGTTGTTTTCTGATTTAAAATCGGTTGTCCAAAACAAGCTGGACAGAGTTACACTTCATCAATCAGCTTCAACTTCAGTGGCATACAGGTGTCCAAAGCCATTTTCACATATCTAACTCTATGCAAAAAAATAAAAGTGAGTACTAAATATTATTAATGACACCTTTTCCTGTCCTAACAGCTGAGTAAGTCAGATAAGAGAATGAAAATGCTGCATACACTGATATTGTGTAATACACTGAGATGTAAGCATCTGATAGCTGCACTGGACCACAAAAGCCTGCAAGCAGTCTGCTGCTTCTGTCTCAGCAGTAAAGAAGAGTATATCATATGTCAAAAGCAATATTAGGGATATAATCTACCGTTAACAGAAGACTAAAAGAAAAAAAAGATTAAATTAAATGACAACAGTGTTTTCTTTTAGCTTTTCTGTCTATGTTGAACAACTGCTTTGTTCTCAAGTGTGTATTATTTGTTAGAGACTTGAACTAAAGAGACTTGTTAGAGACTTGAAAAAGTATATTTAAAAGTATGTTTTATGACTAAATGTGAGTTATAAATTAATTGACATGTATGATTCCAGTGAACAATTTCCCCTGGGGTCTAAATTATTAATTTTTTTAAAACTGACATAATTTGCGCATTAATTCTTGAGTTACAGCCAACAATGTGTTTGTGAGTTCACAGTGACCTTGACCTTCTGACCACCAAAAATCGCATTCACGAGAATGGGATGGACAGATAATCCAACACAATGCCTAAAAATCTATACTACAAATCTGTGAAACCTTGTTTTTATTTAGGACATGCAGTCTGCTGTCTTGCGTTACCTCATTCTTGAGCGAGTTGGTGATGTAGACTCTCTCCCGCTCTGATATCCGTGGGTGAGTGTTCGGACTGTCAAAGACGAGAAAAGTCCACAAGACGAACCACACCAGGCCAACAGCACCTGGACACACAAGCAAACAAACGGGTGCTCATTATACAACAGATGAACAGCAGCAGCCTCTAATTTATCCAGCATCAGTCCTTCATCACATTAATAATTGTACATTGTAATATTGTTTGTTGACACTGTCCAGTGATTTACAGATGGAGTTTAATTAGTAGTGGTGGCAGTAGTTCGCCGGGTAAGCAAGCACACAAATAAAAAGGGACTCCTGCAGCGGTTCCATCTGTGAGTGCATTTTCTTCTTCAACTTGCTAAATCATCATTTCCACAAACTAAAGAGGAACAAAAGAGAAGACACTGAGAAGCAGTTTGTCTTAAAAAAAAAAAGCAGTGTCAAAGGAAAACAAACATCTGTGACTAATCAATGGAGAAGCCATGTGAGGTCAGAGAAATGTGGAGCGTCGTATCATGTGCACTTCACAATGGGACAACATGAGACTTCATCTGATATGTAAAATCAATCAGGTGTTTTTTATTTAGCACAGTTTCTTAGTGTTGCTATGATGTGAAGTTTCCATAACTCTAAAACTCCTTCATACTCGAAGATATATGCAAACGTCTGAATCATTCACTAATTAGTCCACCACAATTTCTACAACACTTCACCTCCCTGCCCCAACCCTCCTCTAACCACCCCCAGGTGTTTTACCAAATACGTAGAAGACGTAGGTCCAGTCCAGGTAGAAGCAGATTTCACCAGACAGAGGAAGAGCTATTACTGTCCCCAGCTGGGCTCCTGGGATGGAAGAGAGAAAAAAAAGACAAACATCTGTATCCCACAGCTGTCGGAATGCACATAATATAATAAGTAAAAGACAGAAATGTAGAGTGACAGGTCAACGCTAACAATTATATGACCAATAATGCCGTGCAAGAGGAGGGTTAAGTCCAGCCCCTTTAGTATACATGGTTAGGGTGAGACTGGTTCATTTTTCAGTAAATAAAGTATCAGAAAATGGTGGAAAATGTCTATCACAATGTGTCCAACAGTCCAAAAACTGCAACCAGGAAATAGTTGGCATTTTTGCTCATGAATAACTGATCTGATCGTTTGATTATGATACTTGATTAATTTACTATTTCTTCAAAAAGCACTGTCAAACTTCAACTGATTGTTTTGTAAGACAAATATTCTGACAGGTGATCCAAAAGGTTTCGGTAAACAGGTCTTGCAGTCAAACATTCCTCTCTGTGTTCATATTGTGCTCTTTGCATCTGTGCGTCTTACCGATGTAGGAGATTGTGAGCAGGCGGCTCCTCTCCAGCGGCGGGGCCCAGGCTGCCCACATTGTGTACATTGCAGGGAACGTGACTCCCTGAGGACAAACACAAGAAGAACACGATGTCCGTCTGTAACTCCATAAATATTTTATTATTTGCACTCACTTCATTATGGGAGCTAAGAGGTACAGTTTAATAGCACTGGCTTAGGGAAACAATGCTATTTTTATATTTGGCTGCAGTACAGTTGATGCTTGTGGTACAAACAACAGACAGTCACAGATCAGTTTCAGTACAACCTAATCCTCCTCACCTCTCCTATCCCTTCCAGGACCCGGACCGCGATAAGGTAGCTTGCTCCCAGGTCAGCGGCCACGGGAGTGAGCAGCGTGAAAAGTACAGTTCCCAGGATCCCAAGGCCCATCAGCCACTTGGGTCCGAAGCGGCCGGCCAGGTAGCCCCCAGGGATCTGTGTCAGGATGTAACCGTAGAAGAAGGAGCCCAGGATCCAGCCCTGGGTCTCCGAGTCCCAGTTGTACACACTGGCCTGTGAGGGGAGGGGGTAGAGCTTATTAACACTATCAGGAATTAAACTGGTTTAAATGTTATGAAGACTTACTGCCTGACAAACTGAATACTGGCAGTTTGTTTACCAAAGCAGTGTGTGCATGTGTGTCTTCCCTCGTTAGTACATGTATCTGTTGCAACGGTCTGATACTTTCTTTCCCCTTTAAACAATTATCCTTTTCTAAACCCCTCAAATCCACCTCTACCATAATTACCACACACACACTTAAGTGCAGGGAGTGGAGCCACCATATATAGTTGTGGATTGTGACTTAGTCTCGTTATGTCACGTCTGTAGACAAGTGGTCACCTACACAGCTCGTCAGCCGTAACACTCAGTAAGCCAACAAAATCTCGCAAAAACTGTTCTTACATAACGCAAGAGCTCTTCTGGATGACTGTAGCAGAGTTTCATTCAAAAGTGAGTGAATGTTATGCAATTATATATTGATATTATAGTGTGTATGCAAAACAGATCCACCAAACTGTGACTTTTCTAAGCATGGCAGCACAGTGTACATGATGTCATTGACTATTTGCAATGTTGCCATAATCATAATTGACAAAAAACTTGACGCCCCCCCCCATTTCATTTTTTCCAGAACTGGCAGACTCCAGTCTCCTGATTCCTTACAGATTTTTCAATGAACAGTAGACAGATATGGAAAAACATGTCATCTTTTTAATAGAACAATACATTTTAAAATCTCTAACCAAGGACCACACAAAGAGAAGTGAAATTACATACCAAAAGCCTGACTTTGGATTTTACTCACTGCTTTAAGATGGAGTGGATTTAATTCAAGTTTAAGGAACTGGAAGTTTTTAGTAAGGCAATAAATGCCACTGAGATTCAACTGGTAACAAACGTTTTTTCTTTTTTTTTATCTGCGGGCACGTTCTCGCTCACCGTGTGGTTGTGTTTGGGCCGCGCGGGGTTGGCGTGAGGGGGACACACTGAGCGGCTGTGGTTGAGGCTGTCCTGGTGGGTGTTGTTGAGCATGTCCACCATGGCCACACTGAGGTTCACCCGCAGGGAGTAGACCACAAAGAAGCCGAAAGAGGAGAGCAGCGCCAGGCCGTAGCGTGACGAACAGCATACTGGGGCTGCGGGGTGAAACACAGAGAGATAATGAGATGTGTGATAATAAATGTGTGCTTTAGCTACCAGCTGCATTACACAATATGGGAACTGTGTAAGGTAAGTGTAGTAATCTGTCACTGCACAGAAAAGACACACCCCTTTTGCAACTTCCTGCATAAATCTATAAAATTTTCTCATTCAAATAACAGACATTATCTTCATGTTGTATATATATTTATTTTTCATGTTTTATCTTCTCCCCTCCTTGAACCGCCACCTTACTGTGGTTGGAGGGGTTTGTGTGCCCGAATGATCCTAGGAGCTATGTTGTCGGGGGCATTACGCCCCTGGTAGGGTCTCCCATGGCAAACAGGTCCTAGGTGACGGGCCAGACTAAGAGCGGTTCACAAGCCCATCATGAAAAGAAGAATATCAAGGACCGTTACGTCGCCCGGATTGGCGTTACCGGGGCCCCACCCTGGAGCCAGGCCTGGGGTTGGGGCTCGCAGGCGAGCGCCTGGTGGCCGGGTCTTTGCCCACGGGACCCGGCCGGGCTCAGCCCGAAATGGCGACGTGGGCCCGCCTTCCAGTAGGCTCACCACCCGCAGGAAGGTCCATGAGGGGCCGGTGCAATGTGGTTTGGGTAGCAGTCGTGGCAGGGGGCCTCGACGACCCAATCCCTGGACCAAAACTCTGGCAATAGGGACATGGAATGTCACCTCGCTGGGGGGGAAGGAGCCTGAGCTCGTGCGGGAGGTTGAGAGGTACCGGCTAGAGATAGTCGGGCTCACCTCCACGCATAGCTTGGGCTCTGGAACCCAGCTCCTTGAGAGGGGCTGGACCCTCCACTACTCTGGAGTTGCCCAGGGTGAGCGGCGGCGAGCTGGTGTGGGCTTGCTTATAGCTCCCCAGCTCAGCCGCCACGTGTTGGAGTTCACCCCGGTGAACGAGAGGGTCGCTTCCCTGCGCCTTCGGGTTGGGGATAGGTCTCTTGCTGTTGTTTGTGCCTACGGGCCGAACAGCAGTACAGAGTACCCGGCCTTCTTGGAGTCCCTGGGAGGGGTACTTGATAGTGCTCCGGCTGGGGACTCCATTGTTCTACTGGGGGACTTCAACGCTCATGTGGGTAGCGACAGTGATACCTGGAGGGGCGTGATCGGGAGGAACGGCCTCCCCGATCTGAACCCGAAGCGGTGTTCTGTTATTGGACTTCCTGTGCTAGTCACAGTTTGTCCATAACGAACACCATGTTCGAACATAAGGGTGTCCATCAGTGCACGTGGCACCAGGACACCCTAGGCCGGAGGTCGATGATCGACTTTGTTGTCGTTTCATCTGATCTCCGGCCGTATGTCTTGGACACTCGGGTAAAGAGAGGGGCTGAGCTGTCAACCGATCACCACCTGGTGGTGAGTTGGCTCCGCTGGCAGAGGAGGAAGTTGGACAGACCTGGCAGACCCAAACGTATTGTGAGGGTCTGTTGGGAACGTCTGGCCGAGCCCTCTGTCAGGGAGGTCTTCAACTCCCACCTCCGGAAGAGCTTCTCACAGATTCCGAGGGAGGCTGGGGACATTGAGTCCGAGTGGACCATGTTCTCTGCCTCCATTGTCGACGCGGCAGTTCGAAGTTGTGGACGCAAGGTCTCTGGTGCCTGTCGTGGTGGCAATCCCCGAACCCGGTGGTGGACACCGGAAGTAAGGGATGCCGTCAGGCTGAAGAAGGAGTCCTATCGGACCATGTTGGCCTGTGGGACTCCTGACGCAGTTGACAGGTACCGGCAGGCCAAGCAAGCCGCAGCCCGGGCGGTCCTGGAGGCAAAAACTCGGGTCTGGGAGGAGTTCGGTGAGGCCATGGAGGAGGCTGGGCTGGGATGAGAATCAGCACCTCCAAATCTCCGAGGCCATGGTTTCTCGACCGGAAAAGGGTGGCGTGCCCTCTCCGGGTGGGTGGAGAGGTCCCTGCCTCTAAAGTGGAGGAGTTCAAGTATCTCGGGGTCTTGTTCACAAGTGAGGGAAAGATGGAGCGTGAGATTGACAGGCGGATTGGATTGCAGCGCGTCCGCAGTTATGCGGTCGGTGTACCGGACCTGTCGTGGTGAAGAAGGAGCTGAGTCGAAAGGCTGAAGCTCTCGATTTACTGGGTCACCGTCAATCTACGCTCCCACCCTCACCTATGGTCATGAACTTTGGGTAATGACCGAAAGAAAGGACAAGATCAAGATCGCGGATACAAGCGGCCGAAATGAGTTTCCTCCGCAGGGTGGCTGGGCGCTCCCTTAGAGATAGGGTGAGAAGCTCAGTCACTCGGGAGGAGCTCGGAGTAGAGCCGCTGCTCCTTCGCATCGAGAGGAGTCAGCTGAGGTGGCTTGGGCATCTATTTCGGATGCCCCCTGGACGCCTCCCTAGGGAGGTGTTCCAGGCGTGTCCCACCGGGAGAAGGCCCCGTGGAAGACCCAGGACACGCTGGAGAGACTATGTCTCTCGGCTGGCCTGGGAACGCCTTTCGGGGATCCCCCGGAAGAGCTGGAGGAAGTGTCTGGGGTGAGGGAAGTCTGGGCATCTCTGCTCAGACTGCTGCCTCCGCGACCCGGTCCCGGACCAAGTGGATGAAAATGGATGGATGGATGGGTTTTATCTTCTATTTTATATTTAACCTATGCTTCTGACTCTCAGGAGTTTCACCTTTTCCTTATATTTTCTACTTACTTCTACTCAGCATAAGTACTGGATTCAGGGCTTCACTTGCGCAGCTTATTTTCATATCTCGTGTATTTTCATAAGAAAATTTGGTGAATACTCATTATTCAATATACAATAAATCTATTTTGCATAATGTGCAGATATGACTTTATGTCCTTATATAAACAACTGCTACTATTTTGCACCTTAAATCACCTTCTCTCTCTGTCTTAAATATATAATTGTAATTGTACAACAAGCTCCAGATCATGCAGGCTGCAATGTTTGCATAGAAAACACCATTTGAGGCTTATTTCTATAAATCAAGTCTATGTAAGGCTGCTGGATCCTGAGTACAGTTTCATACACACATGCATTGTATCTCAGAGCTACACCTCCGGACTCTGGACTTTTAAACTGACATTTTTTCATGAAACTGTCTCGAGGTCTGCAGCCATGACCTGACTCACAGCTCAGGTGGATCTGTCTCATCATGTGAGCTCAGGGCAGGTTGTCCCTTCACTCGTGACTCATTAAAATGACTCCATATATACAAACCCACATACTGGGCGTGGAGAATCCTCTTAAACTCACTTTTTTATTCAGGCTGGTGCATGCACCAACCGGAAAAGCTTTCTGTAAATGAGTTAGTTGGTATCGAGTTGTCTTCAGTCATGCTGTGTTTAGATTATAACCTGATGTTAAGCAGCTGTTAGTGTCTCCTCCCTGAGCAAACAAAAAGTGGCTGAAAGACAAACCAGTTTAATAAAGGACTTGGAAGTTAAAGGGATGTTGCTTTTCTGCTTCTTCCTAATCAGATAGGAGATATTTTTCACAGCAGCTCTCCGCCCACTGAGTTAGACAACACCGAAGAAGGCTTCAGGTTATGCAGTAGAGGAGAAAGTTCACGGAAAAATACTTTACATTGCTGAGCGACTGATCCTTTATATTTTTACACCTCTTTTACAGGTGTTTTTACACCTCTTACTAGTGTGAAGGCGTGTTAAACATATAGTGAAAGTCTTAGCTTTGGCTGAAAACCACTTTCCAATTTGTAAGACCTTTATAGTATTTGTGAAAATGCACAAAAGGGAGATTTCACAGCATCTAGACCACATTAAACCAGCTCCAGATCAAAACCAGCTTTACCTAGGACTTGTCAAATATGGACTAGATTATCCCAGAGGGGCCAGAGACTATTTAATTGTGGGAGAAATACAAGGAATTAAAAAGATGGGAAGCAGAAAGTTAAAATGACAGACAACAAATAATAGGGGCAGAATGGAAGCTATAGATATGACAATGAGTGATAGAAATGCAAGACAGGTAAAGAAAAAAGTAAAGTATGATGGGAAGAAATTTACAGTGTAAGAGGGACAGAGAGTAAGACTTGAGGAAACTGAGACAAAAGCGGAACGTGCAAATGATAGTTGGACAGACAGCAGGAAGAAACAAAGACAGACTTACATACAGAGCTTTTAATAGGAGTTAAACTTGAAATGATGCAAATAGCAGTAGTTATATTAGGAAAGAAATCAAAAGTCTCAGCAGTACCTTCAAGCAATAATGACAGTGACAGCAGAAGACGGGAAACAGAAAAATACTAATTCTGACCACTAAAGCTGACTCAAAAAGCTGAGTTTACTTTGTCTGCAGACATAACACAGGACACTAACAGGTTAAACAGATAAGGGGTTAAGGCAAGCAAAAAGCTAGGGGACGCTTCAACTAGGAGACACAATACAAAGTGTGGCAACTGCAAGTCTACAGCGTGAACTCTTTTAATAACAGGGTCATGAGGATCACGTCTGCAGGCAGGTGTTAAATCAGGTGGCTGGCAGAGGTAGGAACAAAGTGAGCAGTTAGTCGACAGATAAACGAGATGAATGAAAAGAGTTCTCAATGAAATGTTGTGCCAAAGTACTGACAGAAAGCTTTACATAAAAAAAGTCTTCATATGCAGATCAAAGAAAGACAAAGCACACAATGTCTGAATTTTGGTGTTTCCGAGACAGACCATGGTGAAGGTGAAGAAAAAAGTGAGGAAAAAGAAGAAGAATTACCTATTTATTTACCTATTTTTAAATTAACCTATTTATTGTTCACTCTATGAAGACTGTTTTAGTTAAAATACATATTTTATAAGTGAGAAGGTCGACCTCATCATGGCCATCAGAAATGACATGGAGGGACTACAGTCAACAAAGGCCATATGGTGGAGAGAATTTGCTGTATTGCTGCACTTTTCTACAAAACAATAAACGTCCCAAATCTTAAACTGCGTCTTAAAGAGTCTCTGGCCTCTCTGGGATAAAGTAGTCCAGACTTGACAAGTCTAAGTACATTGAGTTTTGATCTGAAGCTGCTCCAATGTGGTCTACATGCAGTGAAATGCCCCCTTTGTGCATCTTCACAAAGACAATAAAGATTTTACAAATTTAAAGAGTGGGTTTCAGACAGAGCTAAGACTTTCGCTAAATGTCTAACACGCTTCCACAACAATACGAGGTGTAAAAACGTACTTATTTTTCCTCTTATGAGCCCAATCTCAAGCCATCTTCAGCCTCGTTGAGACATTTTTTCCCGTCTCACCTCTCTGGACTTTGTCTTCGTGTCCCCGGTGAAGCAGCGGGGTCTCCTGCTCGTCCCCCTCCGTGTCCGACCCGTACGGCTCCATCTGTCAGTCAGTCGGCTCTACAGCATCACACACCGCAGCTAACAACGACAACAGCAGCAGCAGCAGCAAACAAACAAGCAAACAACAAACAGACAAGCAGCAGCAGGAACTTCCGCTCCGGTCAGCTGATCTCCGCACGGAGAGCTGCGGTCACGTGACGAGTGGCACCGGACCGGAAGTAGAAGGAAACACGTGATCGTTATCATTATTATAATTTTTTTTCATTTTATTTTCTTTTTTTTTTATTTCCTCCAAAAGTTTTGCTCGCAGGTGAATAAACAAAATGGCAGCGTAGGAGGAACTCGGGGAACATATGGAAATATGAAAATAATGTGTGTGAAATCACTATCTAGTATCTAGAGGTAGTTGAGTCCTCACTGACAGACCCCAGTTTGTGAGGCTGCAGGACTGTGTGTCCTGATGTGGTGGTCTGCAGCACATTGGGTGCCCCCCAGGGAACAGTCCTCTCACCTTTCCTCTTCACCCTGTACACATCGGACTTCACATACTCCACGGACAGTTGCCACCTCCAGAAGTTCTCCGATGACACTGCCATTGTGGGATGTGTGTCAGAGGGGAACGACTGTGAGTACAGGAAGGTCATCATGGACTTTGTCGACTGGTGTGAGCTGAATCACCTTCAAGTCAATGCCAGCAAGACAAAGGAGATGGTGATCGACTTCAGCAGGAAACCCTCATCCTGACATTGCACCAGTGAACATCCAGGGACTTGACATTCGAGAGAGTGAGGACGTACAAGTACCTGGGTGTTCACTTAAACAACAAACTGGACTGGACTGACAACACTGACTCGCTCTACAAGAAGGGTCAGAGTCGTGCCTTTACATGCTGAGGAGGCTGGGATCTTTTCGGTGTGTGCAGGCCACTGCTGAGGACCTTTTATGAGACTGTGGTGGCGTCTGTGGTCTCCTATGCAGTGGTCTGCTGGGGAGGGGGGTGTTCTGAGCAGGGACAAGAAGAGGCTCAACAGACTGATTAAAAGAGCCAGCTCAGTCTGTGGCTGCCCCCTGGACTCCATCGAGGTGATGGGGGAGAGGAGGGCTCTGGCCAAACTGTCCACCTATCATGGACAACACCTCCCCCCCTCTGCATCAGACTGTGGGGGCCTTAAGCAGCTCCTTCAGCAACAGACTTCAGACATCCAAGGTGTAGGAAAGGAGCGCTTCCGCAGGTCCTTCATCCCAAACACCATCAGACTTTTCAATGCTGCTCTATGAATCTTTGTCATTGTAACAAACACTTTCATACCACAGTAGGACTGATGTTTACTGATGTTTTATCATTGCACTGATGTTTACTGAGGTCCTAGCCATGCACTTTATGGTCCTTTTTCATTCCACTCATTTACTTATACATGGTTAATTCATATCTGCTATATATCCATATTCACCTGTGCAATAACACCTCACCACTGCACATCTAACTGGGTGAGGCTGTGTATATAAATACTGTTTCTTTCTTTTCCTGTTATTATTATTATTTACTATTTATTGTACATACTGTTTTTTTTTGTGTCTTTGTGTGTGTTTTTTTTGTCTATTATTTAATGTCTCTTTTACTTTGTTTTGAGCTGCTGTAACAGTGGAATTTCCCCACCATGTGGGATCAATAAAAGATCTTATCTTATCTTATCTTATCTTATCTTATCTTATCTTATCTTATCTATCACCGAGTGAGGTAACACAGTGGTAACACCACCACCTCTCTCTCTCTCTCTCTCTCTCTCTCTCTCTCACACACACACACACACACACACACACACACACACACACACACACACACACACAAAAGTGAACAAATATCTCCATCGCCCCCTGGTGGCTGACTGCAGTACAGGTCATAAATCCTTCCCTTCTCCATGTAGCAGATGGGACATGAGACATCTGAGACAACTAAAGACATAAAAGTACAAGTCAAATAAGTTTTCCCAGAGAAGTTTTTGTCATTTAAGTAAAACTGTTCTTATCATGCTAAGTGTTTGTTTTTTGATAAGTTTGACTTTAATTAGTGATTTGATGCCACATTTTCTATTTTGTGCTCTAATCCCTGTGAAACAAATGTGCAGGGAAGGTCTACATGAGAAAATTATGAGTCATTGCGTCTTCAGGATTAAAGGGTTAGGGTTTAGGGTCCAGTTTTTACTGTTCTCAATCTGAAATACAGAGGTGAAGGCAGCACACTCCGTTGAGCCGGGGAGCCTTTATTCTTTGTACCGGTGCAGTACTACAGTAGAGGGCCCGTGTAAAAAAAAGAATAGAGTACAGATATCTTACAGCATGATCATGGTTATTCAATCTCTCTAAGTTAAAAAAAATACAGTCTGGTTGGCATGATAACATTATGATGATCCTAACATCCCCAAAACATAAAGCAAATCATGTTTCACAGATGAATGCAACTTGTTTCTCTGTGAAATGAATTCTCAAATTATTCAGAGGACACAGTATATAGACTTAAAACAATACAGTAAATATTTTTTTTAAAAAGGAGATAAATAACATTAGCAGTCAAGAATAAAGAAAAACGTGTTCAACAGAAGTGTAAGATAATCATCAAAGTGGCCTTTTCTGTGAATCCCTTCTCAATTATTGGTGAATAAGACTTAGTTTAGTTTTGTTTTTTGTACAGAGAGGAATAGACAGGACATCCTCCGTGCAACACTCACATGTAGCCACAGCATCAGATGATTTGTGGGAATGATGTAACCTTCAAACACAGGTTTGTTGTTTGGATGAAGAGCAGCTCAGCTGTTTGTCTCCGGGCTTTATTGTCTCCACGGCAGATGGAGGGAGAGAGAAAACACAGAGACACATACTGTAGACATGAAGACAGGCAGACAGACAGGAGGCAGACACATAGACTTCTGGTACACTGAGGTAGTGACGTGGACGGAGAGACAAACACATTGCGTCTGTCCTCCATGATGCATATTGATTATCAGGCGAACATGTGCATCTACACGTGGACGTCAGCTCTGTGCCAAACTGCTGCGGTTGTTAGATTTTGAGAACTGCTTTACACAACGATTCTCAGTGAGCTATCATTACTTGCTCTTTATTTAAATCTTGCTGAAAGCCATTTGGCATGTTGGTTGGAGAAAAAAGTCTTCATAGTGTCAGTTCAAAGAGCCTGATTCAAGACCACATATAGGAAATTACAGGGAGAAAACAGTAAATCTACAGATAATACAAGTTTAACACACAAAATGTTACATGGACTTTAAAAAGCAGGAAGAATAGTAGAAAAAATTAATAAGAAAAACAAAACAAAAAAAAAACAGGAAGATCATCATCTTTGTCGAACCGTTAACCATTAACATTAACAACAATATAACTCAACCACTGACAGTGCGGTCAGAGTTTCAGGTGTTTCATGGTAGTAAGAGGTAATGACCTAATTTATTTCTGACTCTACACCTCCCAGACTCTTTTTATGTTCAAACTTGTAGATTTCCACCCCAAACCGATGCTGACTCAAGTGACATCACTTAAGGACATTTATCAGATTTCATAGAGCCACAAAAGGCTTTTTACTACTTTTTCCACATATGCCATAGTACCAAGACCTTTAAACAGACTTTGAGGTATAAAATCAGTGGAGTTTCCATTTTAAAATAGCCAGTGTATTAGATTGTAGACTAAATTGATGAGCTTTCAATGAAAAAAATTATCCATGGTCAGAGGTAGTTTGATAAAAGTTTGAGCATTTGTTTGTGTTCATCCATATAGAAAGCAGAGAAATCGATTCGACTACAAGAGTGATCTGAGAAGTCAATTTTCTCATCGGTTTTCCACGATGAAAGCTCATTACTGTCATCGGTGGATGCTGATATGAATTCAAGTGGAGCACAGCTGCTGTCTTCATCTCAGCTCTACGTGCTCGTCTTTCAGCTCACCGATTTGATTTTAGTGCCCGCAATAAACTATAATGATTCACTCTCACTGCTCTCATCAATGTCATTTTCAGCCACAGCACAGCAAAAACACTGAGATGGTGAACTCACAGTACAACGCCTGCTCGGCTCCAAACAGCAGTTACAGTTAACAGCTAGCTGGTGAACACAGAGAAGCAGCTGAAGACCCAGATATTTTTCTCAGGAGTTGGTGGAAAACAAAGCAGAGCTAAAAAAAAAAAAGTGAATATTTGATTTACTGTAAACAAAATTCAAATCTTTTACAGCTTGAGTGAGTCAAATAAATGACTCTGCTAAAGTGGAAGGGAACATAAAACATAAACACATGAAGTTCACCTGTTGAAGTGACACACACACTTTTTAAACCCATCTGGACTTAACACCGCAGCTGCAAACTTTTAGTGACCCTTTATTGCACCTGGTAAAAGACTGCAATCGGCTAGTTTCACTTTTACCCACTGCTGTAAATGGCTTTTCCATTTCAAGCTCCCTCTGAAGTGCTGCTATGTAAATCATCCTCATTAACATCCAGTCACGCCTCCTTAAATTTAACGAGTTAACTACAGTATGCCGCCGTATGATGAACAAATGTCTCCCTCTCTCCTCCTGATCTTTCCCTTCTGTCCATCCACTCCCCGAAGACAATGGCCCTTTTGTGCACAAGAGGGAATCATAGGACTCACATGCTTTGGAGGAGAGAAAGTGAGTGATCACAGCAAAGGACAGGGTTGTTCAGAGGAAGAGAACAAGGCAGGGGAGCGGGCTGAAGTCGTCTCGAGCTGGATTAGGACGTCAGAGCTACTCAGCTGTGAACTAGACTGGACCCGACAGGACAGGATACCTAAAGATGGAGAATGGCAAAACAGAAACAGAGGAGAAGATGGAAAGTGTTTCAGAAGGTAAAAACAGGTGTCAGAAAACTTGAGCGCTAACTTGTCAACAGATGTTCTTGGAAAAAAAGCTTCTGGTTTGTATTTGGGCTGCAAGTAATAGTCAGCTATGGACTCATTTGTTAATTATTTGTTAGAGGGATAAGTGAATTATTTAGTTTACAAAATGGCCATTGAAACTTCCCAGATCCAGTAATGACGTGTTCAAAGTGTTCAACAGTCCTAGACCACAATATATTCAGTTTACAACGATATATAAAACATTTTTACACAGCGGGGGAAAAAGAACAATAAGAAAAGTGCCGCATTTGTTAAACATAATGGTGGCAAAGAGGAGTTTAACAGCGTTCGTATTGATGTTCACTCAGGTTTTCTTGCCTTGAATGGCTGTGGATTATTTGAAGTGCAATAGATTTTACCTAAAAAAAGTTCATTGGTTTGAATAATGACACAAAGCAGCAGCATTCATCTCATCGCATATGTCACTCTTCATAGGACCATGATAGTATTTTAGATAAGGGTCCCTTTTTTAAATGTATGTACTGATGGAGACAGTATAGACTATTCAACAGCTATGGCATATAACATATCTTTGGCCTTTATGTACTGCAATTACTTGTCCCTTACTGGCTGATACACTGCCACAGATATATCAACCAGTTATGTCGGCCCAGCTGCTTCATCAGTATAGCCCGAGTAGGAAATAATTAAACTCTGTAATTAGATTTTTAACATCATCGTTCCAGGAGGAAACAACAAACAGTGCGTACAGACCATCTAAACATATAATCCTACAGGAAAGCAAAGTGCCCGACTATGCACGACATGAGTCATGCAGATGCCTTAGCATTACTCAGTATTACACCGGTTACTTATAATGTTGTTGGTAAATGAATTTAAATGAACTTACAGTAAGCAGCTGTGAGGAAGATCATGTGTTTTCCTATCAGTGCTCCAGTCACAGAACTGCATCCTTTTGGTTTCACAGTAGCGATCCAGTGATTTAACCATTTTTATCATTAAAATGCCAGTGTGGGGGCTTTAGTGACCTCTAGTGGTGAGGTTGCAGATTACAACCAACTGAATACCTCTCTCCTTACCCCTCCTTATTCAAGCTTGTAGGGAAACCTATGGTGGCCTTGAGGTGTGTAAAAAAAATACGTAGAAACATGGTGATACAACATGCTGAGCTCTTTGGAATAGGATCCCTATGTAGATACCATTCAAACTAACTAATGAAAGCATAATTATGAATACTATATAATCCATTTCAGCCAACAGATCCGGAACCGGTCCATTAAGTTTGGGGTCAGTCTGGGACAATATTGCTTAATCTTTACGGTAACTTTTTCTGGCCTGCAACAACTAAGGCCAGCAGCACAAAACTAAGCTGTCAGAAGACATTTGTCATACCATGCATCCTGCAGACAGAAGGACTCTCTGTGTGTGCAGATGTGGTACACTGTGCCTGCGGGCCTTGTCAATTATGCATGATAATATATGTTAGGTACGTATTTCAAATGACCCTGGGCAATGTTGACAGCAGCCTTGATCTGTGACATTTCCACAACAAACAGAAGCATTGTGCTTGCATACAGCTAGTTAATTGTCGCAAAATGCACTCCATTTAAAAAGAAAGAAATCCATCATCAATCTGCATTTCCTCCAGCGGTCCGATCATTTTATAAACATGAAAGGCAGCCGTTCAAAAGTGTCCAGCAGCTCGAGCAAATGAATGTGTGATTCCACAAGCTGCTCCACTGACAATCAATGAGAGACTTATTATTCTGATCAATGAGTGTTAACTTTAAGACATGTTGCAAGGATAAAGGGTGTATAATACTATACAATATAAGATATTAACATCGTATTCTAAAGTTGGTAACAAGAATATATTTTTAAATTTATGTCTAATGATTTATGTGATTTACAGTGTTTGGAAAATATTCAAATCATACATCCTTTGCAGTTAAATTGTTCTAAGCCAATGCATTTGCTGAAAACAAAAGAGTCCATTGCATCAGTCGTGGTTACCGACCTTTAAAGCAGCTCAGTGGAACTTTTCATTTTGTGTTGATTTTGGTGACCCCAGTGGACAAAGGCAGTAGTGTTTCACCTAACAGGCATTAAGAATAACTATTAAGAACTAATAAAACAGCCAATTTTCTTGCTGTTGGTCTCATTTGGTCACATAGAAGCATCAGTATTTAATTGAGACTGTTTTATAACCAGTTAAAATCTCTGTAGAGAACTTTTAACTTATATCTGATAATATGACTAAACAGGTTGAATTTGTTGGGATATCTTGAGTGTCATTTTAATTTGTGGAAGTATAAGAAATCCTATTAGTGTGAGACAATGCTCCAAATATCTCTACTATGGTCTAACTGTGGTATTTACGCCGATACAATACAATGAATCTATTGGAGTAGCGTATACTGATAAACTGATAAATTATGGTGCATGTGGTAGATAAATAAATAAAACATGACCAACATTGAATAAATATGTTTTTCTTGTGACAACAGTGGGGTTATCCAGGGTATGAATGGACCATCCATTCATTTTAAGTAATCATATAATGAAATCAATCAACATTTTTACAAAAGTCTACTATTGTCTGTGTGTGAGTCTTTTGTTTTGTTTTGTTTTGTTTCCTTCAGATAAAGAAGAAAATGTAGAGGAAGCTAACCTGGAGATTGCTCAGGTAATCAAATTCAACTTCAAATGACCTTTATTGGCATAACCGTTTCAAAACAATGCTGCCAACGCATCAAATTAATTATAATCCTACAATGCATTATATACTAATTACATATTTACAGTATATGATGGGTTTCTGTAGCCATATTGAAATGTGATTTATGTTAGGTAAATGTAATCAAGCACAACATAATGTGTGTAACGTTTCGGTTTAATGCCTCATAAAAGAAGAGGCCAAAGACAATGTCATTATTTCATCAACCAACTCAGATACGGCTGGTAGGATTGATGAACTTATTCACTTTGACAGGAGGTTGGTAATATTTTCTCCCTCTTATCGTGCAAGCCATCGGTCTGAAGCAGAAGTCTCCAGGGAAATCTTAAGTTTACAGTCTACAAGTCTAAGTCTACAAGGTTTGTGTCAGATGCTCTTAGTAAAGTTACTGTGCCTTAAAGCTGCAATTAACCAGCCACAGTCATTTAGCATTTACTTTTCAATTTTCCACTGAAAAACTTTTGACCATATAATATGTGACCTTCTCAGGATGTCAAGCAGACATCAGGGCCATAAGTCACAGAAAGGTCAAAGGTCAATATAGTCAGGTGAGGGTCAGTCTGTAAGGACGAGTATGTGTCAACAGCGCTGACTTGTTTGTCCATTTTTCTTCTTAAAGACTGTCTGTTATAAATCAAAAGCTAAATACACTGCACGCTCAACTTGAGAGCAACGCAGCAGAGAAAGCGGCCGTGTCCAAGTTCCTCTAATCGCAGTGTATCCGGTGAGGACATAGAGTAGGGGTGGCAGCCATTGTACACTTACCTGTACAACACATACAAACACTTTGGACACTTTTTCCTCTGGTGCAATAATAACCTCATCATATGGTGCAATAACTTTAATTTGTAATTTATAATTATTCCATACAAGCCATAACTTATTTCTACAAGCCATACTCAGCTCTATATATTTACTTATATTATTTTATTTCTCATTTCTTATTTTTTGTATTTTTTTTAAGTACTTACTGTTTATTTTTCACCTGCGTGCTTCTTCTGTATATATATGCTGCTGGAAACTTAAATTTCCCTGAGGGAGCCATCTCAAAGGGATCAATAAAGTCTAAGTCTAAGTCTAAGTCTAAGTCTAAGTCTGAGAAAGTATGATGTGTGAAGAATCGTTTCATGTTTCCTGGGTTTTTAATTTGCATTAGGTCTCATGACATTGAATGACGTCACTGTGTACTGACAAATCCTTAAGATGTTTGCATGAGCTTTTCAGGCAAAAGCATTGAGTAAGTGTGTTCAGATCCGATAGAAATTAGTACAGTGAATTTTGGCCTTTTCGCCTGGAATTTAAAATAAAAACCACTTGTTGTCTTGAGATGTTGCTGTTGAAAACTCAGAAAAGCTGCCAAAGCTACCAAGCTGCTCTGAATGTGTCTCACTGAGGCCACTAAAGTTCACTTATTAATCTCATGTCCTCATGAATATAGGAACATTTTAGGATTTGAATTACATACTTATTCAAAGGAGCCAACCACAACTTTGGCTAAACTTCTATATAACTGAATAATAAGATCTAGGAGGCACCTATACTGTAGTGCATCTTTAAGTCTGCCACCCCCGTGTGTGCAGACGTACAGGAGCACCGCTGATAGCATCAGAAAGGAGGAAGAGCGGGAGGCAAACGGGACAGACGCTCCATTTAGTCTGCCGTCTGATGCCTTTCACATGACTGAGGGAGAGCAAGCGAGAGAGGGAGAGATGGAAAGATCGGGCGAGCGAGAGCTGCTGCAGCCCATGTTATGTTCCCATGAGCTGATTCGGTTATCCCTGCCGATTAAATTCAATCAGCTATGAATGAAAACTAAAACTGGCGGCAGAGCAAGAGGGAGGCAGATAAAGGATCCACTACGTCCAGGGCGTGAGAAAATGACATTTGTATGTAAGAAATAATTATACTGATGAAGTGACGAAGAGAAGAGAGTAAAAATATGAGATGAGAATGGCCTGTTGAAAGCAAATATTCTTAACTATGAAAGACGAGGCAAAATAAGTGCACCAAAACTAAAATATATTATAGGAAAAAACACAAAAACTGAAAAACATAACTAAAAAAGGAAAAAAAGGAGAAGAAAAAAAGCAACTTCCAGAAGAAAACTAATCAAGAAGTGATAAATTCAGAGGAAATTAGCTTCTAAGATCCACAAAGATTAATTATTTTTCCTCTTTGCATTTGAACTAGTAAACACCCCCAAAAACAAGCCACTGAAAGCATCACGTATATTCCACTCCTTCTTGTGATGCAGCTGCAGGGCCTGGTGGCTGAGCTGCGCGAGGGGCTCCACGCCGCCCTGACGGAGCTGTGCGAGCTGCGTCAGAGGGACCACGGCCTGGAGGAGAAACTCCAGGCCCACCAGACCGACGTGGATCATAAGATAATGAGCCTCAAGAACTCGCTCAACACTTTCAAGGTGCCGGAGACGCCACAGAGTGAAAACACACACACACACAGTCTATTCTTGGGGAGGCGGAGGGGCCACTGTAACATAATTTAGAACATCTGACTGGAACCTAAAACTAATTTCATTCATTAGATAGAGAGGCAACTCTTTCAGACGCTCTGCTGCTGCTCTTCCACAGCAGAGGCACCGCCATGGACATCTTCTGTATGCGCTTGTGAGATCTGTGGAATTTACTGTTGGTGTTTATTACATTTTTCTGCACAGACGCGAGCGCACCAACTTCATCAAACCACAAAAGGTCAATGTGTAACTCTGTCATTGTGAGTTTTTTACTTTCACATGCTGCCTCTGCACACATGTTGTTGGTACTTTGGGCACAAGGAACATTATTGTACATGCACATGCCAGCGGAATAATAAACGTGTGTATGAGTAAGTTGCATCTGATTTGACATGACAACACATGGCTGGCAAAAGGTATTTTAGTTTTAGTAAACATATATATAAATACATATTTGTGTTGTGGCTTTACTTAATAAGGTTCCCATGTTGGAAGTGATTTTCTCGTATTTATTCCACCATCTGACATCAGAAAACTATAAAAGCATCAGCTCTAGCTGCTTGATATGTGCCTTTAATCCAGCAGATTTCCCTCCAACACAGTGTAAAATACAGCACAGACACCTGTCAGTCTTATCAGTTCACAGCAGTCGCGCTCATGCACTCCCTACTACGATCTGCTTGCAGGAGGAGCTGAATGTGGCTTTGTTCCACATAAAGGACGTGTCCAGCAGACAGAGGGAGGTGCAGAAGAAGATAGAAGTGTTTCAGTCGGAAATCTCTGTTCCAGCCAGGTAAGGCACAAATCAGATTCATCCACAAATATACATGTGTTATATTTAATGTCTCCCTTGTGCACTTTTTTATCATCTATCTCTGTAGAGACAAATTGTTTAATCATTTTAAGAGTTTAATCTTTCCTCTCAGATGCCTACTAATGCTGTTAAAATGCCACTGCAAGACATAGACCATGTTACAGAGCTGTTTTTGATCTCCCTAAACAAATTCTTGTTGTAAGGGATGTAAAAAACTTAAATGGAGTTGTGTAACTTGGCAAATATGTTGTTTTTTCAAATCTTCTTTACTGCTGAACACTCAAAAACCAGAAAGAGCTCCAGGGCAGATGTGCTAACGGCATCAGGGGACGAACACATCTGTTCGCCCAGCCAGTCAGAGCTCAGCGTGATTCAACACTTCTTTTCCAGTCTGCCACATAGTGGGTCACCACAGAGGAGCACCACATCGACACAGAGTGAGTCTGTGTGTGTGTGTGTGTGTGTGTGTGTGTGCATCATTCACCTCTACCCACTGAACTTAAAGGGTGGGTAGTGTAAGGGAAGAACCTGAAGTGAAGAAAAATAAGAGCCATTTACTGACAACTGTGTGTGTGTGTAAAAGTGCAGTGTGTGTGTGTGCTGCAGCCTCTGCCTCTGAGAAAGAGGCTCAGCAGCAGCAGAGAGGTTGTCCATCCACACCTCCAGCGTGGGGAGAGAGGAAGAGCAGCAGAGACGACACAGAGACGCCCAGCAGCCCGACTGAAAGCAGTACAAAATCTATGTGTTAATGCAAATAATAATAATACTGTTGCTGCACTTTTAATACCACTAAAACCACTACAAGTTATATTATTAAGATAAAATAACATTGAGGAAATTCACCTGTTACAGCAAAGAATAGTACTAAGAAAAGTACTAAAGATAGATATAAAAATATATTAGGTAAAATGGCATAAATATGCTATAAACATACACTATATACATTTACAGATTTTTATTGCATTATTGTTATGGCACTGGATAATAAATTGCACATGATGAGTAAAGTGATTCAGCAATTAAAGTGACACTATTAGTACAAGTGCTTCTGCAACTACTGATACAAACACTACACCACTTGCTGCACATCTTGCTCACTAATGCACCTACATGCACAATACATGTCCATTTATTAAAGGAATAGTCCAAAATTTGAGAAAACACACCTTTTCGGTGTCTTGCTCAGGTTTAGAAAGGAAGACCAACGTCACTCTCACGTCTGTCCATTAAATGTAAGGCTAGAGCCAGCAGCCAGGTAGCTTAGCTTAGCATAAAGACTTGGAAACAGGTGGAAACAGCTAGCCTGGTTCAGTCCAAAGATAAGAAAATTCACCTGCTGGCTTTCTAATTAACACATAATATCTTGTCCTTGAGTTCTGTTATCACCACAAGGTTTCCTGGAAGTCACTATGTCTGGTCAAGAAACAGTAAACGTCATTTTTTTTACCTTGTGTGTTTAATGCACAAGAAATATAAGGATATAATGTGATATGTGATTTAGCAAGCTTTAGAGCTGATGGTAGGTGGATATGTTACCTTTTGACAGTGCCAGACTAGCTGTTTTCACCTGAACACATGGCAAAACTGTACTCGTGGTCTAAACAGGCAAAATAGCCCAAAGCCTTTATCACAAACCTCAAAAGACTCACTTGTTGTTTGACGTCTATCATCTCGGGGTTAACCTGAACTCACCATCTGCTGTCAGCTGGTCTTTTGTGCAGGGTGATGTCACTTTATATTTTGTGTCATCACCAGGTCAGTTCAGTTCATTATCACAAGATGTCAGGCCTTTGCAGTCTGTGAAGGAAGAAAAGTAAAAAGACCACAAATGTACAATTATTATATATGACCTGTGTGTAAATGTATGTTGTGTTTCTGTGTGCATGCAGATAAGAGGCAGAGAGTGGCTCTGGAGCTGCTGGAGTCAGAGAGAGTTTACGTGTCCCACCTGTCTCTGTTACTGAAGGCCAACATCTCCTTTAATGGGTCAGAAGCTCTCACTTCCCAAGACAAGCGGTAAGCCTGCAGACTCACAGAGACAACTGAGTTCAGTTTGATAAAACTAGCAAAGGGTCAGTATCTCAAAATCAACAACAGATGTTAAAAGACGTTTATTGAGATGAACCACAAAACCGATGGAAACGCAGAATGACCCAGACATCATCAACCTTATCTGATATAGAAAAGATCTCTGATATTCTATGAGCCATAAATTCAATAAATAAATAAAACAGACCACAGAAAAGTCCCTGTTTATTCCATCTCCCTCCATCTCATCCGCACACACAAAATCTCACAGATCAACAGGCGGGATTTATTCCAGGAGTGGCTACTGATCTAATTTGAGAGCTTACAGCGAGGGGAGGACAGGAAATGAACTAATCAAATAAAAACAGGTCACAAATACCAGCGAGACAGAGAGGATACTCTTTAAAAAAAAGAAAAAAGACACACAGCTCTCTAATGCAATCACTGCTTCACCTCAGCCCACGTGCTCCCAATGACCAAAAGAACCAATAGAAATGTGCAGATGCTGATCTGGGTTCAGTGCTGTTTGTCAATGATTGTATTTGTTTTAACCTGATTTAGCCTCTGCCAGATGTTTGTCACATAGGATGGCACAATAATTGTCTTTAAGTTTCGTGTATTACATGAAAGGCTGTTTGCAGTTACCTCTGCACACGAGCTGAAGATGCATCCATGTTTTCTTCATTTTCATGTTTTCGTCGTTTCTTTTCCACAGCAAGGACAGGTTTCATACTATCATTTGATGTTTGCACAAATTTATAAATGAATGCAACAAGTACAATATCGCTGTATTTCATTTAAAAATAATTTGACATTTTTACTTAGAACATGTGAAAAAAAGATGACAAATAACACGTCTCTGAATACACGTGTGCTCTAAAAATCACTTTCTCATGTTGGTTTCTTCATTTATCTGTAAAAGAAGTCCACGTTTCATTCTTCATTTTTATTCCTTAGCTTGTTCTATATTAATACAGTAAGAGTAAATGCTGATTTCTACCCCCTCCTCACCTCCTCTCTGTCTTCAGTCCGTTTCCCAGCTCTCTGAGGTTTCTCATCCAACAGCACCTCGAGCTCCTCCACACTCTCCAGGAACGTGTGCTCAGGTGCCAGTGGCAAGGCATCATGGGGGATGTGTTTATGAGGCTCACTAGCAAAGAGGTAAACTACAAACACAGAATCTGTATTAACTCCTGTGCATTTTACTGAATGTCTTTTACCATTTGTATGAACGATTTGTAAAGTCAGAACGTAGCAGCAGCCCATAAAGATGATTGTGTTTCCTTTGGTTGTTGCACCGCTGTCTGTATACTGTATAATGACAAACTATACTGTGATAGTTCATCTTTTTTACTTAAAATCAGATTCATTAAACAATATTAAGCACTCATTTTCCAGGTGTTAAGTCTCCAAACTTGGAAATATTGACACATAATGTAGAATCACTTCGCCAGGCAATCATTTCTGTTCAAATTACTGATAAGTAAAGTAAATACCACCTGTAGGCAACAAGTGTTACAGATGCATTTTCCATTTATAGTAAGGCATTAATCCATTTAACCAATAAACCCCTCCTGTTTGCAATGAGAAATACAGACTGGTCTGCTTGTAACTACTACATCAATGAATCTGCAATAGATCAGCCTCTTGTTGATCATGAAATCTCCAGAAATGTAGGATACGGATCATAGAAAAGATGTGGATCTGTAATTTACTTGCTTGTAAATCACTCACAAAGCACAGCGCTGTTCGAGGCTAGCTAATATGGAGGGGTCAAAAGGTTCGGCCTTGTGACTGGCCATTTGTAACGAATCTGAATCGCTCTCGCAGCCGTGATGGAAATTAAATGAAATGTCAAATTCCAGTGGAGCCATGTTGAGAGCTGGAATACAGATGTAGTACAAAGACATCAGTGATTCTTGTTATTACTGTACAAAATAACTGATGGAAAGAAAGGAGAGCAGTTCTTAGCTGACAAAATTTCAATTCTCTGAAACACTACACAGGTAGTCAATAAAAAAAGATTATTTCTGAAAAAACCTGTGAGTGAACTTCCACGAAAAAACAAAATCAGTAAAACAATTGAACACAATAATGTCAGCAGTGTATAAAAACAAAACTTTCAAGGGGCATCTGTTGATTTAAAGTATTAAAAACTATTTATGGAATCTATTCTATCCATTGGTAGTGCTGGTGAAAAGCAGACACAATACACTGAAGCTAATGAGTCGATTCTATTAAAGCAACTGGCTGTGAGTGAACAGGAGGAAATGCAGTAATTGGTAAGAACACCTACCTATTATTAGGCATAGGCATTATAGGTCCTCAGTCAGTCGTGTGTCCAGACTTTTTCGACAGGTTTGGTCCGAAGTATGGTGCATGCTTTTAATTCAAGAGACAAATAGACCTACCAATTACAGCACAATAGAATTGCACCACACAAATGCAATATGAAGTAAAAGCAGTAACAGTACACAGTACCAACAATATTAGAATACATCAAAAATAAATCTAAGTCTGTGTAGGCAAAATATTAAACTGACAAAACTGCACAAAACTCTGAAAGAAAATGTGAAGAAGAAATGAAGAAGAAATGGAAAATGTGTGTAGATGCTGAACACACACAAGCAAACACAGACAGTTTTTTTCTCTCTGTCTCCCTCCAGAGTGATTTCTTGGACTTTTATGTGTCCTACCTGAAGGAGCTTCCAGACTGTCTGTCAGTCGTCAGCATGCTTTCCTCCAGCTCCATGAAATCAACTGCCCTCCTGGAGGTAACACAAAAGAAAATTATGTGACAGGCTTCAATATGACATGAAAGGATAAAGCAGGAAATATCATATGACATTAGAAAATGTAACATGAATGATATCATAAAGAGGAGAAAGGATGACAAGATAGGACATAACGTGGCATGAGACAGTGTAATATTCTTCACAAGACATACTGATAAATCAAACTCAAAATATTATTTTATTGAGACTAATACACCAGCATCCAATAGATGAATAAACTCTCATTGTGTATATTTGCTGTTCTTACTTTCCATCCTGATTGGTTGACCTGTGCTGTCCCTTTGCTCCGATTGGTCGTGGGGTGCTTCTATCAGAGTGACATTACAGGTGACGAATCCAAACCCTCGCTTCACACTTTGCTCCTTCAGCCAGTTCAGAGGATCCCTGAGTACTTGCTGCTGCTACAGGTTGAATTAGCACACACACACACACACACACACACACTTAAAGCAATACAGATAATTATCTCTATGTAAAGGGCTTAACTTTGAATTGACAGTGTACAACATTTCAAACCCAAACTTCAGAGTAAATGTGTGCAAATGCAGTCTAATTCATAGAGAAAAAATAACTGAATTTTGAAAAATATAAAAAATTGAGATGATAAATAAATAAACCGATCGTCTAGGACAGACAGAAAGTTATGTTTCTTATGTTTCATAAATCGATAACTGAAGATAGGATCTGCTTAAACCTGTGAACATACAGGTTATATAGTTATAAGTTATATATCTGTGTGCAGGGGCTGCTGAGGCAGACCGACGCAGAGCACCCAGACTACTATCTGCTGCTGGTGTGCATCCAGCAGTTCAGGTCCTTCACAGCTCAGTACCACCACCTCCTCCAGCACAACCAGGAACTTCTGCTGCACAACCGCAAGGAGGCAAAGAGGTCAGGAATACCAGTCTATACAAAAAATAACACTGCATGCATGCTTAAGAAGTAAACCAAAATGAAGAGTAAAGCACTATACTGTGTCCCCTGCAGGTCTAACATGAAACAGCTGTTGAAGACGATGGAAAGTGGGATTCAAGCAAACAACATTGGCTCACCGTATCCTGGCAGCAGTGCCATGATGTGAGAATTTTTACAATCTTCACTAACCAGCTAACATAACCACATTGGCTTTATAAGAGATTCTTGCTGTAAAAAGCTGCCTGCTGAGCCTGCCTGAGTTCATGAGTCTTCTTCTATGAATCATCTGTCTTTCACAGAGACCATGCTAACCAGGTGAAGCGGACCAAGCAGCGTCTCCTGGAGCAGATCCAGTCTCATCGTTTCCAGGACTGGGACCGGGACCAGGAACCCGAATCTCATAGTTATGATGCAGAGTGGCCCTCTCAGCTGCCGTTCTTCAGCCCAGACCTGGACCCACGGAACCACAAACCTACAGGTCTGTGGCCACAAGAGCTGATAATCTTTCTGTGGTTTCTGCACAATTAGACATTGTTCTTTGGTTGATCTTAAGAGGTGTCACCGTTCAAATTAAGTACTTTTCACAACAGTGTCAGAAAATGTTTTTTGTCACTTTCTGACACTCACAAACTGATCAGCACACCCAGTTAAAGTATGGTTCATGCTTGACGCAGTGTTCCTGGTTCATGGGTGCAAACGCCTAAAGGGACGCCATTATGACTCTTGTATTGCGTCTGTGCATGCTCTGGAAGTCGTTGTGGTGCATGGTCATGTATCTCTGAATATTTGAGACTGTGCCCACTGCATGCAGGACTCTTTGTTTCCAGATGAACACATTTGAAAGTAGAAGTCTGTAGGATCTGTAGGACCCTTCGTTTAGAGATCACAGTGATGGTCAAATATCCTTAATGGCTTTACGGACAGCTCATGTCCTCTTGCATCGCTGGGTGTTTTGGAAAATACTGCAACATCTCTGGTCCACCTTGGTAAAGGAAGGTCTTCCTAGTCATTATATCTTGTTGTCCAGACAGAAGGAGATGGATACAATTTGACATCAGAAAATCCAATAAATGTTAAGAACCAAGTCCAGGGCACAGACCTCAGTGTCTTAGGTCAACAAACTGACTTGAGTAAACTCAGTATCTTGATGCCAAGGTGTCTGTCCCATGTCATATCTGCAGGTGTTGTAGCTCTGTTTGTTTTTTCATGATGCCACTTTGTGTATCCCATTTAGGGATTCAGCAGAAACAGTTGTACAACCCATACCACTTAAATGCCTTTGGGATAGCAGCAATCATCCAATCAACCAACCTTTGGCTTTCAGGTCTTGGCAGTATCCCAGAGAGTGGGTCATCTGAGAGGTCCATGTCATGTCAGCACCATCAGCCCTCCAGACCCGCAGACTTCCGTCAGGTTCAACCAGGCTCTGCTCTGGCCGATGCCCTCGGAGAGTTCCTTCTCCCTCCAGACCCCCCAGGGATGGAGAGCCTCTACGAAGAGGAGGGAGGCTCCTTTCATGATGGGTCCATATTCGACCGCTGCTCCTCTGCCTCTTCAGATTCCTCCATCGACATAGCCTTCGTGAAGTGCCCCAGAGCGTCGTCTGCACCGCATCATGCCATGGCAGCAAATGTATCGACAACCCGTGACGTCTTTGGCAATGGTGGAAGCCAGGGCAACGGTTATGGCAAACTGCGCAACCGGGGGTGCGTGTCTCCAGATGAAGCTGTGATGATGCGCCGCAACCAGCATCGCCCCCTTCAGGCCAGCCAGCGAAAGAGCAAGGTGAGCTTGTTTGAGCTTATGTGGAAAGATTTCCATATATTTAAATGTGTAAAAACAAGCATGTGCGTCTCTCTCTGCTGTCTAGTCCCTGAACGGCCTGCAGATGGAGAACACAGTGAGTGGTCTGGATGGTGCTCCTCTATCAGACCACCTCCAAAGGGTGGGACTGGGCAGCCATGCCAAGCTGGAGCGTCAGGGCAGCAAGGGCAGCAAAGGGTGTCCCACCCCATCCCGTAAGATCCACAGCCCCCCGGGGAGCAGAGTGGATACCGACAAACAGAGCGACGATCTTCATGGGCTGCTCAGCGTTGTGAGTTTAAACAAAGATACAAACAGATCCCACTTTCTTTTAAAACCCATTAGAAACATTTACACTTGAGCAATGGCCTCAATCCTTTCTCATTTGTATATACAGCCAACATTGTCTTATGGAGATAGAAACACGATGACTGGTACCAAATGTATTCAAATGATGAATGAAATATTGTGTTCGACCCCACCAGGACTCTGGTTTCCAGTCATGGGGGGACGAGTCAAAGTGGAGGGGCGGGACGGAAGACAATAACCACACTTCTTTTAGTGAGAGGAGTCGGAAGCAAGAAAAAGGAGGTTTCAGGAGCTCGTTTAAGAAACTCTTCAAGAAGAAGTAAGAATAAAACTGTTGCATACTATAGCTGCCAACCTCTGAACTGTCAGTAAAAGGCACAAAGAAATATTTTTGCCTCAGTTTTTGTACATTACCACTCTGACATGGAGGAAAATTAAGCCTGCTTTTTCTTTCTCACAGGAGTAGTGATGAGAAGAAAGAGAAGGGAGGCGAGAAAACACCAGAAAACCAAAACGGCGAACATGAGACACCGGGGAAAAATGCCAAACTGGTACATCTGGATATAAACCGAGGCACAGCTGTATGAACACACACAAACACGGTGACAGACTGAGAATTAGAAAGTGTAATACATGCATGTTTAAGATACATACGAACAAAACAAGTATGTACAACATAAGGTTGTTTTTTTTTTTTTACATTTATAAGCTATATAAATGCTGTACAGGCAAAAACCATTTAGCTAAGCAACTTTTCCTCTAATATTTTCCAAGTATAAATGGGATTTTTATGTGAAAGACACAGTCCTGCCCCTGGCCTTCATACTGAGGGAAAGCACTTGATATGGTTGTACTGTGGAGGCCATTTTTTTCTTGTTGGTTTGTTTTGGGTTATTTTAGTTATTTTCTCACACTTAGTAAGAGTACAGAATCACTTCCCTCCACCAAAACTACACAAAAGCTTGAGGTAGCAATGCAGTATAATTTCATTTGTTTTGAGGTCACGTTAGATTTAATGTGACAGAAATTCAATTAGCAGTTAAAGACCAAATTAAACTTTTTATTTTCTTTTTATCAATAACGTGGTAACAAACTTGACCACTAGAGGGTATAGTTTGACAGTATCCATCCCCATACTGTAAATAGCTACGCTCTACCTCCAGTTTCTAAATGTTTTTCAGAGAACTGACTACTTTCTTTTCCATTTTTCTCCTACATATTTTGTGCAAGTCAATATTGACTTTTCAATTTTCATTATGGGAAACAGGAAATTTAAATGTCTTAAACCATTTCACCAACTCAACAGACATTTTTCAGTTTCACTCCAGTCTGTCTGCTTCATGTCTTAAGCTCTAACCAGAAAACAATCATATTGTGCATTTACTCAGGAGAAGAAACATTAAACTGTTTTTTTTTGTGTACAATTTTATGCGTTTGAGCGTTTTGTTTAGAGGCAAGACAGTAAATGTTTTTCCTTGTGACGTTTCCATGCAGTGAACATAGAGATGAATGTGACAATCAAGAGACATTGAGAATGTTCAATAAAAATCCACACTGTAAATTCATTACGTTCTCAGCTGGTTCCCTTTCCTTAAATGTCCTCTGAGACATATTTGTGGGTTTGGAAAATTAACTTGAGTTAAGTTTCAAAGATCCAATCTTCAACTGATAACGTTAACTTTTACTCTGACAGGTTTATTGCTCTCATAAGACATTTACAATCACAGACTTTCTTTATCTGTGCATCACCTCATGGAGACGGCCTGTAACTTTAGCAGGCTGCAGATTCTTCACTTGGACGAGCTGTTTGATGCTCGTTAGAAACACAAACTTCTTCCACCAGCAGACAAGGACAATTACTGTATCACACTATCCTTCAGTGGATATTGAATAAACACAATAATACAATCAGACTTCTGTTTTTTAAGCACCAAATACCTTCAATGTTTACCTTTAACACTTGTGCTTTTTTGCCGTTGCATATTAAAATGTCTTGCATAAAAAAAAGCCCATCAGAAAAAAAAAACACACAAGACAACAAATGGCTGAGTTCCTTCTTTTTAATGTGTTAACATGTCATCTCATAAATCTGTTACACTTCTGAACCAAAATATAGGCAATTATACAGTATGTAAAACAAACCCATTTTTATTTTACACTATGTACATTTCATAACGTGTGCATTGCATTATGAAAACAAAAGACAAAGGTGATGTAATAGCGACAGAACAGAGGAGACTTGTTGTGTTTTGTATCGGGAGCAAACCTGGATCAAACAGCATTTGCGTAATAAGTCATCGGTGTTTACTTGAATCTGTTCGGAGCACCAGACAGACGGGGCTCACCACATGGAAACTATGAGTGGGAGAAAGAACAGGTAATCCAGGGAAAGTGATCTTAATTTTGAAGTTGAGATAAAAAATCCACATATCTGGTGCCCGATGAATTATTTGTCACATGATTTCAGCCAGGAGTTATAGACAAAAAAAAAAAAAAAAATCAACAAATGGAAAGCCATGTTGGCACCTGCTGTAGGGGATTATATCATCTATGACAGCAGAAATGATCATCGAGCATCGTCTTCAGTCCCACAGAAATGTACTGTGTTATTCTGCAAAAGGGACAGTTTCACCAAAATTAAAAAATCTGAACCCCACAAGGAAAAAAAAAAAGGTATTAGATTTTATGACTGATTTTATAGTCTGTTTCAGCTAAGTCAATGCACACTTTCCATGATTTTAAATGTGCAGCTATGATACAGGATGAGATTTTTGGGGGTTTGAGAAGTAAATAAATTCAAAGCAATTGTATATTTTAGAAAAGAAAGAAAACCTTTAAGTCATTTTTAGTGGAATCTCTCATCCACTTCATGGGATAGGCTTTAGTTTATCGATTTCTCAACTCTTCATTAACATACGTGAACTGACAGGACAAAGACATTTAGACGAGTCGCAAATAACATGTTTTAACAGAAACCTTAGACGATGTTTATGGCTGTCTTTTGAATCAGACATGTATTTATTTTTCATCGAGGACATACCACAAGGTAGACTATCTAAATTTGGCCATAACGATTTTATATCTTGGCATTACATTACGTGTTCTTTTACGTCAACCGAGCCGTGACGTAAAAGGGATGAGTGATACATTTCTTTCTTAAAAAAAAAAAAGTCTGTTTGGATATTCACTGATATTTTAACCAACAGAGTGTCAAGGAACTAATAAAATTAAATGAGCCCAAATATGAAAAATGATTAATTAGGCTTAATGGCTGAAGATGCCAATATGAGGCGATTTAATAAACTTGGTAGAACAAATGTCTTTTTGACAATGAATGAACAAACTGATGGATAACTGTCTTAGTTAAATAACATGATTGTGTGAATAAAATCTGTTTGCAGCTCTGAAACTATGACACGTCTGTGTTGGCAGGAAGCACATGTTAGCATGATCGCGGCTAAAACTGCTCATCTGGAGCACCGATTCACTTTAAAGGCAGTTTGAAAGAGTGCTAATGCATCTTAATGTTTGGTTTTGATTTAAAAGCTTTTAAAGAGAACATCCTGGTTTACATATATTAATTGGGAAAGTCTTAGTGTGCTCTGCTTTTGAGTTCAAATGCGACATTTCTCTCGTCTGTGGCGGATGTGTAGTTAAATTACAGCCATCATACAGTCCTTTGAAGGGCGCCACATTAGGGAATATATTTCTAATCCAAATTTATCACATGATAATTAAGTGTAGTGTCTTGATATCTTGTATGATTCATATTTGTAAGTACAAGCAGAGCTCTGTAGTATTTTAGGAAAGTGTTCACAGGCCATAATGCTTTTTATTTTGGGGCCACACGTTGAAAATAAACGACTAGATGGCAGCAGAAATCAGGTTACCAACTTTTTTAACTTTTTTCAAGATAATCGGTGGTAACCTACATCTTTACGGTCTAGTAGTTACTCATGTGAAGAGCAGATGATTAACTTTTAAGTGTTTCAACAGTCTTGCATGTGGTTTGTTCTTGTTTGCATATTTACTTTATTTGGTGATGGATGAACTCGTAGCTTGTTGGTTCAGTTGGTTACTAACTTTTTATCTGTCTTCTGTCTTTTTAAACGGAAAAAAAAAATGAGAAACCCGATTCCTGGAATGCGGTCTGCTTAAAAAAAAGAAGCCAAACGATTTAAGATTTTAGGTTTAGCGACGTTGTCTCAGTCGGGTTCAGCTAAACTAGTGTTTGCGTCCTCTGAAGCAACCTGTAGCGTCACAGCTTGTAAAGACTGGTAGTGTACGGCCACATGTAGACTGCTACACACCACACAGTGCACATCCACATGCATGTAGTGATCTCTCATACAGATGCCGGCCTTTATAAAGTCACAGCGATGAAGGCTGGAGTCTTAAAAACTTCTTAGAATATGACTAAAATGGATAAAAAACATTTGGATTTACACAGAAATTGAATTTCTCGTCTGTAACTATAAATTTCTTTCTGGACTAACTTCTGTTCTACAAGCATTCATTGTTAAGTGTTTCACATTAACTAGAGAAATTTAAACTTCCTGAGCTTACTTAATGTAAGACTAAATAATTAAACTGGATCTCGTTATTTTAACAGACAAAACCAGTAGTTATATTTGCATTTAACAACTGTGACAGTGCTTGTTTAATGCTAATAAAACAACTGTTTTTAATGAAATGTGTTCAGTGTTGCACACACCCCTAGCCAGAATCTTGTTTTAGCTTCTTAGAAAAGAGAAGAAAATGATTTTTTAATTTGGAGGCCAGTAGAACAGAAACTAGCTGAGAATGAGAGTACTTCATTTTGCTGTACATTAAATGTTTGATCCGACCTTTATGTGACCATTTTGTGGCATGATAAATCTTCTTTGAGCAGTATTTTTTTTAGCTATTTTATATTATTTATTTTTATTATTTTGTAATTATTTATTAAACTATTTTTAGTGTTTTGTTTTATCATCTTCAGAGTACCAGATGGGAAGACTTTTCTGCCTCTGGTTTTTAAAATTGTTCCAGATTATTCATCATCAAACTCCTTTTATATGGTGCACTCATGTGTATTTCCACAGAAGTTCAATTTAAAGCTTGATGTGATCGCTGATATATACCAGGTCTGCTGCATAAATAAATATTTTTTTCCTTCTGTGTAAATCCAACTTTTTTCTTGTTTTTTTAAATGTGTTGGTGCTCTTTTCAAGTAGCCTCGGACAGAAAACTGTCACTTGTTAAAGACCAGATCTGTACATGATGCACTTGTATGTGCATAATCTATGTCTACACACACACACACATACACACACACACACACTGTGCATACACACAAGGTCATATATTATGACATCACATTTGTTTGTCAAATACCTTTTTCTCTGTGCAAATTTTTAACACCAGTGGTTCAATAAAAATAAAAAAATAGCATAAAAGGAAAAAAAAATCTGATTAAAAGAGTGTAAAAAAATGAAATTGGATGATGTCAAAATAGGATAAACTTAAATGAACAGAAACAGTAAAATCCCCTGCCCTGACGATGAAGTTTTGATGGTGAGGCATGCAAAACGAAAAATGACCAATCAGTGCTGCTTCCTGTGTTTGCTCGGTCCAATCCTGAGCTCCAGATTGTTATTAAGAGTGATATCTGATTACTAAAGCTGTCCGTCTGAGGAGACTGCAGGGGGTCTCTGCTTCCCGACCTTCGTCACATGATCAGGGAACCAGGAAGTGAATCTACTACCCCGTCGCTGCTCCGTGCCTGTCTGTCTCTCTGTTTGTCTCCACGGTTGTACAGACCAACTATACACACGCCTATCTACATGACCAGTCTTTTTAGTGTTCGTCTCTGTCAAAAAAATACTACATTTATATTTACAACAATTAAATAGAGGTCAATTAAGCACTTGTGTGGTGTGGTGACGGGTATCAGAATTTGATGCTAGCAGAGGTGGCGAAGCTTTTTAGTCTGTTTTCTCTTTTTTTTTATCCTTTTCTTTTTTAAAAAATAAAAAAAACAAATAAAACAGGAAAGCCATCCTGGTTGTTAAAGTTACATCATGCCACAATAAATAAAGGTGTAGTTTTAAAAAAAAAAGAAAGAGAGAGAAGAGGAAAGAGGAAGAGGGAGACAGAGCAAAGGACGATGAAGGAGAGAAAAGGTTTTTCTGTGCAAGGTGGCTCTTCTGTGAAGCTTTAGCGCAAGTAGCAGTAGCAGTAGTAGTAGTATGTGTAGAGCTAGTAGTAGAAGTAGTGTTGAAGTCAGACTTCTGTGCTGGATGCGGTTTTCCCAGTGTGCAGTATGCAGGGGGAAGAAGTTGGGATGGTATCGGGGAGGATTCTGGGTTAAAGTCGCCCTCGCAGGGTGCAGAGAAAAGATTCCTCATCTATCTCAACCCAAAATGGCCTCAGACCAGCAGTTTTAAGCCCTCGCCCTGTCAAGAAACGGGCCCATGACCCGCTGCCCTACTACGACACGCTTAAACTAATACACATGTAACACTTGCGGTGCGTCTTGCGTGTCCGCAACTGGGAATCCACATCTGCACCCACGAACGGCTCGGCTCCCAGTGACGCGGTCCGACGGGAGGTTTGAGTGGGTAAGCGGCGGGTTTGGGCTGAGCGTGTCTCCCGGGTTGCTCACTCCCTCGTGCGCATTAGTGGTAGGCTGTTTGGGGAGTGTGTCTATGTGCGTGTGTGTTTGTGTGCGCGTCGTCTCAGTAGCTGTTCTCGTGGCCCGCCAGGATGTAGAGGTTGCTGTGGGCTGTGGGGTTGTCTGTGGGCCTGCTCTCCAGCACCACCACCCTGCAAGACAAACACACACAGAGCCCAGAACACAAGCACACACATACAATATTCAGTTAGATTCAAGGAAAATAAACAAAAAATTAAGCAGTCTTTATTGCCTTTTAAGTCCCAGACTAAAGGACAGCCCAACCTGCGAAATCATTTTTTCAGTTTTCCTTCCAAAATTCAATACAAGCCTGAGGAAGTGTTAATGCTCAGTAAAGGCCCAGGATTTATTGTAGAAATATGTGCAGACAGAAAGCAACCCATACAGGATATGGTCCAAGCCTGTAAAAGCCCTATTATTTGGAAAAGAGGCAGCAGAGGGAGATGACTTTACTCTGAGGGAAACTGGTTTAACAGGGACCCGAAGGCTCGCACATTCACACGACGTAACTTTAAAAAAAGGGATTCAGCTGTTCAGTAATGAGACAATAGACACCAAAATTATCCAGGTCATATAAAAGTAACTCCAGGTGGTTCAAAAACGGTTGTATTTTGTGCTGTTTATACCAACTCCAGACACAAAACTGCTACAGCTGCTTCAACTTCAAAATAGTGCCAAATAAAAATAACGTTAGCATCAGACCAGTGAAGATGATTTTGGTGTCTATGCGGTCATAACTTAACAGGAAAAAAAAAAAAAAAAAAATCAAAAATATTTGGTGAATTTCCCCCACACACACACTCTCTCTTCCTCTCACAGTCTCAAAGCTCCTGATCAATGATCTCGAGAGTCCCGACAGAAAGAGGCGGAGTTTCTGGCTGGCGGCGGCCAGCGAGCAGTGTACCTGGGCAGAGCGAGGCCTCTGTCTTGGTCTGGATCTCTACAGTCTGCACGTCTTCAGTGATGAGACATCAGAGAGGATATTAACAGAGACCTATGTGTGTTTGTGTAATATGTATGAAATGAGGAGGAGGTGTGTGTGTGTGTGTGTGTGTGTGTGTGTGTTTCTCACCTGTCTGATCCCAGTAGTCTGAAGATGCGTGTGCTGTCGGAGATCTCCTGGGTGATCTGATGAATACAAGAGGAGCAGACAAATAACAAGGAGAGGCACAAAGTCAAGGTCAGAGCTCTTCAGGAGAAACCAGTCGAAATGTCCTCATTTAGGATGATACCAGTGAGTAAAATAGAAATGATCTGACTGATCAGTTACTGCTTAAATCAAGCCTGATGTTTATAGCAAAATATTTGGATAATGGTCTTTAGAAATAAGTGAGACAAATAAGTAAAAAGGCTTTTACACCAGGAGAACTACAGCAGTGTCAACAAACTTGTAGTAAAATGGCGGCAAAGACACCGTCACTGGCAGTTACATCTGAATAAAGTATAAATGAAGTGCACACAGTATGAATCTCACCTCATTGGTCTTGAAACTCCGTCCCTGCATGCCATGCCTCCAGAAGGCCAGTACACTGTCTTGGAGACAAACTGCAACGAAACAGAGATTAACAATGATAAGGATTATCACGATGAACCGCAAATAAGCTTGTATTATACAAATTCACTAAAAGATGTGCATGTCAACGTGTCACTGTGGTACATTTGTTTTTTCTTTACCTGTGGATTCAATCTGGAAGTTGAAGGTGAGCTCGGCTGACAACTTCCTGCTGGATTTCAACCTGCCCTGGAGGTTCACTATCTTTATACACCCTGTTGAGAGGAGGGACAGAAAAGTGAAGCTGAGTAAAATCCTGTCAAATTTGTTGCAAAAACCTCTTTATGCTGGCCTGAAGTAGTTGACACAGTACAAATGCACAGATATTTGTGTTACTCACTGTCGAGGCAGACTAGGATAGTGTCTCTCTCTAGCTGAGTGACATGGATCACACACGTCTGCGGTGTGTCTGCAGAGAGAAAGATGAGAGCGGCGAGTTAGCTGGGCCTCCGTGCCCCACACAACAACGCCTCAGAACAAATCAAGTGCTGTCAGATTAACGTAAGAGATACAGTCAGTCTGTTCTCACCTGCTTCTGTGAACCAGGAGGAGGTAGAGTTGGGGTTGACGGTGCCGAACCGGACCACCTGGTTGAGTTCGGTGCCTTTACTGACCGCCACACAGATCAGAGGGTAGGTCTGCTCCGGGACCACCAACATCTCAAAGACCTCCAACGGACACGGCAACGGGAAGTCGATGTTCTGCAGAGTAGATGACGAAACAGTATGTAAGAAAGGGAAGCTTCCTTAGTATTATCTGTTGTCTCTGAAAATATGGGACTACTGACAAGTCAGCAGTGTGTGCTGCAACAGAAAGACGCAACTGTGTTTTAGCAGCAGCATCTGTGGCAATGAAGTTTGTGGGTAACAGTGCTGACACTCATACAAAATCTTCTAGAGATTAAATTGCAACATTTTCCAACACTTTAATCTTTGAAAACCATCAACATTAGACCAATGTTAGAAAATGTTCCTGTGTGTTAAATATCATCATGTTTTGGAGCAAAATAAGGTACAACAGGCGGTCAGAAGACACAAATGTGAGATTCTGAAGAGAAAAAACTCACCTTGATGAGCATGAACTTCTGCATGGACTCCACCCACTCCAACAGCATGACACTAGACTGAAAGGCTCCACACAGGTACTTATGGCCTGTGTACGGGTTACGAACTGCATGAAAAAAAAGGTTATGAGAACTTAGTAGTGGCTTTGTTTGTGTGTGTTAAACTCAAAAGTATATATTGAAGTCTCACAGTGCTGATAAATACTGTTAAGTTCCTCCTTAACTAAAACTCACCTACGCAGCACTTTTGGCAACCTTTAGTGTCTGGAATTTTATTTGACACAGCAAACTTCCTATAAAGAGACAAACACAGAAATCAGTGTTATTCAAAAAATGCTTTTTATGTTAAAATCAGCATCATTTTACACACTGGATTCAAACTGACATGAATATTCTGTTTTCACTGAAAGTTATTCAAATACGACGCAAGACAGATACATGAAAGAGTGGTGGAGGAGGTGGAGAGGATTAAGATGATGTGATCAAAGGAAAATGTACTTTTTGAAATGGCTGATTGACCTCCTTTTCAAAGAGTTACCTGGGAATCATCTTGTCAGGCAGCTTGTGTGTGGGAATGGCTACTGGTAACTTCTGTAACTGTCTGGCCTGTTCGAACAGACCGGTCAGACTATGAGAGTACAGCTGAGAAGCTTTTCCTGCAATGAATAAAAAAAAAAGAGAACAGAAGAGAGACTTTAGATACAAGATGTATAATTCTGTTATACGAAAATAACAATTTATAACAACATGTTATAGCTCACCAGATATGGAAAGAAGACAATTGTTCATGACATATAGCCAGGTACACCGCCGAGGAAAGAGCTGCAGACAAATGTAGAGAGAGACGAATGCAGCAATTTAGCACCATAACACAACTAACATGAATCATTTGTCTAAGATACAAAGACAAAATATGTAGATTTTTTAAAATGACAGTTTTATAGAAAAAAAAAACACATACAAAAATTACTACCACTGGAAAGCATGATTAAGTAATTTCTTGCATATGGCAGAATAAAGTACAAACCAAACTGTAAGGAGGGTGAAAAGCACATTTAGTGTTATCTTTAAATGCATCATCTCTGGTCTCACCTGCTCCATCGAGGTCTCATGCAGTTCATTAAGGTTTAATGTGTAGATTCCCTCTTCGGCTCCAAATATCAAATATTGGTCTGAAACACAAAAACAAACTTTTTACTACTTCTTAAAGCAAAGCCACAGCTTATATTAGACTGACACTAAAAAACACCCTGGCCCATGAAGGAACAGGTCAGGTTATAACTCCTCATTCATTCATCATCATGATGTTACTGGTTACCTCTGGTGTCGGGATTGATCCAGGAAGTGGCACAGTGGATTTTCAAAGGGCAGCCGTTGAACACCTTGGAGAAACAAGCACCCATCTGCAGACAGACGAAACGAATGAACATGATGCAAATGATGAATGAATGACTCCACAGATTATTTGCTGACCGTTCTGCAGGTTATGATGTTCGAACAACAGAACACGGCATTAAATTAAATATTGATATTCCTTCCAGGGTTGTTTAAGTTTTCCGGAGGAGTACATATCATCTAAATATCAGATTGGCTTGATGTAGACTTAACCAAGTAAAAAATACAATTTAATGCGACAGATGTGAAGCAGGCTATTAAATACGATAGTATATCCTTGAAAAATGACTTTCACGTATCAGAAATGTAAATAAATGTAATGTAATATCGTAATTTCTCTCCACAGTATCACTCACAACTGTTTTTGTAAAAGAGAGCAGAAAGAGACAGTCACTTACATGGACTTTAGGTGTTGGGGGGAGGCCATTACTGATCGGCTTCTAGGACAGACAGATTAACACACGCACACACAGACATAGTCAGTTAGCACTGAATTATGAACACACTGTAAGTGAACCTAACATTTGGTGGCATCATTTCACAAGAAGAGGAAAGTGCAGCTGTAAACACACGAGCCCCTAGATTTTGTTACAGCAACAACAATTCCCACAAATGGTAAAATTTCATCCAAAAGTTTTGAGAAAAGAAAAGTTTTGCCAAACATGCACAGTGGGTGGTCATTTCCTTTGAATCTAGAGGAGCTATTGGCTGCACTGACAGAATAAATCCCCTGTGCATTGTGTAATTGTAGTAATGGGGTCACTGAAAGCAAACTTGGTGAAAACATCAACACTGGAACTTCCTCAAAGGTCTCTGGAGGTCCCAGAGTGAAGTCTGCTTACCGGGACATCCTTCTTGTCTTTCCGTATGGGGACACTAGGGGGCATAGTGGACTGTCTTTCTGCTGGACTGTCCCTTTCTCCACTGTGTGGAGAGTTCAGCCCATTTCCTACAACAACAACAAAAACAACAGCAGAGACACAACTTAAAGTGTGAATGAGAAACTAAGAGAGTGTGAGTGTGTGTAAAGGACAAAGAGAGAGAGAGGGAGAGAGAATACACAGCTGTGTGTTTGAGGAAAAATGTGAGTGAAGACACGGAAATAGACTTCGCTGCAGAACACAGTGCAAACACTCACTGACATTTTGTCGTACATATAGTTTGTTTCGATGAGAGCGATCTAATCTGCAGGGCTGAAGACATGTAAGAGTTAAACTAAAACAGTAACAAACAAACTACTGGGAGCAGAGAGGGAGGGAAGGAGGGAGCAGACTAGCAGGAAGAATACAGAGGATCAAATATAGTCACGAGCAAAGGAAGGTGTTAATGCACCACATACAACCTGCTGGACATGGATCAATATTGGTCAATTATTACTAGTAGCTTTGTCTACTAACACTAACACTCTGACCAACAAATCTGCAAGCCCAACAGTAAAATAATGACATTTTTGGGGCTATGGATAAAAATATCTTCTGTCTTGACTCGGAGAACGACACTCACACAAATATGCACACACACAGCCAACTCCACCAAAGTGCGCCTGCTGAAGGCTTAAACATAGCTGCATATTTCAAACCTTTGTTGAAATATTTTTCCAATTTGATCTCTGATCTCATCTCCAAACACCACAGTTATTGTCTTCAGAGACAAAGCTGGTTCCAAATACAACATGTAAATGTTTTGGTCTAATTTCTGCACAGCCAATGAATTAGAGTTAAATACAGATTTGTTAAACAACTAAATTATGTTGTAATAAGACAAACCTATACTCTATCAATCTAGTGAGAAAGTAGGTAAACCACAGGAACAAATTTGTGCTAATTATTTGGTTAAAGAAATTAAAAGACAGAGTTTAATGTACTGCGGCTTATAATATAATACTCTTTTCCTTCAATGAAAATAATGAAAATAGAAACTTAGAGTATCATTTAACATGATTAAAACGCTGGAAATTATCTGATGTAAACAGTATGTTAATGTGGAGGAAAATTTGTTTTTTCCTGTTCAGCTTCCATCTTTATTTAGTGGTGTGTTATCTTTAGAAAAAATTGCCTAAAAAATAAATATCACTGTTTGAACTACTGCTTTGATCTAAGGTTTTCTCAATGAGCGTTCAATGAGCGTTCAATGAACATTTATAAAGCTGGTAACAGGAAGAGACCAGATTTGATCTAAGCTGATTCTCATGCTGATTAAAATGTGAGAATCAGTGTTACAACGCCCCTTTAAGGAAGACACAAGGGCAGCGATGTGTGTGTATACTAACACTCAGATTGACTTGCTTGCTATCATATATCATGTTATATGTTAGATCACTATCATGCTTGACTTCTGATGAGCCAGACAATGTTTTCTCCTCTTCCTTCTTCCTCCTAGGAAGCGAGGGGAAGTGGTAGCAGTGTACTAGCTATTGACTGATTGGATTAAACAACCAATCAGACTTCACAAAAAAAATGACAAACACTTATATTGAGCAGGAGCTGATGGACGGAAGAAACTATGAACAAAAAAAATGTAAAAGTACTATTATTAATGGACTTATGAAAACAAGGAAATCAGACTACGACTAATGGGAGACCACACAACCAATTGGAGGGGACGACAGGGTCTGCGGACACTACCGATCTATCAAATGGCTGCTCTTACTCGCTTCCTTTTCCTCCTCTTTTTCCTGCTCCTCTTTCACCTCCTTCAGCACCTCCCACGCCTCCTCCAGCTCCTCCTCTGTGTGAGGCGTGTGGAGCCACTCCCAGAAATGCCTAAAGCTCCCATCATCCTCAGGGGCAGAGTTTTCCACGTCCGTGCGCTTGGGGCTCTCGTTACCTAGGCTACTGCGGCGGTGGGGCGGCAGCTTCGGGGGCGGGGGCCGCGGGGGCACGTGGGAGGCAGGCCTGGCGGGGCTCGCCGTCTCTGGGGCCGGACAGCGTTTGATGGTCCCTCCTCCTCCTCCGTCGTCCTCGCTGTGTGACTGGCTATCGTCCTGTTTTTGTTGTTGCTGCTGTTGCTGCTGTTGCTGCGGCGGCTGTTGGGACGAGCAGATGGACTTGGGCTGAAGGAAAACATGGATAAGGACAAAGAGTCAACTCGTTAATCATATTCTGGGCAGTAAAATCCTTCAAAATTAAAAAGCGAGCATCTCACATTTTCAAGGACACGTTAGAAAATCAGACTAAGCTACATCCTCAAATGACAAGTCACTCGTGTTCATACCTTGGGAGGAAGCGGGGGTGGGACCTTTGGCCTCATGATGGTGCTTGATTTACTGAAGAATGAGAAGACAGAGGATTTGAGACTGCTTGATGAAACACTCATAAAAAAAAATGAAAAACACACAAGAGTGAGGAGTACACCAAAACAGTATACACATTTGTCAACATGTCACGGCCGAGGCTATGGTTGAACTTGCTATTTAAAAAGTAATTTTGTCTTTGATTATAAAGGGAGGGATTATATAGTCTAGCATCCTTATATTTCTTCTAAAAATCCTTCTTGTGCTAGAGGTTTAAAAATCTTACTGTTTCTTTAAACTGTCCTTTGGTAAACAAGCTGGATCACATCCACACAAAGAAGTACTATCACATTGTTTAACTCGACCTGTGAAAACATTTTCTGTGCATCCAGACCAGACTAGATGTGGCATTTTAAAATCACAAGTACAACCATAGCCTGATGCTATTTGACACTGAGACAGACATGTGAAAACTGCTTTAAAAGGTTATTCACTACCTACTAAGTGAAACTGACACACTAGAGTCTCTGAGAACAGGAGCGCTGACACTGAGAAACTGATAATATGACAACAGTCAGTGTTGCTTACGGTCATGCTTAAGTTCCAATAGTTCAACAGCTTCAATAATTTATGCTTAATTCAGTGTTATTAATACAGAGATACCACATTTTGAGGGTTCTTAAAAATTGGCAGTCAAAAATTTGACAGTAGATCAGCACTATATTCACAGAGACTTTACCCATTCTGCCTTACAGACTACAGATTTTTGGAGCCACTTGTTAATGACTTGACAGACAAACAACCAATCAGAGCACACAAATCAAAACAGACAGAAGCTGGGGGCCCAATCACAGTGAACACCAACAAAAATCACAGTGATTCAGGTGAATGGCGAGTGGCTAGCATCCCTAATGTAAACTTTAACTGACACATTCAGAGCTGGGGGCAGCTAAAGTCTGTTTGATGTTGCCCACCAACTGAGCGTGTTAAGCAAAGAATACAAACAATATTTTGGAAAAAGTGGCTTGGTGGTTGGTGGCGAAAGGCAAAGAGCCTCCTTCAGAAGAGCATTTAAAGGTGCGGTGAAAAAGAAATGGAGAAGGGGAGCTTGTCCATGACTATTGTCTTGAACTGGATCTATGTTAGTTCAGGCCTTTTTTTGTGACAAGGTACAGAATTAAATTTTGTTTTCAATAACATGTGACTTAGCAAATGCATGTTGCTAGTCACAGCATGGTTAGATTTAGCTAAAATCTAAATGTTTAGGCCCATTATCTGGAGGTACTGGAGAGTCTCCAATGGGTCAATTCATCCATAAATAATTAGTTTATTTTACATGTTTATAGCCACGTACAGTTGCTCTGATTCCACTTTAATTTCCCCGCTGTGGGACTAATAAAGGAATCTGAATCTATTGGCTGCAGTCAATTTAGGAATTCAGGGTCTTTCTATTTTTACAATCATTGTACTGTGTGTTCTTGGGCCTTTCTGACTGCAGTGGAAAATAAATGTCTACAAAGAACGCTCTGGTCTGCCGCAGACATTTGGCTTTAACACAATGAGGGATGAGGCTGGACGCCAAATCTACAGTTTTATAGAGGCAGGAGAAGACAGAAGGCAGCGTGAATGCAGGCGCTCACACCCATAAACACACACACACTCACACACGCGCACAGCAAGGAGGCACACAGATGGCGATGCGAGTGGAGAACAAAACAAGACAACGGCAAATAAGATGTCAAGGTCATGAGGATGGGTTATGTGAGCACCAAAACCACACCCAGACCTCATATTTGACGCATCAGAAACTAAAATCCAGAAAAAATTAAATGATGCGATTTCCCAAAATTCGATATGTAGCTTTGTTTACGTGTAACTACAATGTACTCATAAATGCTGAGGTATTTAGCCCTTCCCATGATTATACTTATCCCCTGTCCCTGTGTACTTGTGGAGGCAAAATGTCGAAATAAGTTAAAAAATAAACAAAAACATTTATATATTAACAGCCTCCAGGTGAGTTTTTTGGGTTAGTGTTACTGTTAGTAGCTATTAAACTTCACACAGGACAGTAGTTTAGAAAACACACAAACACAGGTGGCATATGTGGCGTGATGGTGGGTTGTGCTGCACAGAGATGCGTGGATGAAACTGTGGCAAAGACAGGAAGCCTTCCGCCTCATCTTCCTCCCCATACCTCACCCTTTCCTCCCAGAAACGAGGGAGGAACGGGTGAGGGGAAAAGGAAAGGGACAAGGGAGGGAGAGGCTTTCGGTTCTAAGACTGGGAGAGAACTTACTGAGTGTGAGTTTCATCATCATCTGCACCATCATCATCCTCATCCTCATCATCCCCTAAGTGTGCCACATGGCCCCTGGGAGAGGAGGTGAAGATAGGAGGGGAGGTGGGGAGGAAAGGAGGGGTGGGGAGAAAGGGAGGAAGAGAGTAGAAATAGAAGGGTTGGGGTAGGGAGAGCATTAGCGGGGAAGGAGGGGGGAGATTAAGGGGGGAAAGGGAGCGAGCAAAGGGGGTAGGAGATGACAACAGGGGGAGGGTGAGGTGGAAGAGGGGAAGAAGGGAAAGGGGAGGGAGAGCTGAGTGAAGCTTGGTCCACAAACTACCTCTAACCCTTAAACTCTGAGCAGATCTGAAAGGACTGAACACACCTAAACAAAAAAGGAGAATCCCCACCCCCCTTCAAAATCTAATAAATCGGTACGATCGTTTCTACAGAATCGGAAAACAGCCGCAACGTGCTGCTGATGACGTCCGCAAACAGACACGTCTAAACCCAACTGCACTGTTTAAATCTACACAGTCCTTACAGATCTACACATCCTCCACAGCAGACGTCTAACCAGTCAATTCTTAGCAACTTAAACACAATTCATATTCAGTAAATTCTCAAATATTTATCGTATTAACTGAAACTAATCTGCTTCTGTTTTAATTAGATGTTGATGCAAACCTCCTCCATGTTGGCATGTCCAAATCATTAATTTAGCAAAACAACATAAGTAATAGAAATACTGATCTTCCTTGCTACATGACTGCAGTCGCTTCTACGTGGCTTGACGTGATCAGTCTTGTGTTATGGTCAATGAAACTCAATTCTTCCTGCAGATGTTTCACAGTAAAAGTCCACCAAGAAGTGCTTCTGCCTTCTGAGTACCTGGAAGGTTTTTAATGTGAAACATCTAAGCAGGAAGTGTTGAGTTTCATTGACAGACCCCTTACATTAATCAGGTAGAAGTGATTGGATTCAATTACTGAACAAAAAGCTAAACTTGCCAGTGACAGCCATCGACTAAGCCATTGTTTAAACATTTTATTTTGAGAATTTACAGCAATAACAAAGCCTGTCTATCTTGCAATACTGCATATTTCCTTTAGAGACAACTTGTCAAGGTTGTTAAAATGAAAACCTCCATTTAAACTGAATATACCGTAGATTTTATGCCATCCATCTCCATGTCACATATACACTAATCTTTTCTGTTTTTCTTGACAAAACAGGAAACTGAAAAAGCCTTCTCCAAACCATACACTGCAATTTACCAGGTCTGCAAACTACTGACCGACTGTCCCACATTTTCTGAATCAGGAGACGTAATGATCATATAACCTCAAAGACTGAAACAAGGTCGCTGTTGTCTACTTTAGTACTACGTCTGTCCACTGAAGGAGACAAAAGGGGACACAAACTGGGAGCAACTCAGACTAAAGGCACTACATTTTAAGTGTGTAGTCCAACAGCCATACAAAGTACTTTTAATTTAACCTTATCTAGATCTTCTATGTATAATTGATTCAAAAGATCTGGATTTTAAACAGTGAGGGTTTGCAGGGACACAATTAGTCAAATTTAGTTTATAGTGGGATTGTTTAGAGGATATCTTTGTACCATCTGTCTATTGCTGTGAAAACTATCTGTGTCTCTGTTACTACGCAGACCAAACAATTCAGTGAAAAACATTTGTCGTCATCAGATTTGTCTCATAGAAAATAGCAAAGCACAAGAATTGCGATCATCATTATCTCTGAGGCAAGTGAAAGGAATATATCCAGACTTGTCAGTAAAATTGCTAAAGACACCCACTGTAGCTTTGGCTAAAAACTACGTGCGTGTGTGTGTGTGTGGAAGCCATGCTCTGCAGGAAGCTCTACGAAGCACAGCCTTTTCTTGATGACATCAAAGCACGAAGCAAGCCGCAGAGGGGAAAATAAGTCCCACAAGAATCCAAGATGCCGAGGGCTGCGACAGCCTGAAGTCATTACAGCAGCGTTAGTTGCATGTGATTGGCCGAGATTAGTCCTGCCGTTGACAATGATTGGCTGATGGGTGGGCACGGTTAGAACACCAGGAAATAAAAGAGGCCTTCGGTGAATCGAGGATGTGGGAGGAGTCTGGCTTACCTTTGTTGTAGCTCCTCCTCCACTGATTTGAGAAGACTCCTGTTTGTTGGACAAGTGAAGGGAAAAGTTTAAATGAGGGGGAGAATATTATATATAAGATAAATGAGGATAAATATACACATACACATATATCTGGTATCTAAATTCATTCACTGAGCCTGAAAATGGATGCGCTTTTTAGCCCTTTCCAGACTACAGAGGACGTTCTGCAGCCCTGATCTGAACCTGAGCTTTCTGCTTACAAAGCATGGCCGAAAGTAGAGCTCACACAAACACACGGCTTACAGAACATCCTCAAGCTGCAATTATGAATAAATCATCAACCCCACAGCATGAAAAACTCCCTCACACTCTGACTCTCCCTGTGAGTCCACAACCTCCCTCAAGGTTGTGGAGTAACTGCAACTGTAAGAACCGGAGAAAACTGAAGCATCGGAGGGATCGAGAAATGAAAAGAGGTGTGAAAAGAGGAAGAAACAGTTGAGATGAGAAAAAGACAGGTAGAGAGAGAGAGAGAGAGAGAGAGAGGGGAGGAGGAAAGGATGGGAAGCGAAAGAGTGGCTTACTTGTTTCCTCCCAGTAGACTTGGCGAATCGTGCCCGTACTCCAACTGCAAGTCCTACAAGAAAAACAAATTACATTACCTCTGTGACATAATACTTCATGACTAGTTCATTTAAAAAGGTGCTATGTATTTGATTTCTCCAGGGACATAAACAGAGCTGAAGATCTTGGCCAAGTGCCAAACCCCACTGAAATAGTGACTACAAGCGAAACCCTGTGCAACTGCTAAATTACTGCAGAGGCTGCTGCTGTAGCAGCCGTGGTGACAGTTACAGCAGCCTGTTAGACATCATAATAACAATAATAATAATAATAATAATGATGATAATAACAGACAGATGTACATAATGAATGCATGGAAAACTATGAGTACAGATTTGACTCTTGCTGAGTTCACATTGTGGCCTAAAAATATAAATTAAGATGTTATTGACGACAGCAATGCCCTCTTGTCTTTATAGTTTTGATAAAGAAGATGTTTGAGAATGAGGTTTGCTCCTTCCGCTGAGAGATTAAAGCAAATGCCGTCTTCCTACTTTATTATCATGGGAAGAAGTAACAAGTATTGCAGGTTGAAACACATAGATACCTGCAGTCATCCTGCTCAAAATCTGCTGAGTTGTTGTAACACAAAAGTTGGTTTTAAACCAGTTTTTCCTAACCTCATGACACCCTTAGATGAAGCAACATTTGCTTGTCACCTGTTATCGTAAGTCGTGACCTCATACTTAGTCAGTATGCTCCTTATTGTTTTTGTAAACTTTGTCTTTGGGTTTTTATCCTCCAAACTCACTCTCTCACTCGATATACACACACTGTGCCTTGTTACTGCTGCTAAGCTATGGCTGGACAATGGCTGTTCAGGGGACGCCTCATATATATTTTGCAATTCATGTTTGTCTGAAAAGTGGCTAAATATTAAATGTGACATTAAATACAAAAACACAACTCAGCAAAGCTTTTAATATATGATATAATATATTATTATTATATTATATAATTATAATATGTGACTGAGCATCCTTGTCCAAATCAAAAGAATGAAAACTCACTTTGACATCTGTTTAAATGAAGCCACAATATGAAAGCAGTGTCATGTCACAAACACTTTCTTAAAAATAATGACATTATGCAACAAGCGTGCAGAGGGAAGCACACATACTGCAAACAGAGAGATACACACAAACACACATTGTACAGACAGACACACACGCGCACACACACGCACGCACGCACACAAGAAAAAAGGCCTCACTGCTCTGGTCAACTACAGGACGCAAGAGGTTAGAGGACATACAAGCAGAAAGAGACACACATTCTGTAGAGAGAAATATTAAGAGATGTGTCAAAGGAATATCAGTACAATACAGCTGATGTCAGAGGGCGTGTGTTTGGAAATTTCAGTATAAATTTCAGTTTGTGTTCAAACCCAAGTGTCCTTGAGCGAGGCAGCACTAGTGGAGTTCAGAGGCACTCTAAAACTGAATCTGACCTCTGACCTTCGTCTGTGTGTCAGTCCGTCTCACACAGACTTCATGTTCAACACCGAGAAGATTTACAGCTTGATTTGACTGATCAAACTGTGTGTGTGTGTAAATGTGTGTATTGTACGTATATCTGAAAACACCAAAAAGAACAGTAACATGAGCAAGGACTCTTATCACCATGACAACTACAAACACCCGTTAGTGAGGCGAAAGCCAAGGCTGGAAAAAGAAGAGCAAAATGAACAGAAACAGATGGGTGGACCAGAATAGATGGAACAAAACTGTGGAAGTAAATAAAAATAAATGTTGGACATGGAGCAGCCAAAACAACCAGCACTCAAAACTGAAAATAAATAAATAAATCAATGCGGTGGCATGGGCTTGGAAAGCAAGAGAGCCAAAAGAAGGACAAGGACTTGCCCTTCAGAAACAGATTAAGAATAAAAAAAAAATGGAGGTATAAAAAGAAGGCATAATGTTAGAAAAATGAAGAAAGCTTGAAAACAAAAAGAAAACAAAAAAAAAGAAAACACCAATGTAGGTGGACAGAGGGAGAGGCCGAAAGAGAGAGCGAGATAGAGAGAGACAGATAGAAAGAGTACTACCAGATTAGATCTCGCGGTATAGTAGAGCTCCTCAACACAGTCCAGATAGGGCTCAGATTCACACTGGTCAGCAAGACAGAGCGAGAGAGACCTCAGTTAATACATTAACCTGGACTGATGGAGGGAATTGGGGGGGGGGGATTTGAGACACTGATGCAAGAGAGTGTGTGATGGATGAAAAATGGATTAAGGCCAAAAATGGGCTCTTGAAGTCTGTGTGTCAGCGAGACAGGGAAAGAGGGAGATACTGGATTATTAATCTGAAGAGAGGAGGGGATGAAATACGTGTGGATGGGGATGGGAGTTTAAAATCAGCAAAACTGAGGGGGAGAGACATTAATAAATTACATGAAAAATTATACAGCTGCTATATAAGAGTAAATATGATTAAATAGATACCTCATTCAGTGACCAAATGAGACGATTAGTAGACTCGGTCTTATTACACTGATGTTCCTGTTAGTATTTCTTTGGAATTAAGACCACATGTCACCTTAATCCAGGTTCCAGGGACGCTATGCGTGTGTTTGTTTGCTTTTAAGTATTACGCAAGAGGTTAAACATGCTAAAAGTTAAGCCAGCTGCTGACTCTTTCCACCGTATGCAAGTCTCTTTTGAGCTGCAGCTAATCCTTCTGGCAAAGTTAACTATATTATCAATAATACATAACAATGGGATTTTATCGATTTTAAAAGGCTACACCCAGCACCATAATCCTGAAGGGATCGTAAAAAGAGGGAAAAATTGCAGTGGTCAGCAAGGTAGAGACAGATCCTGTGTTGTCATATTGCTTTAAGGAGAGGGGAGAAACTGGAGGACAAAAGTGGATGAATGTAGGTGGATGTTGCAAAGACCCCCACTGTTGACTAGTCCAAGGTTCAAGGAAGGAGAGACGGAAGGAGGAGTTATTTTGGGATGGGTTTTCTCTGCCAACTTGAAGGGAGAGGGCATACAAAAGGGAGTTTGTGGAAAAAGCGCAAAGGAAGGACAGAAAAGGTGGGGGGGGGGGGGGGGGTGAGAGAGAGGAGGACTAACAAAATGCTGTGACTGTGCATGAACCCTAAACCATCCCACTTGTCCACAAGGAGACACCTTTTTAATGGCAGAACTGGCTTTAGTTTAAGGAAAATCAACTTAATAAGAAATTATAGGTCAACCATACAACTACTGCTGATAACCACTGATGTATGTCTAAATCTGGCATGCATGAAATAACTATTTTCTCACTAACAAAAAGCACGTGTTTAAGTCTGTCTTCCAGTTTCAGTGGCAGAGAGGAGGTCATGTAACTCAGGTCTCTTACAATATATTCAAAAGTTTGTCTTCCTGATTGTCCAAACTGTAATTTTACTACATCAGTCTATTCTGTACACGTGACGTCTGTCGCTCCTCTGTTGCTCTTCCTGAGAATTCTTCCATGTTTTCTCTGTTAAAGGGTGTTTTTATGGAGTTTTTCTTATCCAAATCAAGGGTCTGGTGATAAATGGTGGTGTTTGATGTACAGGTTGTAAAGTCCTTTAAGGCAAATTTGTGATATTGGACCACATAAAATAAATTGTCTTGAGTTAAGATGAGATATTGTCCTCTCCAGCCACATCATCCAGCATTCAAGAGGATTACAATATATTCCAGACCAGGTGGGTCACAGTACTTTCTGGCATGTTCTGGTTGTACTCAAAAGGTATCTTCTCATTTGGCATCAAAGCAAAGCTGTGGTTCTACTCTGAGCTCCTCACCCTGTCCCTAAAGCAAAGAAACTCTGCAAAGAAAACACATTTTGGCTGTTTGTATTCACAATTTCAAGCTCAAATGCATGCAAGAAACCAGATGACCAGGACAAATCAGGTTAAATCTAAAGAAATCCAAAGAAAAATGAACGTGCATAGCAGTAACCTGCCTCTAAAGCCAGTAATCTGATTTCTCCCCTGCCGGCTACAGGAAAACCTTTGAACCCTGAACAGAGTAGGTCGGGACATCCCTACTTTAAACTGCCTCAGTTCTAGTGTGGTTGGGCTTCATGTTTGGTTCAACACAGATTGACAATAATGTGAACTGGTTCAGGTGCTTCTTGATTAAGTGAGGGTCAGCCATGCTGGTATTGGTGAAGTGACAACCACAAACATACTCTTACTCACTCTCTCTCTCTCAAACACACACACGCCATGACTAATAACTTACCGGTTCATGATGAGGTTCTGTCTCCTTTCTCAATGGAGGATCAAACTTCACCTGACCAACTGAGGAGGATAAAGGGCAGAGACAGGGGGCAAAGGAAAGGAAAGAAAGGGAGAGCAGCATGAAATCAGAGAATATTCACAGAGACTCATAAGTGGTGACCTCTGTGGAGTTTTCTGATTGGAAGTGTACGTATTTGTCCATGTTGACCTTGTGTATGAACTCACAGTTAATCTCTGACAGCGTCTTTCCCTCCCTGGCACTCCTGCTGGTAGAACGAATGCGATGAGGGACAGAGACCGGAGACTATTGGGAGAGAGAAAGACACGCAGTCAAATAACTGTACACAGTGTAGTAGTTTACAGGGCACTTAAGAAGATTACAATAGGTTAAGAAGAAAAAAAAAAACATAATCCCTCTGCTATTTCCTGTGGGTGGGATTTGATGACACAGCCAGCCGCACTCTGCAACCAGACAACCAAAACATAGCAACACAGTCGACGGAAAACACAAACCTTCCCTGGCAACAACATCAACGCTTGGCTTTGGTGTCGAAACGGCCCTCATGAGTCCCTGTAAGGTCACATATCCTCGACACATGGGGTAATACATGATAGAGGATATTCTTAGTCTTAGAGGGCCATACAGTGCCTTGATGGGGCAAAATGCTACAGTCTTGGCATCCCACATTATCCACTGACCTGCACTCAGGCCATGTTAATGCCATTTAAATATACAGACACCTATGTGATGCTAGCTGTTGGTTTCCTTTAGAGATAACAGAGGTTCAGTATTGTTTCATTACTCTCGTGTTAATGTTTATACAGTACAACTGGACATTTATTTTGTTTCAAAGAATTCAAACTTGACTTCACGTCTTTATTTCGTCTTAGGATGTAAACTCGTCCTTGAAGAAAAGCTAAAAACACAGCAACCTCAAACCATGCTTGAAAAGCACTGGAGAAAAGACAAACCAAGACTTTACAAAAACACGTCATTCAAAGTCAGATTTGTTTCACAGATCCACTGATAGATTTGTCAATTTAAAACCACCATTGAGGTGCAATAAATCACCATAACACACAACTCAAGGTTAGTAACTGTAATGGCAAAGGTATATGAAGATGGCTTCCATAAGTGATCAATTCAAGGGCTCCCCACCCTTTAAAAATGCATCCTGTATCCTGAGCCTAGAAACCGCCAAACGGAGAGGCAAGATTTTTATCTTTTAATTAGAGCTGTAATCAGACACTGTCCTTACTGTCTATTTTAAGTCACTGGAGGTAACAGATGGGCAGCCTTCACTGCACCACTGAGGTTCAATATTTCCCTAATCTAAAAGTTCCTTAAACTGAAGTCAAGCTTTTAATTAAAGTGAAAAAACCCTCTTAGTAAATTAAGCAGACAAAAACAAACCACAATCTCAACATTTGTGGTTTAGATGCATTATTTTAAAGAACTTTAATGATGTCGCACTTTGGTAGCCACCTTCATGAACTATGCCATTTATTTATCAGCCGCCACAGAACTAGAACAAACAGAGCTGATCTTTATTGATGACATTTAGAGATCTGCTGTGGTTTAACCAACAAGGTAATAATGCTGTCATGGAAGTGGTCCGTTTATGTATAAGTGGTCACTGTGTCACTTTAAAGCTGTATTACCCATCATAGCAATGTAAAAATTAAAGGAATAATTTAATATATTGGAAAACATGTTTGTTTGCTTTCTTGAAGAGAAGAAGACCGATACCGCTCTCGTGTGTACAGAAAAATACAAAGCTACGGCCAGCATGCAGTTGATTTAACATATAGACTAAAGACTGGGAAGAGCTAGCTTGGCTCTTTCCAGAGGTAACATAAAAAACAATCGCTTCAAGAATCATAATATGTAAAACTACATGTGTTAATGTGTAAACTTTAGAGGTGCTGGCTGATTTGGTTATCTTTGGAGAGAGCCAGGCTGGCTGTTCCTGCATTTCCAGTCATTACGCTAAACTAAGTTGTTGGCTGTGGCATCATATTCACCCTACAGACATGAGATATCTAAATCTCGACAACAAAGCCATTAAGTATATTTCTCAAAGTGAATACCAAAAAACATTGCTATACTACAACCAATGGCATTAAGTTCCTCATCAGGCCAAAAATGCAAATATGCGTAGGTGAATTAATGTTTAAAAGTGAACTATATGCCATCATTTTAAATGCAAAGTAACTAAAACTTTGATTATATGATAATATGACTATAATTGTAAGATTACATAAAAAAAATCCACAGCAGCTGATGTGCATGTCACCAGAAAAGCACAAATTTTAAATACAAGTGCTCACTGGCACGTGAAACTATTTATGCAACTACCACAGTCATCTATCAACTGCTTGGAAATCACATGCCAAAGCCAGTTTCCATGACAGCACCAGCAGACACTGAATTGAATGGAAATTCAGCTTCTATTCATTCAGTTCTGTAGTCCTCCCTCAAGTGAAGAAAACAACTGACAGTATCGTTTGTGTTAGAACCACATCACTGCAGACACCGCAGCCCACGTTGGTACCTTTCTACGGGCCGCGAAACGGGGTGCGCGTCGAGCACCGGGGCTTATGGGTAGGAAATGACCCCTGTACTTAAACTGAGGAGGAGGTAGAGGATGGGGGAGGAGAGAAAAAGGAAGAGAGAAAGAAAGGGAAGAGAAAGGTAAGGAGAAAGGAGAAGTGCTACAAGGAGGAAGAGGAAAGAGGAAGGGCATGAGCAGAGGGAAAGAGAGGAGAAAAGCCAAGAAGAGCAAAATGAGAAACAAAGAGAGGAAATGAGGGGAAAGAGGAGGAGAGAGACGGGGAGGAAAGGAGAGAGGGAGAAGGGGAAGGACACAGAGCAGAAAGATGAGTCACGTGTGCTGGGGAAAAGATGGACTGAGGCTGAGGAGGGTGAGCGGTGGCTGACGAAGGAAGGAATTTAATGAGCGAATGAGGAGAGAGAAGGGCATGATATGAAGGGAAGGAAAGAAGCGAGATCCAGCAAAACATAAATCACTACTCCGTCGACCCCTCTGTTAGCTCGATAACACTTTTGCAGAACCCAATAAGGTCAAAGGTTACCTCTGGCTCGGGGTCATCGTCGTCAAAGTCATTGTAGGTGCTGTGGTCGGGGTTGCTGGCTTTGTCCAGCAGCTCTATTGCCAGCGTCCTGCTGAGAGGCTGCGACACAAAAGGGTGCTGGGAGACAAGAAGGGTGATGCGTTAAAAATGATTGTTTTTGTCTTTCTGACTCATACTTAAACAAAACACATGTTCAAGTGTGAGAAGCAGTGACAGGTGTTTGGTGTTCTGCTCGACAAAATAAAACTAAAATGACTGCTTAACAGGGCTGTAGATTAGCATTTTTTTCTACTGACTAGCTCATGAACTGATGACTAATTATTGTAGCACTGGTGAGAATAAATCTAACAACCACACCTTGTGATTAAAAGTGATTGAGCAACAACTAAAACAGCATATACAGTATATGTGCAACAGCAGTATAAGATACCGTAATCTTTACCTCTAGATATAGATACGATTTGGTTATTTTTATAAATAATGTGCAACTATAGCAATGAATGCTTTTCTAAAGCTTAAATACATACAAACAAACAGCACACTGAGCAGTATTGTGAAAATGGTCTAATCTGCAGTGTGTATTCTCATAAAAACAGTGTAGGTGGGATGGATAAGCCTACTTTGGTTAAAAAACGTCTAACTCGTTTGTTCTAAAGAATTTAAAATGGGTTTTATTGCTCACCTGCAGCATTTTTTCAGCTGTGGGCCTCTTCTTCGGGTTCTTGGTCAGAGCCAGTTTGACAAAGTGGTGGAAGTTGTTTGTCCTGTGGTCCAGCATAGAGAGAAAGAGGTACACATTTTAGCGAGGCACAGATTTGTTTTATGTACAGTAAATGTATCTCAGTCACTGAAAATAGTAAAGAAAGACAAGTGAGGAAGACAGAGATGTGATGGACAAGGTGGTCTCTTACCACTTGAGTTTATCTTTCAACTTAGGAGGCTGGAAATTACTCTTGGTCATTAAGAAGAGAGCCCTGTGGAAAAACAGAGACGGGTATTAAACCTTGAGTCTTGCTGCTAAAAAATGGTGAAAGAGCCTAAAAACATGCAGCTATAATGATATGATCAATACAGAGGTGCAGCCACTGCAGCATGCAGGTCCCTTTATTCTATGGTACATTATATAACATCTTTAAAGACTAGTATACGTTGTTTAATACACCCTACTGATATGAACACTGGTTGAATGCTCCAAACACATTCCTTTACCTCATGGGATGCAGGTCAAACATGGGTGGCTGTAGTTCAGCAAGCTCTATCGCAGTAATGCCCACTGCCCAAATATCACACATCTGGTTGTAACCTCCTTTCCTTTCAACTGCTGCTACCTCTGGAGCCATCCTATATAGAGAGAGACAAAGGGAGAAAGAGGAGGTGAGACAGAAGGAGGGCATTTAAAAAAAAAAATAAAAAAAATAATAATAATAATAATGGCTCATTTTTACCAATAAATTGGGTTAATTAAACAGCTACACACAAGGAAGCAATTCTCCTATATGATTCTGCTTCTGTAGAAGCACCTCCAAGACCTCAAAAATGCTTTTCATTCTGGGTTTGTTAAGGTCTTGTGAAGAGCTGGAGAGTCGGTAGCTAACATAAAACATGCCTGAAATATGCATATGACACATTCTGGTATGTTTCTGTAGCGTGACCCATTGGACAAATTCCTTCATATGGCCTGACGTCAGATAATTTGCTGGAATTCACACAACTGATCCATGGCCTCTCACATGAAGAAGAAAGCTACATTCTCGTATGTTTGCTCTACCTCTAATGAAAAGGGAGCTGATGGAGAAAATTAAGCACAACTTACCAGTACGGAGTCCCAATGAACGACTTCCGCTTGGCCAGAGTTGCAGTGATCTGGGCTGATACACCAAAGTCAGCTATGGAGAGGAAATGTGGAGAAGAAAAAAAGAAAATGAAAATGAGAATAATGGTGGAAAAAGATTGAAAGAATTGAAAAAGGAGGGGAGGGGATGTGTTTAGGGAGACATAAATAAAAAAGGTAGGAACAGATGATTATATGAAGGGGGAGCAGGAGAGAGACCAAGTCAGTAAATGAGGTCATTCAGATTCAGTCTTTTGAAGCAGAAGGTAATTGCAGAAGCCTTGCGTGTTCCTCTCACCTAGTTTAACGTAGCCGTTGTCTGTCAGGAGGATGTTGGCGCCCTGTCAGAGACAAACACAGCATGCATCAGGATCCATCACAAGAAAAAAAAAAACACATCACAGTTGAGGTCAATTCAAATTAACTTGAGAAGAAGCATGTTCAGCAGCACAGGTTTGTTGCAAAGTGGTTTGTGACTGATCGATGCAGCCTGCAACTATAAATCGATGATCACTTCCACCGTCACAAACACCATGACCGGCTTTGTTTTGGCAATAATTTGGAGATCAATTTTTTTTTTTGGTCTTCCCATCCAACAGAAAGTCACATCAAATATATTTCAGCTTCAAAATTTAAAGGTTTGCTGACACTGAAATTGCATACAGTTCCCTCCAAACTCACCTTGATGTCTCTGTGCATTTTGCCTTTATTGTGTAGGTAGTACAAACCCTGTAAACAGAATCACACAGCAACTGGTGTTATTGGCCATTATTGGAACAGTCGTATCATCAAAATAATAATAAACAGGCAGTGAAAAACAGGATGGAAGTCCTTTTTTAAAACATTTGTAAACAAGAGATATTTAGATATCGTCCACCAGAACCAATTGTTGCTTAAATGAAATGTTTAGGAAATTGGCTCCACTCACAGCTGGCAGCAGAGACACGTCATCTGTCTCTGCAATGCTAACACTTTACAGCGCTGCCTGTAATTGTATGCAGCTGTGGTGCTTTGGGAAATAATCCCCCTTCAGTCTCAATATTTGTACACGTCTGATTTCAGTCTCGATTTGAATGGATGGTATTTCAACTGTAAAATGCACATTTGGGCACTATTTGATCCCCAGTCCGTAAAACATCAAAATCAATAGTTTTAATTATCTCAAAATGTTTTCTGACTTAATTATTCTCAATTCTCACTCAAACAGAGTCAGTGCAACAGTGTGAGCATGCAGCCCCGGAGCCAATGAAGTTGAAGCCAACTGAAGCCAATCAGTCATGATTTTGGCGTCTGTGTTCTCATCATTTTACAGAGAAATTCTCGCAGCCAAGCAGAGGACCAGTCTCTGAAAACATGCATTTTTGTTTAATCCCCCATTCTTATTCAAACACACAACTACACTGACTATAAATATACTGTATACACTACCTGCAGGGTCTCCCGTGACATGTAGGCTATCTGTGACTCTGACAAAGGCCCGGTTACTGAAACAGGGAGGCGAGAAACACAGAAGAGAGAGAGATGGATGCATATCAGAATGAGAAAGAGTACAAACAAAACAAAGCACAGATAACATCAACACTTGTTTGTGAGTGTTTGGGTGCTTGTTGTTCTTACTGTGATAGATATCCTGCAGGGAGCCTCCTCCACAGTACTCCATACTGATCCATAACTTATCTCTCCTGCACAGAGCACAGTGTGTCGGTTCAGCTTCTCACACACACACACTCCCAAAATTAATTTCCCCTCACATCCATCTGTCTTTAACTTTCTCACATGCACGAGCTTATCTCTCTTTTTCTTTCGCTGACAACCAAGCACACATACATGCTCTGGTAAAATTCTTTAATATTGTGCACTTGAACAGCAATTCTAACTACTTTATGCTATATCTGACAAACACACACACATACACACACTCTTACCGGAGATAGCTGCCAAAATAGGCTACGATGTTGGAGTGTTTACAGTCCTTCATCATTATTATCTCCTGCTGGACGACAGCAAAGTCCTCACCTGAAACAGACACACATGCATGCATACATGTTTTTATCATAGTGACAATCTGGTGCGTATGCTAAGGGAGGAAAGGGGGCAAATTATGCATGGGGACAACAAGAGGGTATTAAAGTAAGGGAAAGGATCTGCAAGTGTAGGGTAAGAGGGGGAGGAAAGGGGTGACAGAGGGGAAAAGAAGTTTGCGAAAAACATTTTGAGAAAGAAAAAAAGCTTGAGGAAAAAGATGGTGGAAGAAAAAAAGATGAAAGGATGATGACAGAATGATTGAGGAAAAGGCTGATATGGGGATAAAGAGCAGAAAAAATAAAAAAAAGGGAGATAACTCACCCGGTTCCAGTTTGATGACTTTGATAGCAGCCAGCTCTCCTGTGTTTACATTACGAGCCTAAAAGGAGGAAAGGGGAGAGAAAGTGAGTCACTGGAGGCTCTGAAACACACAGTGAGGATTTGGCAACAACGTTTAACGCAACACAAAGGTGGATTTGTGTTAAACTTGACTGAAGCAGAGACAGAAAGAGAAAGAAACTGTAGCTGCAGTTTCTCCTCAGTGTCGTCATGGAGCATAAAATGATTGTGCTGTGATAACTACCCAGAGTTGTAAATACAATACAACTAGGGCTGCACCTAACGTTTATTTTTTTTATTTTTATTATTCGACCAATCTATCGACTAATTTATCAACATACTGTAGGTCCTAATTTTACCTACTGTAGGTCCTTTATTTTCTTCACTACTAAAAGTTTCAACAACATACTTCAAACTTCAGAGAAGAAGAGCCGTGATCAAAGTACAGTAATCCCTCGCTATATCGCGCTTCGATTTTCGCGGCTTCACTATTATCGCATGGATTTTAGATGAAAACATATAGCACGGATGTTTCGCTGGTTCGCATGGATTTCTGCGGAGGATATTGACGCGTCATGTATCCCGGGCGCTGATGACTGGCTCAGCGAATATGTTGTTGCCGTTGCATTACATTATGTACATGACGTATACTGTACGGTACACACATTTTATATTAGATAATCACAATATATCTAATATAACTGGGTAAGTAAAACGAGTGCATTACTATATATTACATTAAATATAAAAATATTTGTTAAAATATGTATTATTACAATGTGTTTAAAACTGTATTATGTAATAAATAAAATTCCTCAATGATATACGATACGTATATTTGTGCCGTAGTATATAAACAGTGTGTTTACATACATAATTTCAACGAATCTTACCTGAATATCTAAGAGAATATAAAGGCTTTATACTGTATAACTGTGTGGACGACATGTTTATAAGGGCTTAAAATATATAAAATTAACCATATAAACATATGGTTTCTACTTACCTCGCGGATTCTTCACCTTTCGCAGGGGGGATCACTGTACACACTTGTGTCCGCTGTTCCCCGCTCGCCACATCTCTGCGCCGCTCACATTGGTAGCAGCCGTTCGCACGTTAACGAAAGCGGCTGCCAGCGCCATTGGGTGCAGGTGGGCGAACGCGATAATAACAGATACAAATGCACCGAATGTGTTGTGGCGAAGCCACACTGGCGCGTTTTGTTGTTGTGATGACATCGCCATGATCGCGATCGCTTCAAATATTCATTCATTCGGTCACCGGCCGGCAAACAGCTGCGGCCACGGAGCGGATAAAATATCATGCGACGTGTCGACATACGTGTTTTGCATCGACTTAATTTCGTAGTCGATTACGACGACTATGTCGACGAATCACCCCAGCCCTAAATACATCCCTTTTTTCTATAATCCATCAGCTTTGATGGAGACATGTGCATGGGAAAAACAGCAGGTATGATGGGAAAGGTGTAACTAATACTTTAAAAGACATTCAGAACAGCTGAATCTGCTTTTGGACCCGTTATATGATAAACTGTAATCCAGTTGTCAGAAACACAATCCCTAGTCCTTTATCTTCTCAACTAATGCAATTCTGCTGCTATTAAATTCAGACTTTCTGCATCAGGAAAACTATCCAGGGATTCTTCAAGCATCATTCGAAACAAGTTAGATATGATCAGTGTTCCCATTTTGGCCCTGATGCAAAATAACAGTAAGAATGATCAGGAAGAACACTAGTTGGTCATGTATGTTGTTCACAGTCAGTTTAGTCAAAGCAAAATGTCACAATTTATGCACAACACATTAAAATGCAAATTCAGATAAGGCGGGGTGATGGAGGAATGGATGGACTTCCACAGGAAATCAAGTTTTTCCCATATTCCTGAAAAGCTTACATTTGTCAAAAATGCAGGATACTGTGGCAGATTTTTTATAAATAGCGAGCCGTGTTTACATTTAGCAGCAGCGCTGGTGGGGGGGTGGGGGAGGAATTTTATATGAAATATAAATGAATGAAAGATGGTCTTTCAGAGGAGACATGAACTGCTCGCTTCTCTCAGGCCAAGAATGTGCAAATGTGACCGTGTATGACATCGCACAAGTATGTGTGAATGAGAGAAAGAGAAGAGAGAGAGAGAGATGTTTTACTTTAACTGATAAAAAACAAGACTTTCACAATAAGAGCTTCAACAGCCTGGGAGAAAGGCATCATGTCACTAACACAATAACTCTTGCCATGTTGTCTTATTCTGTGCTTTCACTACTTCTAGTTTCAGTGGAGAGAGACAGATACGCCCCTATCCACCCTGATGCAGCTTCACGAGCATATTTATCCAACATTAGCGACTAAACACATGACATTTTCACTTCACTTTATTGGGAAGTTCTCACATATTGGAGGGTAAACTTTATGTTTTAAAATAATCAAACCTCTGGTATTGGAGTAATTTCCATTTTGATATCAGCACATCAGGACAGAGTTATCCTTCCAAATCACAAAAACATATTAGACTTTTAATCACTGATCAAGTTTTTATATCCAATTTATAAATTACAATATATTCAAAGTTACGGCTCTGTCATCTTAATATTAAGTGCTTCAACTTACATTTTCAATTGTGTTCACTGAATTAATCTCCATAAAGACGGGAATAAACCACTTATATAATTGTTTACGTATGTATAAACAAAAATGTGTTGCAGGGTTTAGTCTCAGCGACCTAAGGGTTTAAAGGTTTACGATGTTCATGTAAATGTCATCTCTGGTTTAACACCCCTCAAATATTACAAGATCAACATGAGAAGTTTTGACAAACATCTTATTCTATGTTTTCAGTGATGCATAATATGCAAACTGAACTGCCTAGTCAGCATTAGCAGTGACAGCAACCATAACTTAAGGAAAAAAAACAAACAAAAAAAACCACATCAAATACTGCAGAGAGTCAAATTTAACCAATAAGGCATTGAAGTACTGTCCATACACACTAGTGATAAGATAGCAAAATACAACAAGCTCAAAGAAAACCGAAGGAAAACACACACTTTATCAAAATTAATCAGTAATTATCTAAGTGAAAAACAGATTTTTAGTTTTGTCTAACAGGGAGATTGTTTCTTCGGTTCAAAAGGAAGATCAAGTGGAGAAGACGAACAGAGGCGAAGGAGGAATGACAGAAGTCAGCCCACACTAAAACAAAGCTGTGGTGGGAGGGAGGAGACACAAAGAGACGCAAAGAGAAAAGAAGAGGAGGGAAGCAGAGTGGAGAGCAGAGACAGTATGTCTTCAGTCAGCAGACAGACCAGAGATGACTCATAGAGCTCAGCGCCACTGTTAGAGGCAACAACACACAGCCTGACTCGACTTGAGCGGCCGGCTGTTGTGACTGACTGACGCACGCAGTCTGCTGCGACCGGGAGGTTGTAGGCTGGATCACCACCAGTAAGCTAAAAGGGTCTGCTAAACTTAGAGCTACAATCTCAAAGGATTCTCGTTTAAATAATCTCTGTTAAGTCACTGTCTATCAGCGAATAAGGTAAGACAACGCTGATTGTGGCCCTCTCATCAAAGCCTGCAGCATCTGTAGTATTATGATCCGTTTGTTTCAAGTTTTTTTCAAAGTTACTGACCGGGCTGCCTTACATTTTAATTTGAAAGAATTTGAGAAGACACGTTGAGTTAATTTTATTGTCTTCTCAATTCATCTGAGCTGATCAGAAACAACTATCAACACTGACCAGTGTCATTCAAATAATGCAATCAAATACATGATTGATGCATGGACTAATAAATTATTTTAATTTTATTTTGGGTGAGAACTCAGTTAAAAGGGAGATAAAATGTCATAACCACCACAGTAACACAGCCTGGGTGCCTCGCTATTACATGCTGAGGCACAGATTAATGATGGTGTCAGAGAGCAACAGAGAAAGAAAGTGATTAAAGTGACAAAGCTGACGATATCCTGTATATACTTGGGAACAGGCCTGAGAGCACAGAAGAAAACAAACATGCTGATACTACCAATGTAACAGAGCTGTGGTACCTGTTCAATATTTTACTATATTATTTCTTTTTCCATTAAACAAAAGTGTCAAATATTCAACACAAATAGTTGTAAAATAGTTACAACAATTATAATTTAACTAAGAAAGTGACATGAGAAGAAGAAATAAACTCAAGTTTTCAATATGAGCAAACATCTGATGCCAATGTCTGGTTCTCAACAGTATGTGTTTGGTATCGAAAACTACTCAGGTTTGACACAACTAGCCCAAACTGGGAAATTTTCACTAATGGGACCTGACTTAAAAAAAAGGGACCAAAACATTTTCCCTCAAAGCACAAAGCGGGACTCCTAAATAATGGAGGTGCTTCCATGTAATGCCAGATCAGCAGTGGATTGATGTGGGCTTCTGTTACACACTAATGGAGAAACTTAGCTCACATACATCATTAACACCTCCATCAGGCCGAATGTGTTTGTGTGTGTGTATTTGTGGGAGTGTGTGTGGGTGTCATGTACTCGGCATATGGTCAGCTCAGTGGAGGATCAGTGTGGCATTTCACTCTCTCCTCTCTGTCTCTGACCACTGAAAACAAACAAGAGCAACCTAAGACATTACTATTTTTACATTTCGTTTTCCTTTCTTATGTTTAAACTACTTCGATGTTCATTCACAGCACCTCTGACATGATTGGTCTGTTAAGGAGGAGTTAATCCTGTGTGACAGTAGTCTTGCGAGGTTAACTCCAGGCAACTTGTCTGACGGACTTGCTTACATGAGGTCAGAGCTCCTGTCTGGGCGGAGGTCCCTGTAACAGAGTCACCTCAGGTCACAGGTTCAAGTCCGAGGACTTACTCGCTTACTCTACGCTTATCTATCTGCAACAGGAAGCAGCAGGGACTTCCAGATGAAATAATATATCTGCTCTTGATGTAATTACATGAACTGTGGTCCTTTGTGATTCAATTATGTTTTACTTATGAGATTTATTTGTTTGGATGGATGGATTTTCACTAATCTATATAATTTGATAAATACACTATTGCACATATCTTACAGAAATACATGTACTGACTGATAGAGTTATCTTATTATCATGGCTTAGATACTCTATGAAACTTTGTGTGTTTGTTGTCCTTCTGAAAGGCAATAAAAACAAAAAAGGGAAGAAAAAAAAGAAATCTACAAGAAATCTTTAAAAGCACATTAGCGGCTCTTGTTTAGGTCACTTCTGTCCTCTCATCGAGTCATACAATATCTGAGACAACTTGGAAAACTCGCCTGCTGAACTTTCCATTGCGATTACAATCTCACAATCACTTACCATCTCATCATCAATCTGTAAGAGAGCGCATTATACCAACAGCCGTCTGCTGAAAGCCGCCGAGCAGCTCCACTGCCGTTAGTCGGAGCGTTAAGGCCCAGCCCGGGGGCAGTCTGTTATTCAGTTCCTCTGACGAGATTTTCCGAGAGATGTGAGGTTTTTTAAACAGGTGACCTTCCAATCACAAACGTGCTGCTCTGACTTTTAAGATAACCAATGCATTAGACCATGCAGCAATGGCCTTTCTCTACTCACTTACTGACATTACATAATGACACATACTGACATCCAAAACTTCACCGACTTCTAAAGATTCACCTTTAGCACACATTCAAAACAGAAAATTGAAGATTTTTAGAAAATGATTCATTAATTTTTTATGTTTAAAAATAGGATTTGACTTCAGTTATGTGCACTAACCAGTGAAGGCACGACTCTGCAGCTTGTTTTCTCTGCCTTAACAGCTTCACAGCCATTACAAACATAAGGCTCCAGGAGGGGAACAGGTGGGGTGAAAAGCTGCATGCAATGAAGTGTTTCACCTGTCTTACTGCTTCAAAGTAACCCCCTCGCTCAAGCAGAACACCCATATATGCACATTAACACACACAGCACACACGGGAATCATTCAAAACCACTCGGGGCCACATCAATTTAGCAAGGTAACCTTGTCTTTTAAGCACTTAAAGCCATCTTCCATACACTGCAAATGTATCCACCCAGAGGAGTCATTTAATCCAGCATTTAGCACTGAAATCCTTCTTTCTTAAAGCAAGGGATGGGCTCCGCCAATAGCAATACAATGGCATTTGTTTCCAAAGCATTTCAACCGGGCTGAAAGGAACTCGCTAAAAACTGGAAGATCAATACCAGAGGCACAAAACACAGCACTTCTGCCTGCCCAATCTTCCTCCACAGCCAATGCCATCCACATTTCACACTGGGAAGTCACATAACACACACCTCACACAATTCTTCTACAATGACCCAGCCAAACACCATGCATGTGTGTACGAGCGCACATACAGAGTTTATGCAGTTTGAGTTTTAAGAGGAGTCGGAGCAACTTTAACAATCACGAGCTACGACAGTCCACACATGAACATTCGTGCCACCGTCTACTGTTCATATCAATGTTTCCTGAGAGGCATTCAGCTGGTGTGAAACAATTATTTAGCCCAGGCTAAGCTTTGAGCGCTCACAACGACATCACATGAGCACACAATCTCAAAATAGGATTTGACACTTGTGCGAACGCAGTGCCAGTGAAGATTTACTGAACCAGTTCAGCAGCAGAGTCGTACCCTGGCAGAGGTATGAACACGGAGGTGCTCCAAACAAGCCTCAAAGACATAATCCCTGCCTGGTTACCTAGTTATGAGGCAGCTCTCACTTTAATCGGCACATTTCTCTCGCGGAAGGCAGCATTGCCCATCACTGCAGGACAAAGTCATTTATTTGGGTGCCAGCTAAAATAAACATGATTTCTTTGTAATTAAGCATTCAGATACAATATTTTAAAGAAAGAAAAAGGCAGACAATCGAGAGGCTCTGAGGGTGAAACAGCTCAAACACTCATTAACATCACACATTTTGGTGGCACTTATCAAAATCAGCTTGTTGCCAGAAGTATAAACATATATTACTTGTCAGACATCCTACCACAATCAATCTATTTTTATATTTCATTTATACCTCTGACTTCAAGTACTTGCTTCGTCGTTTTTTGCCCTTTTTTTTCCCTTACTGTGTTTATATTCATTGCACCAGCATATCGAGACAAATTCCTTGTATGAGAAAACCTACTTGGCAATAAACCTGATTCTGATCAACCACGCAGAAATGCTTTAGGGTGTTTTCACACTTGATCACTTTTAAAAGAACCAAACTCAGTCCTCTTTAAGTGGACCAAAAGAAAACAAACTCAGGTCTTTTTGTGTTCACACTGTGAGTCAAAGAGGACCGGGTTCTCTTTCTGGTCCGGTTCAGCTTTGATGGGGCCTCAGTCGTCTTTCTGTTCCGCTGGAGCTCTCAGACCCCCACTGCACTGCATTCTGGGTAGTTTTCACTTGGAATAAAATGTCTGCTGCTATGCTTGCCCTCCTGTGTTTTCTAGTTAAATTAGCGCACATACATAGGGAAAATAGAGTTAAAGGGACCAAGTGTGAAAACACCCTTAAACCTATCCAATTACAGTGCAGTGTCATAGTGCTTTATGGTTGACTCTTGTTTGTCATGGTATACAAGACAAGACTTTTAGAATATGGAAGGTCCACATTAATTAGTGACCGTCTCTTTGTTTTCAATACAAGCTTACATGTGGCCTGGCTGAATTCGGCAGACTTAATGAATCAGACCCAGGTGACTGACAGTAGCAGATCCTCTAATTCTGAAAAGTAAAAACCTGCTGAGTAGAGGTTTTCCGGTTCAAAAGCAGCGACATGGCAACTGTAAACGTGTGTTTTTCGGGGGAAGGCACGCAGATTTCTTCACCTGTCACACCATAATTTCTTTTGTGTTTACCCATCCTGCAGAAACATGTCATGCACGGACATTTTGCAAACCAACAGCTTATCCTTGCAGACATTTTGTTAATCGTTTAGCGTTTAATTAAAAAGGAGAAAATAAAAGCTACAGAATCTTGTATTAAACTTTATTGACATGGTTTAACTGTACTTTAAATAGCCCCTTATGCCCTGACTCAACACAATGTGAACCGCACAGGCCTGGCCATTTGTTTACATAGTTAAAACGCATTAAGTGCTTTGAGCAGGACACAGACGAGTTCACTCTGACAGTGCAGATCGTGAACTATGTTTACTTTGTGCTGTAAACACATCTGTAAGACAAATAGAACAAAACATATCAATTCAGCACTTCCAAGAAAGAAGGATTGCCTTTCTGCAATGTATTAACTCTTATTTAACCAATCAAATCTCACATACTTAATGAGATCGCTATTGCTTGGGGGCAAGGGGTGTGTTTGTAACATTAACGCGGAGAGAAAACTTAATACAGTGCACCCTGAATTCAGTATCACAGCGTAAAAAAAAAAAACTTGAGAAAGACATTTTAACTGGTACATCTGGTTTTGTCTCCTGCAACTATACTGTGTCATTAACTACTGTGTAACTATGCAAATGATCAATATGTCACTCCAACAATGGCACCGAGACAATTTCCTGCACAATACATTAACTGTGGTGGGGGAAGAGAAACCAGAGTGCCAGGATGGGGACTGAGTTTCCGATCTTGTTTCGAGGCCAAAGAGGATTTCAGGAACCTTGCTCTGCTCCGGAGCCTTTGTGAACGCCAGCCAAGCAGTGTGTGTATCCCACCTCGGGGAGCAAAACAACTGGAGGAACAGTGACGAAAACAGGATGGTTCTGGGCGAGCGGCTTTAATTGTGACTCTGAAGCCATCTGTGCATGTGACGATACCATCATCTGGTTTTGTGTGTAAGTGTGTGTGGTATGCTGCAGGCTGAAGGACTGGTGTGAAACAATAGGATATCAACACACACACACAGAGGAAGTAAAGATTCCTGCATTCCTGGACCATGGCTGCCCAGCTGTGCCACACACACCAAGGTCTGGCCAGAGGAAATCATTAGCGTTACCACATTTATCACTGCTAAGTACATCAGTCAAAATAAATTAGAGGTGTGTCACTGCATACACACCGAAAGCCGTTTACTATGGTTCTGATCATAGACTATTGATGAAGGCCTTCCTACTTGTGCTACGCAAAAGAAGTGGACGTAACTTCCAGGTCTGAAAAGTGAAGTCAACACAGCCCACTGTTTGCAAAACGAAGACTGATATGTGAATGAACGTCTACGAGAAAATGACCTGACTTCTCTTGATGATCAACTCTTCGTGAACACAGCAGGATGCTCATTTAATAAATCAGGGTCCCATTTAGAGTAAAATACACAATAAAGCAGGGTATGCTTTAGGGCGGGGTTACCTTGTGACTGACTTATCACCCGTGTCACCCGTGTTTTTAATCGATTAATCTAACGATTATTTTTTATTACCCGATTAATATAACAATGAATTTAACCAAAATATTATATATGTTAAATGTTAATATTAAATATGTCTTATTAGGACTAAACTTTTAATTGAATCTGGAGTATGTACGATTTCAAAGTGGTTGAAGCGAAATTCTGTCCATAATATGAACAAGTGTGCTGTTTTATCATTGTTTCTCATGTCATTTAATTTGTATTAATGACATGCCATAAATAAACCTGTCTGCTTTGAAAATATTTGGCTGCCTGTGCTGGTAAAAACAACAAAAACAGGCATATGGGACGACTGCCAGCATTGTTTGGCCCTTACGTGAAGTCCAAAAATACTCAGGTGGCTGGGATGTTTCTAGAGCGCATGCTGCTACTGAAATTGATTTGTCATTAACTGATCTCTATCCCAACTGAAGGCTGTCATCTGCTTTTGATTCCTCCACCCGAAGCCACAAGCACTGTCACCTTGAGAAACGAGCCAGTCATCCTATTTAAACAACACATGTTACGTCAGTTCCTGTGCATTGGTAAATACTCGGCCTGTGCCATGTTCATCTGCAGCACAGAGAGAGAGTGAACGCAGCTACTACAGCAGCACCCCTGGAGCAGGTTTTCATCGTGACAGAGCAACATATTGAAGCTCTTTTGATGCAGTCTATTTCACAAAGTGGAACTCCAAAGGAAGAAAGTTGATGCTTCTCAACTTCATGCTCACATGAAGTGACAAATAAACTCAAATTGCATCTTAAATATCAGTGAGTGAGCGGGCCTTCTGAAGAAAGTCGGGCTCATCAACGTCAGATGTGTCCCTTCTCCGTGTGTTTGGTTTAAAACATCACACACCTATCAGATATCACCTATCAGACAAGCTGTGTGAAGTTTACTTGGCATCATCTTACAGGAATTCGGAGTTTGGAAGTTTAAACGAAACACGCCGCTTCCTTCTGCTTGCATTCGGAGCCACAACATAAAGCAGCTGAATGCAGGTTTAAAAAGCGGGAATCTCTCAGCATGTCACCTCAGACACAAGGGGTGTGGGGTGGCTTTCCTCCAACATCGACACCTAGTTAATGATTAATGTTTACGGCTGGTAAAACGCAAACTTTTCAGCTTGCGTTGTCAAGCATTTTGGGAATCATCTAGAGGAAAATCTCAATAAGAAAATGCTTTTATCTTAATTCAGATGGTAAAATTCTGATAAATATTTGTAATCAAACTAAATTACCAAAATCATAATCAATACAGTTTGAAACTTTTATATGTTACGCAGACCTCAATGCTTTTTACTAAACAGCCTCCACAAGTTAACCCTACCTAACCCTGCCTCGAGGAGGGACAGAAGAATTTCATTAGTGGGAGTTTAAATGGAGACTTTTGGTGCTTCTGAATGATCTAAAGGCAGATAAGGTATTTCACCGCCTGGTAAGGATGCAGTCCAGGCGGAAATAAATGAATCTTTGGATTGTGTGTGTCCCTGTTCATTGGCACCAATTACCGGCATACACTCTCGGTAGCTTAAACAAATACCGGTTCCTCCCTTCGCAAAATCAACTATTCCACATTACTGTGCCCTACAAGCAGCACCTTCTTTGGACAATCAAGGGTGCGATCTCGTGGTCAGGAGGCCAGTCTCACTATCAGCCAATCCTGCCTCAGCTCATTAACTGATACAGACGGAGAGGCAGGGCTCCGAACAGAGCTGGAGTTCACACTTTGTTTCCTGCTCAAACATTCCTGTCCAAGCCACAGATTTTCACACAGCGGTAGAACCAAATATAGGCATCAATGAGGTTTACCAAGCGCCCCCGGTGCTTAGAGGCGCATCCTTTAATCCAGAGGTTTCAGGCTTGAGCACCCCTCAAGTGTCCTTTAGCAAAACCCCTGCAGTTATTATAAACTAGAGCATCAGCTGCGTAATGACTCTATAGTACATCAGCTTTATGAAAAGATGCGTCAACTGCCAGCAAAGTTTAGGAATTCTGATTTATAATCCCATCATGATTGAAGGTTTTCTTCCACCCCCTTACAACTGAGCACATTAATTAGCTGTAGACTGTGACAGGTTTAACAGGCGAGTTCGCTCTGAGCTGCTGGCCTGCCAAAGAGATCCTGTCAGACCTTTGTGTCTGCAACAGGGCAAGATACTGAACCTAAATTAGAAACAAACTAGATTAGCTGCAGCAGGGAGGAATACAATGTGAAAACGGGGGAAAAAAGGGGGAAGAAATAATGACATATAGCTTTTTGGATATGCTTTTTGATATATGGGTTCAAAGAGACCAGGAGTCTATCACATCTCTTGTCTTTAGGATACATTTATATTCCTGTAATTACAACAAAGAGCCTAGAGGTTAACCAAACATAATCTAGTCCCATTAAAAGTGTTTAATGAAAACACCAGTCAACCAAAAGCCTCTCCCTAAAATGGCGGTGAAATTAAATTCCTCCACAGAGCGTCTACAACACAAACAACTACAGAGCTGCGAGTGTGGATGTTTAACTTGACTTATATTCAACAGAGAGCGACAGAGATATGTATATGATATAACACATTTTCTCCAAACCCATCGGGAATAAGTCACTTTAACTTGTTTTTCCATATTCAGCAGTGTATTTTTCTTGAACTTAACCATCCTGAACCTTTATGAGTCTTGGGTCTTTAAAAATCTTTACCACCAATGTTTGGTATCTTTTCTTTTCAGCACAACTTCACCTATATGACAGGTATTTTTTACTACTTTGATAGACTGCACCCAAACAACTTGTGTCATCTGATCACGCCTGTGTGATCATGCGCATAGAAGTACTAAAAAAGGAATTTTAACCTGGATATAGTATTATAAAAAGGGACTTTACTTGTTCCGTCGGTGCTCGATTGTTTGTTTCTATCAACCCCATCATGACGATGTGTGTATGTGCTGCAGCGTTACTTCACGCCTCTCTACGACACTGTTTTGCACAACATTCAACAGTTTTATTTGTCACGTGCACAAACAATTACACAGTGCAATGCCACTCTTTTATGAAGCAGCATTCCTCTAATGCTGCTCAAAAAAATATGTAAAAATAAAATCCCACAAGCAAAAATGACTAAAAACCAAGATGCAGCAATAGAAAACAGCATATACGAGAAAATGTGAAACTAAAACAAACAAAAACACTAAATATAGTTAATAATACAATACAAAACGTTGCTGTATAAGATAAGCTTGTATTCTTGTAAATTGTGCTCCATGATGGTGACTGTAGCATGTAATAAACAAGGTGATGTGACTGTGTTTGGTGGTAGTTGAGGAGCTTCCTCTCCTTTAGGATGTCTGCTACCATGGCAGGGCCTTGGTGAAGAGTAGCACCCAAAATAACATCTATTAAAAAAGGTGACACAAACCAGACAGCCTGCAGATAACACCTCAGTTTCTTGAGGAGTCTGGCATATTTTTCCCCCTTATTTTACTGCGGTTAAAAGCTGGATAGCAACAATTAGAGGTGTTGATATTGTGTGGCTGGCTTTGAGGTGGAGCTTTAGCCGGACTGGATTTCCAGGACAGACAGCTGTCAAGTCTCTGTCAGGGCATTTTTTAAACAAATTCAGATAACAGCTCTGCAATATTTCGATTAATAGTGAGCACCCTGGGTCGTCTCTGTTTCTGTCTGTGTGAAAAATCCCTAATTTAACCCAACAAAAACAGCTAACAGCCTGGTTAGCTTGTCGATGCTAGCAGGCTGCGTCCGGACGGCTAGCGGCTAAACGTCCATTATCGGACACGTCTCAATGAGCAGCTTTTATTTTGGCATTTGCGACGGATAAACACTGACATGTTCACACTTTCAACACGACTCAAGGCGTATAGGCAAACAAGTCATCCTAACATGAGCAAAAACAGACGTAACGACCGACAATTTGTCAGACTACAAAGTCAAAATGCGCGACAGAAATCAGATTATACGCGCCCCGGACACCGACTGCACACTTACGGTCAACATCATTGATTTTTATCCGCTAAAACATTTATTTCAAATTAACCTGGATGTCATCACTGTCTGCAAACAGTCTGGGAGAAAGGCCAAAACAATAACAGCCCCCCATACTCAAACAAACATTAGCCATGACTGCTGCCTTGTGTGCGTCAACACCATTAAGAAAAAAGACGCAAGAAAGGCGCAAAGAAGATGGATGTGTGTTCTGCACTTTTCTCAACACAGGTGGGCTACGGGTGAATATATATTACTGTGTGAACCACTGTGTGTCCGATAATGGCACTCTTGTGAATCCCTCGCTGCAGTTTTTTTTTTCTCCCTGTTTTTTTTTTTTACCTTGTACACATCTCCGTATGTGCCGCTTCCTATCCGCTGGATCAGCTCGAAATCCTCCTGCGGATTGCGCCGGGACAGGTCGACACTGGAGTTCATCATTTCCACGGCCGATTACGGCGCCGATCGCGCACAGTTGACGGACCCCCGACAATGTGTGGACGCGGATATTTTTAAGAAAAACATACGGCGTCAGAAAATCCCAGCCCGGATCCAGAGTAGCTCCAACATGGCGTCCACTGCGCTTTGGGCATGCGCAGTGGGGCGCGATGGCGTACCCCCTCTTTCCATGGAGCTGCTGGATTCAACATTATACTCGTTTTATTACAAAAATGTGGGGGAAAAGATACAATAATCTGATAAAAACCTACAAATGAGTCTTTGTATTTGTTTGTGCAGGTAAAATGTGAAAAGGTCTGAGAAAAACACCCTCAATTAGAACTAAAATCAAAATATTGATTGAATTTGATCAACTCCAGCACAAATCACAATCAGATTAATCTTTATTGGGTTTATTATAGTCAATACATACAAGGAATTTACCTCTGATACTTTCACTTTACACACACAGAAATAGACCTATATACTGTTTAAACAAGGAAAACAGTTCAACAAGGTAAAAATAAAAATTCAAATTACTATGTACAAATATAAATATATATAAAAGGATATATATTGTACTTAAATATATTAATAAAAAAGTAAAAGTACCATGCAGACAGTATGACAATAGTGCAGATTGCAAATGATTCAGAAATAAATATGATTATTGTAACAGGTAACTATATATGAATGAGGTGGATATGACATATATACAGTAGATACAATGTGCGTATATTTGTGTTTGACAGTGATATTAACATGTTAAAAAATGTTGTGTATTAAAAATGAGAATATATGATTTACAGGTCCAGTGGATGTTTGTTATCACAGGGATCCTTCCTGACATCTGAGTGAGGAGCCTGTTGGATCAATACAGTGAAAGTGAGGCCTTGGTTTTTATTTTTTTGTTCCCCAGTGTGCACAACACAAACACAGGAAGTTTACAGCCAAGGTGGAAATGAATGAAACTGCTAAGTCCTGCGTGCCCTGGTCTGGCCCCCTCTGTTTAAAACTGGGCTAAGCAGGGCTAAACATGGGCAGATGGCAACACTGTGATTCAACTCTATCGGGTCTGTGTTACAGTACAGGCAGAACAAGAGTGACATTACAGAAAACGTTATGGGTATCAGATCAGTCCCCTGGTAAGTTGGGGTAAAATTATGGTACCAGAACATTTCAGGAAATTACTAAAATTACCTTTTATATTTATGAAATTATATATTTTATTTTACTTTAAAGGTGTACCTCTTCAGTCAGGGTAGGGTGTTTGCACAGTTTTGACATCTGTAAAGAACACAATATCTCCATAAGAACAATTTGAGCCTGATCCATTAAGAGTGCCATCCAGGAACTGTGCCATAAGTGAAGTTCTTTCAAATGCAATTAAGATGATTTGAATGAAAAAGAAGACAGATAAAGGATTTACCTCTGGAGGGCCAAATTTCCAATCACCAGCTCACGCAAATTTCAAAGCTCACACAATTCAGAATCACTGTTGTTTAAAAAAAAAACACATTTTTTCATTGCCATTTGCAATTGAAAGAAAAACAACTGGGAATCAGATAAACAAAAAAGTGTCCTTTAATGACAAGTAGACAAGTAACAAAGAAAAGTAACTGATTACTTTAAAATGTAACTCCCACAAACACAGATCAAGTGTCTATCTTGACATATTTATGGATCAGTCCGTCTATCACACCTAAGCTGACTCTGTGAGTTGCCTGGTGCTTCAGTGTGGAGGGGGGGAGAGGCAGGCCGTGTTGTATCCCAGACTGAGGATCTGTTTTCTGGGTAGGTGGGGATTTGACCTCCTGGTGGATTTGGAAAGCCTGCTGCTGTATGGAGGACAGACAAGGAGATGGGCTGTCTTGTATCCCAGTTTGAGGCTTTGTTTCTGGGTTAGTCGTCGGTCCAGTGTCTGTCCGTGCCAGCAGTTTTTTCAGCTGACAGGATAACTGAGGACTCAGGAGGAGAACCAGGATACCACCAGAACAGAGGACTCTAGACACAAAAAAACATTTAAATTCATTATAATTATAACCCTTTTTGGGATATACATACAAAAAAAATAAACCCTCAACTGAAAAATTAAATTGACATAACGTTACTTCAAAAATATCAGGACAACACATAATTCTATCTATATTTTATACAGGGTAGGCTCTAGTCTGATGTGCAACTTGACTCATAGGCTAGGATTTGTGCACAATACATAAACATACACACAAACACACACAGAAAAAACAGTAATGCTCTTTGATTCACTGAACAATTCTGAAAAAAAGACCAAGAGAGAAGACACACAGACACACAAACCTCTCCATCTCAGTGAGGATGAGTGGCAGGTTGGTCGCCATGTTTGTTTTGGTGCCAAACTTCCTGCCAAATGGCAGGTCGCAGATGACCGCGTCTACACTGGCGCTGGGCAGAGGCAGCGCTGCACACACAGAGGAGGACAGACAAGCCAAGAGGTAATTTAACACACAGCAGCAGGCTCCACACTCACCTCCCACTCACTGATTCCCATCCAAAACATGCAGCTTTGGATCCCCAGAAATAAACAAAGAGTTACATTTCTAAAAGCTATATATGGATTAAGTAAATGGCATCATCACTGAAGATTAACGACTCAGTTTCATTAATGAATCTATTTGTAAGACTGTTACAGGTTTAAGTTGCTGTCAAGACTTAAAAAAAAAGCTTTAATCTTCTTTATGTTTTTGTGACAATTTTTTCAAAATGCAGATATTTCCCCACAAAAAACTTAGTTTTCTAAGACATTTATTTTTTCAAAAGTGTAAATCATTTTATGTATATAATGTATAAACAGGCTAGGTTATTTCTATTTTTAGCATCTAGTTTTATTTTTAGCAGTTAAGTGTTGTACCTATTGACCATTTAATATGGTTTATACATCTTTACCATACAACTCCTACTCACAAATGGAATTTTACTGGTTCACCCACAGCAGATCCTTATGGACATGAACATTAGCTTAATGCTTAATGCAAGCTTGATTCTATTCCAGTGACCATTTTGTGCAGGTTTCCTACCCATAGATGAAGCTTTGAGCAGGTGTATCCTGTTTCCCAGTTCAGCAAACTCTACGTTCTCATTGGCCCTCTGCAGCTGTCCATCATCAATGTCCATACCGAGGAAACAAGCAGCCTGAAGATCACACTGAGTGTTAGATCAGATTATAATAATGGTCTTTAAATTGCATACTACAGTATGTACAATTACTAAAGTACACACTATGTATTAATCTTTATACTTGTTTAATTCTCTATAATACCTATATTTTAAAGTAAAGACTCTTGATATCTCCATTCAGACCAAAGATGATTTGCCAAATGAATCAATTAACAAAATAGAATAAAAAATGTTCACAAATTGTGACTGGGAAATATTATGATTTGTGCATATCTCAACAATATTCTTTACATTAACATACAATACATGTGAAATAAACAGCATGTTAACTAAATAAAATGTGTGCCAGGCTTGAACAATTTCTTCTATTTTTTGTGTTCTGTCTGATTTCAAACCTTTTTAAAACCTAAAAAATTCACTTCTCAGACTTTTCTACACTTAACAGACATTAAGGAGCCATGTGTAGATTTCTCTCCTGACCTTGTGTTCCTGTGCTGCTTCTATTAAGATGGTTCCCACCCCACACATTGGGTCGACCACACAGAAGCCTCGCTGGGAAACAGGAGATAAAACACAGTACATACAGTTGGTCAACTGCATACAGTACGACTGGGACTTAAGAGCAATATAACACCACAGTCCGACTGGTGTACATGCAAATGCTTTAGCACATGGACTGTCAAATTACGGATGACACACATTATGCTAAATGTTTGAAAATGAGGACAGTGTAGCAGCTTCAAGGCTCAGTGTTCACATTTAATGAGTCTAAAGCTGCCTTGTTTTTGTAGGGGATTTGGTAAAACAAACAAAAACGGCAGAAGATCTATAAATCTGTATCTATCTATAACAAAGACAAAAGAAGGGCAGTATTGCATTATTTAATAATGCCTTCTAATTTCCATACATCAACAAAGTGAACACATAATAAAGTAGATTCCACACAGATAAAGAATAAAGTGTGTGTTCGTGCCTGTATCTGAGCCAATGAGGCCATTGCCCAGGCTACAGTTGACCTCAGTCCTGTGGTTTTAATGTAGCTGCGGTTAGCCAGAGGTAACCTGAGGGAAAGAGACAGGAGATCAATAATGTAAGACTGCTTGTCAAATTAAATAAAGCTCCAAAAAGATGTAGGTGTGTGAACCATCACTGTGTCTGAGGAGATTTGGATTTTCAGTAATGTGTGGGGTTATCTGTGACACATTCAGCAGCACTTGATGTTGGCCACAAAGTGAGGCTAGTGGCTGCAGCACCAAGAAATCATATCAATCAATCAACTACAACAAAGGAACAAAGCTATGGCAAATATACAGATTATGAAAAGTTAAACTTGGTGTAGAGAGAGATCATTCAAATACACAGTTGCATTTGCATGTTGTTATTACAGAGGTCAACTTCTTTAAGAGGGTTAATGAACCCTCCACGAAGACAGCGTACAGTCATTAATAATTAGAGTTAAATGTAAGGAAAGTGTTTCTGACAGTAACCTGGTCAGTGGAATCCCAAGCAGGCAGTGGTCATCACTCAAATAAACATTTACCTGAAGAAAAGAGCAAATAAATAGTGAAGTTACTTTTGAAAGGAGAGACAAGAAAGCGGAGAGTCTCTGCCAACACCTTTGTTCAAAGAGGGATTACTTATTTATAATACCAATAACAGCTATGCCCATAAAGACAGACAGAATTATATATTTTACACAAGACAACCAATACAATAATGAAGATTTTAAACAGTAAAGAGGTTTACCTCCAGCTGAGGATTCTTCAGTTCAGCCCTCCAGCCCAGCAGTCTGCTCAGACCGACTCCAATCACTTTGCTCACCTCCTACATTCGATGCAATATGCAAACAAACAAAATCGCATACACACAATGTACAGTTATTTATGGAAGTGACACATCCAATGAATATGGATGGCCCTTTCTGAGTGTCTACCTGTGTGCTAAAGTATCGGGACAGAGATCCAGTACACTTGCAGCTGATCCTAAAAGAGACCGGAACAGAGGAAGGTTCTGGTTTGATCCTGCTGGTTTTCATTAGTGTCTTATCGCCTTCTTCAGTGGTCTTCACTTTATTAACAAGGAGGCAAACATGAGAAGAGAGAGGGGAAACAAAAAAGCAATAAATAAATAGAGATGAAAAGATGTAAACCCTAAAAGATGATTTTATAGAAGTTTAAATAAAAACTGTAAAAATAATTATTAATAATAATAATTACCATTTTCCACACTTTGACTGCAGTCTTTTGCCAGGTTATCCATCGTTCTCATGCTACTTTCCACATTGTGGTCTAGTCTTTGTGTTGCATTGTGTCTGCCATTAAAATAAGCATCTCTCCTTTCCTCTTCTTCATCTTCATCATCATCCCTCTTCCTCTTTCTCTCTACATCTCTCACTTCTTGCTGTTCTTTCGCTGTCTTTTTCTTCTTTTCCAGCATATATTCTCCATTTTGCTCGTCACTTCTCAGCCTCCCATCCCCACTCTCCTCCCTCTGCTCTTCTGTACTTTTTCTTGACTCCACATCGCACTTCTCCTCTTCTTCCTCCTTCCACGTCACTCTCCGGGCAGTGCTTGGTGCCTTGACAGTACTCCTCCTGACTGCCAGCTCCCCCTGCAGGCGGCTCCATGTCATTACAGCCTTCCTCCACTGATCTGCGTCACCCAAGAGTCTGGACTGCAGCACAGAGGCTGCCTTTGCTTTGAACGTTACAGAGAACACAACGTGAAAGTCAGCACAAAAATGGAAATTAGGTGTGACTACCCCAGTGGTTTGGTTTCCCCCTGAGATTTTTCTTTTAGTGGTGTGAAAGGATCATTATTATAATGTTATTATTATGACTTTTTGTGAGGTGTAAAAATACATCTTTTTGAAGGTATTAAGTAAAACAGGTCACTCAATGTGCACTGTATTGTATTAAATGTATTATGTGTTAAATATAAATGTATAGGAATAAATGAAGAACAACAAAATGAAGGACATATGTAAAAAAATGTAGGCACTCCTCATGTTTTGTATCACATGTATCAGCATATTTGATGTGTCAGGCTTGTACCTGGGCTGGTGTGGGCAGAAAGCCGCACAGGTGCATCCTGTTTTAGCAGGAGGAAGAGTCTCTCTGCAGCCTTCAGCTCACTGACTCTGTTGATCCTGGCTGAAGAGCTGAACAACACTTTACCTGGCATCTGACACACCTGGAGACACACAACAACAAAAAGAGCAGGCTGGTGTTTAAAGACGTCACCCTGCAGCCAAAAGGGGAATAATTCAATCCCATTTTAAAGACTCTCTGATAACTGTCCGCAAGCGTCCTGTTGAAGGATGAAACACTGAAATCTGATCCTGATATAACTAGATTGTTGAGGTGGATACTGATATCAATGTGACTTTTACTTGTTGGTGCTAATACTTTAGTAATTTTACTAATTTAAAAGTTTGAAAGCAGGACCTTTACTTGTAACTGATTATTTTTTACGCTGTGCTATTCCTACTTTTAGTTAAGTAAACATTTACAGTACTTCATAAAATAAACTACTTTTAAATTTATTTCCAAGTAGGTTTGCACACACAAATAATTTGACTTGGTATGCTGGTGCATAACAGGAAAATAATAAGTAACAGCAGCTTCACCATAAAAATAGACAATAAAATGTTAACCTTATTGTAAAATAAAGATACAATATGTACAATATGACTGTTATTTAAATGAAAGAATTGAATTTATGAGAATAATATCTGCCAAAAATGTGCAAGAGATCACGGTATTTCAGTTCATAATAATAATTAGTCAATATAAAGTAAAACGATGCATTAGGACAAACACTCACATCTTCAGCTGCCAGCTTCACCTTCACCTCGTCCATTAAGAAACGCTCCATCCCGTTACCGGCGGTGCAGTAATACCGAACCAAAGCCTCCTCACTTTTCGGGTCACTCATCGTGTTAAATAATATATTCAGAGTCAACAAGCGCTCATATCTGCTGGTTAAACCTTTTCACGCTGTCTAAATGTCCGTGAGCGCCGCCATGTTGGCTCGTTTGTTTACACCGGACACGGAAACACGTCATCAGGCTGCAGTGATCAGTCTTGGCCGACAGGGGTCTCCCTTACACAGTGAGAAAAGTGACTGCTATAACAAACTGGAACTTTTTTTTTTTTTAAACAAATTATCTGTGTATTAATCGATACATGCGTCACAGAATAGATGAAATCATATGCCAGCAGTGATCAGGCTTGTTCCCATCAATTGATACATACATGGACTGCGTTGAGAGCTCTTATCAGCACACACACACACACACTCACACTTGATACCCAAATGCCTCGGTGCAGATATTAGGTATTCAGACACACACACATTTTCAATGAGACTACAACAAACTGCAAATGTGAACACACATACAAACACACATTTAAAGCACATTGGTTTAGACATACACAATACCTCTGCTGCAGTGTGCTACCTGGAGGCAAGCTCTGAACAGGTGTTCCTCCAAAGCTGAGAGGAGACTTCGAATAAACCCTGCAGCAGAAATGTGTCCTCTCATACAACTTCTTTCTCTCTCTATCGACTCGATCCTCCTTCTATCTGCGTCTCAGCACTTCCCCTCCCTGAATCCCTCTCTTATCTCCATCTCTCCTCCTGCCCCGCCGCACTCGCTCTCTAGCACTTTTTAATCTCCCTCCTGTATCTTTCTCTGACATTTTAATGATCCCAAACATATTTAATCCTCCTCACTTTACTTGATGAACAGTGTTCTGCTTGTTGCCTCGTGCCATAAAACCCCCAGACGCCGACGAGGCTGGTGTGATCTGCCAGTGTAGAGCATGCTCATAACAATGTGAAGAATTATGGTAAGTAAATATGTTTATCTAACAGCACGCGAGCGTTGCTTTAGACTGATGTAATATTGCTCTGAGGGGATTTGAATGGGATTTTATTTTCCACTCAATCAATAAGTGTCATTTCTCCTCATTCTTTATTTTCTTGTGTGACTATCTAAAGAAATATCCATCAACTTGACACACAGATTTAGAGAGCAAACACATAATTTACAAATGAGTAATAGATATTCAACAACTGATTACCAGTAACCCCCTGCAACCTATTAAAGAAAGTAATCCCAGCTTTAAATCCACCATAAATCAGAAAAAATGTGACTTACCTTGAAACATTCATTAGTGTGGATTCCTGTGAGAAAAAAAATTACAAACCTGATCCAACAGAGATAAGACGTTTTTTAATGAACTCCACACTCAAACTAAGTTCATATATGTGAAGTCTCATAAGGCCCAGAGGAAGAAAAATGAGCCTGTAAGTCATTTTGCTTTTGCATTTATGGTGTTGACTGTGTGATCCATGGATCTGAATTCCCTGATCGAAATGTAGTCTCCAGTACATTTCAGCGATAACTCAGCTGGTGTGGCAGATTTTTCATGAGTAAGCTACAGACTGTGTCATCAGCATCCCCACTCTGGCAGTAAAAAAATAATCTGTCATGCAACTTTTTCTTTTTTTTTTTACATTTATTTGACAAATGGTCTCCATCACCCATTTAGCACACAATGTCTTTATCTAGAAAGGCAAAAAAACACTAGATCTTCTTTTCAATATCAAATAAGTAACACTCTTTTCATTCAGTGTCTTTACAGCCTTATTACATCAAAATGTTCCAGGTATAAACTTTATTGGTCTACAAGATGGATGATGATTACAGTACCTTTAGTCCCTGACAGCTTTAATTAAAATCGATAAAGTTGGATTTACGTGGCTTTTACCTAACAAGACACAATACACGTTTCCTCTTTTCTGCGCCACTTTTACTCTCTTTAACGTTTATTCTGTGACTGCTCTCATCAGCCTACAATTTTGGATGTATCCATGTAGAAAGGAGACATTAATACTCCTTTCAATGGCTGCCATTTGCAATAATTAGCCCCACTGCCGCTAAGTGAACACAACAGCTTCACAAAATGGATGCCGCCTGGCACGCTTGCCGCGGCATGATGTATTACTGCACATTAAACTTGTTTTTATTCTCCTCCACACCTCATAAATGATCGGAGGGAGGGAGCGGGGCAAAGCAGGCAGAGAATGGAGGATGGAAGAGAGGGGGAGAAATGATGAGGAGGGGACAGAGATGACAAAATACAGAGAGGAAAAAGCATAAATATAAAGTGGAGTGGACACGAAGGAGGGCAAGGAAAACAGTAGCTTTGTTTTACAATTCCATCATGTTGGACTAATTGGCCTTGGCTGCAAAGTTTACGCAGAGATCAAGGCTGATGAGTTTCGAAAGGGACTATTTAACTGTGTTGGTGAAACTGCAAGCAACGCAGAATGAAAGTGCAGGTTTAAAGTTCTGCTTAGATGTTGATACGCACGAGCAGACGCACAAACACACAAATTGTTCCTGTTTTGGAGTAAAAACCAAATGATCCTTAAGATAGTAGAAACATTTCTTTGGAGTCAGAGCAGCTCCATAGCCAGACATATATTTTGTGAGAAGAGAGGGAGCATCCCAGTGGCCCAAAGTTCTGACACATGTCGCTGTCGCTTCTCTTTTATTCGATAAATGTCCCCACCATGACATTTTTTAAAAAGAAAAGGGTGGTTTAAGAGGCCAGTATGACAACCTGGCAGCTCCATCCACAGAGAGAGGCCCAGAGATGCGACTGAAAGCTTCGGAAAATAAAGTGGAGCTGGAGTCGGATATTTAATGCCAAACAAATTAACATCAGCTAACTTGACAATGTCAGTGTGAATGTACTATTAAAAAAACACATCACATAGTCCACTTTTGCTGTGATCCCTGAATACATAACCAAACATAATGACAAAAAAGAAATTTCTGATTTCAGACTTGGACATAAAACACACACATATACAGACAGACACTTACCCTTGTCTTTGACTGCACTCAGCTGCTGATGTACACACACACACACTGACAGAGTGTGTACAGACGCTCAAACACACATTCACACGGATGTAAATGTCACAGATCCACTCCCTGAATCATGTAGTTTCTAATTGAAAATTAAAGTTGAGTTCCAAGTGGCATTATCTCGGAAAATTACACATTCTGCGTGTGATGATTAACATTCAGGGGGGTTTGAAGAGGGCTGTCATTTAAAAGGCCAGTCTGTGTGTGTGTGTGTGTGTGAGTGTGAGTTAAGTTTAGTCCATCTGTCATTCTCCTCCAACTCCTCTCTTCTATCAACCTTTATCACCTTTACTTTATCTCTCACTCTCTTCCTTTGGCCACCCCTTCTGTCTATTCTTTCATCGTCTCTTCTCAACTTTCTTTGCTTTCATCCTCACTTCACTCTGTGATGGAAATGAGACCTTTACAAAGAGACAGAGCAAAAAAAAAATCAGAGCGAGAGAGAGAGAGAGAGAGAGAGAGAGAGAGGAGCGCTGGATTTTCACCACTTAACTATGCCCATTTCAGAGTGCTGATGTATGCGTGTATGTGTGTGACATGAGCACATTTAAATATTTACTGCTCTTAGAGGAGTGTGAAGTGTGTCAACAGGGCAAAGCATCCATGGAGAGAGAGAAAGAGAGAGAAAAGAGAGAGAGAGAGAGAGGACACACACACACACACACACACACACTCCCTACAGCAGAGCTCAGCCAGTAAACACAGCATCAGACTGACAGAAGCTATCAAAATCAACAATAACAGGAGAAACAGGCGAGAGCAGGAAGATGGCAAGCAGACTGGATGGAGGGAGAGAAAGATGTATAGAGAGGAGGAGGAAGAGGAGGAAAGAGGAAATGAGGAAAATTGTGTGCATGTGTGTGTGTTTGTTTTATCCCTACCATCTTCAATTTTTTAAACATCAACACATCATCGACAGATTCACTGCGACACCTTGGTATAGTTACTGCAAGCAAGTCAGCACACTCTATCTCGTACTCATTACAAAAAATATCTCCAATGTGCCCACAATCTAAATGCCCACTGTCATCTTAATTCAAATAATGAATTACTAAATGGCTCTGTTCTTTTCAGAGGTCCTCGTTAGCCGTGACACTGAGCCATCACACAATAACAGGGCACTGAAAACTAAATGGAATTCAGCACATGATTAATTTCATGATTCACATGTGTGAGTTTTCTACTACACCATGGTGATTTTTTTTTTCCAGGAAAAAGGGCCTATTTTCCTGCTTGTGGTACAGTTGGTCTCGGCTATCTGCTTAAGTGCAGCCACTCTTACACATTACAAAGAGGTACTTATCAGATTGGTGAGAGAGCGACTGAGCCGTCCTTCCAAGAAATAAATGCTCCGACTCTAAAAGAGAATATGCATTGAAATACAATCTCTGTTATTTAGTTTATTTCAGTCCAAGATTGCATTATGTATAGTCATTTGATTACATATTAACATAAAAACATTGATTACAGCAGCTTTAAATGATTGTACCGTATTGTACCAATGAAAGGCTGAGGTTGTTTTCTCTTTGGAAAACGTCAGCACACAAAATATCACATAGTGCTTGTGCAAAGTGGCATCAAATAATTGAACACACTAATTAAGAAGGAGATTATATAATTATTTGAAAACCTTTTTTTGATGACTGAAACACTGACTTTGATAACAGGTGTGCAGAGGAAGGTATAGCGAGTTTAATCTAAATGATTAACTTCCACACGGACTAAAGCCCACATCACACTATGGGGCATTTAATTTAAACTATAGCTGTAATGCAGACAAAACTCAGAGGCCTGATAGTGCACGAGCCCTTGTCCCAGTTAACAAAGAACATCTCTCACACTACATAAAATCCCAAATCCCCTCGCCCCATATTTTATCAAGTAAAAAAAAAGTCAACATCGCACCACCACCAAGGCCACTGTTCCATTTAGCTAAATAAAAAAAGCTGAAAGCCCTTGGCCTATTTCCTCAATGTTCAACGCAGCCAGAAAGAGTTTGTAGCTATTACTTTCATTCCCAAGGACCTCTGGCTTCTTCCAGGGAGTCCCCCAGCGCAAGGGGGATTAGTTTAATTTCGCCATTCACTTGGAGATAGCGCCCGTCACAAAGGGTGCAAAACAACCAACCATCCTCACAGGTTTTAATTCAGACTCAGACAAAACCCCCCACAGGCCGCCGTCCTCGGCCTTGAAGATGTGATCTTCTCCAACCCCCATCCGGCCTTCTCCCATCTCCTGGTTGCATTTCACGATGGGTGCAGCTAGGGGGAGGTCTAGGTTTGCTGCTGAGCTCCGCTGAGCTGCTGTGTTGTCTTGGTTGATCTCCTCACCGCGGCAGGCAGGGGCACAGAGGAGGAAGTGGGGAGGAAGTGGGGAGGAAGCGAGTAGGACGCAAGGAGGCCGGCTGCCCAAAACACAGCAGAGAGATCAGACGTGACTGAAATGCTGCTGGAGAAATGTTAGAGAGCTATTTTGGAGGTGTTTGTTAAATGTTGTGTCCTTATATGATGTGATGAATTAAATATATGTGTAAATTTTGCAAGTCATTTGAGTTGTTTAGACTCTAAAGACATTCATGGCTTGTGAATGAGGCTTTAAAGTCACAGTATATTCTATTTTTATAATAATGTAAAATATAAAGATAGCAAATATATAGACTGTATATTACACTGGAGGTTTTTGTTTTGTATTTTATTATTTGCTGTTTAGTATTTAATCCATTTTCTGTTCTTCCTCAGATGCTGCCATGAATTAGGGATATTTACTCAGTAGTCACCATGGGCCAGCTGTTCTCATCAGAAGAGGAGCTTTCTCAAGTGAAGGATGCCGTTGGGTCCATCCTCTATGACGCCATGTCGGAGGGCGGCGCCGCACCTGACCTCGCGGTCGTCCACCCTCTCCTCCTGGCCAATCACGATGGGAGCTTGGACTCCCGGGCCGGCCTCCAGGAGCAGCTTCGACAGGTCGGTGAGATTTCTGTGTGTGATGATGATGATGATGATGATGATGCTGCCTGTGAGCAAAACACTGACTACAAGACATCAGTTCCTACGGCAATACACTGAGCAGGTTGACTTCTCATCGATTTCCCCTTTAAACCCTTTCAGTTATGAAGTGCGGATGGAGATGAAGAGCAGGGGAAAGAAAGATGCGGCTGGCTTGAGACAGTTAAGAAAGAGCGATTGTGCAAAATGAAGCACCACTCAGTATCAGAGGCGCGGCCCTGTTGGGGATTGTAAAGAGGTTACAGATCGATACGATGGCCAACAAGGAGCAATATGATGATGACAAAATGTTGTTCGCAGTTAAAGAAAGAAGGGAGAGAAATCTCCTCACCTTGCGCTTGTATTTTATTGAGACGGATGGTAAGAAACAGTCACCATGAATAATTCTGTTCATTTCCTCTCGCCCAGCTGCAGGGCGACATCGGGAACAGGGCGCCCTCCTATCTTAGGGATCTGATTGGCCGGCTGTCGACCTTCTCGGACGAGCCGCGCCTGGCCGGCCTGGTGGGATTAGTGGTTACCATGGTGATGGATATGGCCTACACCTCATTGAACCAGCCACTGGGCGGGAAAGGGAAATCAGCGGGGTCATCATCATGCCAGGTAAGCCCTCCGATGGAACATAATGAAAGTGATTTGTGAAAGTTTTTTTAATATGTTTGTGAGCTAATGAATACTATTAAAAAAAAAAAAAAAAAGGCTGCAGAAAGTGATGAAAGAACACAAAGTTTAGGACAGTTACGAATCCCCAAATCCAAAAATCAGGACGGTTGCAAAAAAAAAAAAAAAAAAAAAAAATTGGTTTCAGCCAAGTTTTGTTATCTGCCTAAGTGCTGCCACTCTTACACATTACAAAGAGGTACTTATCAGATTGGTGAGAGAGTGACTGAGCTGCCCAGACATAAATGCTGCGGCTCCGAAGGGAGTGTGCATTGCATACTCTATTGTTGAGTTCATTTCAGTCCAATATAACATCACACACAGTCATTTGATTCAGTTTTAATATAAAAACATCGATTAGGGCAGCTTTAAAGGATTGTAGTTCAATTTCCCAATGTAAAGCTGGCTTTGTTTTCTCTTTGGCCTCCTCCCAAATGATATGAGAAAATAATGAGAAGTCACAAAGAAGCACATAGTGAAAAATGATGTCAAATAACTGAGCACACTAATTAGAAAGGAGATAGAATAATTGTTTAAAACTCTTTTGGTAACTGAAACACTGATTGTGAAAAACAGGCTACATTATGCAGAGGAAGTTTAATTTAGCTTAAGCTGTAATACACACAAAACTCAGAGGCCTGACATCATCCATATCATAATTATGCCTCCAGTGCCTCTGATACAACATAATGCAGAGAATTTGTAGAAGCTGTGTTAATATTTCAGCGAGAGTGCTTGCTGAAACCGTGTTCTCAAGCTTGCTAATGAATACTGTGAAATCTTACTTTTTTAGTGTAGCAAAAGTTAAACATAGCTGCCAAATGGGATGAAGGAACACAGAAAGTTTAGGATGGCTGTAAATCTACTAATTCAAAAATCAAGACTGTTGCCAAAAAAAAAAAAAAAAAAAAAACCCACTATAATACAATTTCCCTGCATGACTTTCTACCTCCAGCAGAGAGTCTGGGAGCTCCAGGAGGTGATGGAGGAGCACCTGAAACGCTGTAGGATCAACCTGAACGACAAAAGCAGGCTGATCCAGGACTCCATTAGACTCGAGTCCCAGCTCAGCCTCACGCTCACCCAGCTGAAGACCTGTCTGCTGGGGGGAGACTGTGACTCCAGGTGAGAGAGCACAGAGGAGCAGAGGATGGTGGTGTTATGCAGCAGAGCGGTCAAACGCAGTAAACAGTGCGGCGGTTTAACATCAGCGCTCGTGCATTTTGTTTTGCTCCTCTTTTCTCTGGCCCTCCAGGTCTCTGAGGCACTGGGCCAGTGGAGCAGCGTCTCACACCCAGATGTTGGTGCACCTGGCTGGTCTCGAGGGCAAAGCTGAGCCTCTGGCTGCGAGGGCGGCGCTGGAGCAATATAAGGAAGACCTCTCACAGATCATACCTGCTTACAGGTAATACAGTGGTCTGCCAATCAATCAACTGTAGTGCAGCTTTTCATCACTTTAGCAGCCGTAGCTTCACATTCAGGTGGTGCCCTAATGGTTTTATAAGGTACTGGCTCCATATACCACATGTGTTTATGCCCTGTTGGATCACTAATGCAGCCAAGGGGGCTACAAGTAGAGAATCTGTTGGTTAACGTGTAGGTTAGACATGATAAGTACAGTAGCAGTATTTTATGTTCTTTATTTTTACCCTTTTTGGTCAAAATGCCAGCTCATCACTTTAGTGTTTTGGCTGGGATGTCACTGTCTAAAATTAGTTTTGGTGGGAAAAGGGAGGAGAATGAACTCTTTGACTTCAGTGTGTCCAGGCTGCATATTGGCGATGACTTGAAGCTGAGTCTTTAGCTCTAATGATTTATCTTTATCTTTTTTTTTTTTTTTTTTAAGAGAAGATGTTCAGCCAGCACCAAATACAGTCGCATTAGTCATTCACGTTGCCATGGAGTCTGCTTTTTACTGATGGTGTTTTGGTGGAGCTGGAGACCGTAGGTGGACAACCCATGCAGGAAGTGAACTACACAACAAACAGTTCATCTGCAAACACCGAAGATATTTTTTTTGAGCCCCCCTCGTTGTCAGACAGCAAACACACAGCACTTCAGTGGAAGCAGGAGCCTAATAAAGCACACTGACAGTGGAAACCACAGCCACACAGGACCTGGCTGTCTGCTATGAGACAATCTTCCCAGCCTGCTCCAAATGTGACAGCGAAAACAGAAAAAAATCCCTCATCAGACTGTCAGAAAAGTCTAGCTGTAAACTCTCAGCTCACATTTAGACTCGCTGCCTGCTTACAGTAACAATATTCTGTCTGACAGGCGATAGCTTCAGTCGCGCCATAATAAACAACATGAAGTAAAATGGGAAAAAAACATGAAGGACAAAACTATCATTAAAACAAGTTTTTTCATCATTGGATTTTTTTATTTTTTAACTTGGTGACACCAGATTTATTTTTTATTTATAAAGAACTTCTCATGAAAGTGATTCATAAGGTGACACATACACAAATAGTCCATTCTGAAAAAAAAGTGATTAAAATGATCTGTTCTTTCCCAATTTTTTCTGCCATCCTGTCATCCCCCCAATATTGTCATTACAGGCGTTATAAGTCTAATACGGTGAGTGTGGTGAAATGTCATGGTGGTCTGCTGGCATCACATGACCCCTCCAATGAGGCGCCAGAGGAGGGATCCATGACGGGACTCACTGTGACAGACAGAGAGACAGGAAAGAGTGTGACCATCCCTCTATCCATGCTGGAGAAAGTGACAGGTAGACTTTGTTGAAGTCACCAAGGCAGCTTTTTAATCTTTTTTTCAGTCAGGTTGCATTTAACTGAATAAAGCTGACTTTAACAGGGAGAAGAGGGACAGTCTCTGAGCCTGGTACCACCTCCGCAGCTGCGTCCTCCTTCGTCAACCTGGACCTGATCACCTCGGATCAGTACGCCCAGGCATACCTGGAGCATCTGTTCTCCGAAAAGGGACCCGTGGCTGAGCTGGAGAACTACTTTATCAAGGTTGGCGACAATCTAAGAATGCTAAGAACTCAGCCGGGATGCAAAAACAAGACGGGGTTGAGAAATGGGACCGAACAAAGCAACGGAGTGCATCTTAAAGACGGGGATGAGGGCGCAAATGGAGAACAAAGAGCAGACAGGGGCAAAGGTGCTAAACAAGGCAATATGGAAAGGAGACGAGAAGAGACGGAGGAATACGAGCAGAGAGAAGAAAGTCTGAAACTGAGTATTGTGGAGACGCAGCCTGATGAACGCCTTAATCAGTCTTCAGAATGCATGAACCCTAACCCATGACTTTAGTTCTTACTGAAGGGAAGAATTAAATGAAATTCAGAAACATGAAAGACTTTTGCCAAGTAATTTATTCAGAGAGGTGAAAAGTATTTGCTGTGTAGAAGCAGTATTGTTATTACTTGCTTGCAGTGCTTTGTACTACAAAAGTAAAATCAGCCTTGGCCAAATATGACCTTGGACCTTCAGTGTCATTTCTATTAAGTCTGTGCCATAGAAGCTTTTCAAACACATTTTATGAACACATAGATATAAAGTGCCTGCTAAGATAGTACAAAAAAATGTCACCTCTTTCCAGATGGGCTCTTTTTTCCTCTTTGTATATTACAAGAATCGAACAGTTACAACAGATGTGTGAGCACAGCCCAAACAACCATCAGGCTTATTGTATGGCTCCTCTTGACAAGTGATTATCAAATAGCATAATAGCCAATTCACTCTACAGTAAAATGGTACACAAACAGTGAAGAATTAAATACAGAAGTTGAAGTGAAAAGTTTACTAAATTAGTGGGAATTGAATTCCAGATTTTAGGACCTTTGTAAGACATTTTGAATCAGACTCTGGTCTGGTCTGGTTTTTCAAAAGTTTAACTAAATCACCCACTGCAATTATTTTAGTTTTCATATCCTACATAAAGGCCAGTAATGTTGATAATCTGGCAAAAATATCTGATATGAACAAAGCAGACTGGCAGTATGTGGCACAAATGATCCCCCATTTTTAGCACATCTGCACACCTCTGCCTTGCCATGAATATGGACAGTGATGGCCAAAGAGACAAATACAATATGAAGGAAAATGCATCCAACTCTGCACTCAACACAGCCCGTCACAGAGATGATAACATGCAAATGAAAGTTCACTTCCCCCAGAGAGATTCTCTTTAAAACGTAGAGTCCGTATTGGCTGACATCGTATTTGATGGTGTGAATTTTGAGGTCTGTAGTCAGTGTAGCTGTGGCAAAGCACGTTTCTATGGTTACATACTACAGTAATGTTTTGTCCCTGCTTTAGTATAGTAGTTTAGTAAATGTAAAGTTGAGTTTGTAATAAATTATTTATATTTGTGTTAATATAACACCAACCGATGTTACTTTTCTATTAACACAAATATATATAAATATGTATGCTTTATTACAAACTGAAGTGCAGGATTGATTTCTTTTCTTCCACATTTGATGCCATTAAAGAAATTTACTTTAGTTGGTGAAAAAAAAATGCACTCAAACCACATGGCTGTGACTTTATTTGGGTATCGCTCTCCTGTTGAAAGTTCACAAGAAGAACAACCTGTCCACCATTCGCATAAGACCATCATGTCCCCAGTGTGTGTGAGAGGAAATGCATGCTGAAAAAAACAAAGGAGATTTTGAGTGACGTTCGCAGGAGAGATAACACTTTTCACTCGGAAAAGGTTGAAAAGATGCTTTTGCTCGCAGTATTATGGTGTGCGGGGCAGCAGGTGGGCGAGCGGCGCAGGAAGGAGCTCTTATGTGGCGTAGCTGGCAGCACTGTGTGAATGTCAAGCTGTCGGGAAGGAGTGTGTGTGTGTGTGTGGATGGATCTCTGTGTGTGGGTGTGTTGGCATGAGTGTGTGAGACAGATTTGGAGAGTGTGTGTCTGTGTGTGTGTGACTGCATGCATGTTTGTATGTTCAGATTGGAGAAAGATATGGAGATGTGCAGAATCCGTGTGCAAAAATAATGTGTCTGTGTGAATAAAAAAAAGTGTGTGTGTGTGTATGTGTGTGCATAAAAGCGCATAACGAAGGTGTGCAAGTTACTTAGAGAATGAGGGAGAATAGTACAGAAAGAAAGAGGGAGAGTGGTACAAGTGGTTGATGGTTTTTCCGTGTGTGTGTTTATGTGTGTGTGCATGTGTGTGTGTGTGTGTCAGGCTTCGCTAGCTGTCGATGACTCACACTCACATCACAGCTCCAATTACTGGTCTCTGCTCTGCTAATGCTGTCTGATTGGTGTTATTACTCTCTCCCTCTTTTATTCTTCTTCTCTCTCTCTCTCTCTCTCTCTTTTTCCCTTTTCTCTTACTGGCTATCAGACCAGTGTGTCTTTATTATTCAGTGTAATAAAAACCCAACTGGTTTTGTGCACACACACTAATGAAAAGCACTTCATGTAATTAATATACACCATACAGCACCACATATAAAACTGCAGTAGTTTGCATAGCACTCATTCTCTCTTTCTCTTTGCATGTTAATTGTTCTTTTACGTTGTTTCCGTGTATTTTTTTTCTTTTTAGAGAAGAGAATAGAGAAGAGTAGAGAATCTTCTTTCTCTACTTTCCATCTCCGAGATTCACAAACAGATAGCAAGATATCGTTTTTTTTTTTTTCCAATCGCTTTTCCTGGAGTCTCCAGTTATTTTCTTGCAATTCTGCTCAGTTCAGATTTATTTATTGGCACAGTAAAATGTTCCTTCATGGCCAAGCACATAAAGACATCAAGAAAGGGAACATTTCAGTATATTTCAGCTGAAAAAGGCTGACAAGCATCGACCCAGAAAAGACAGACTGTAACACTCCAGGACTTAAAAAACATGCTCTGGTACCATTATTATTATAAAGGGAAACGCGCTCTTCCTCTAGGAACTGATAATGGAATAACTACAAAAATGTAATATCTCATTACGTCACATGTAAAATGTTATTACTATCCAATATCTGTGCTCGCTTATCCTGTGCAACGTTACACTGGACGTGTCAGTCTGTCACATCCACTCACACCTACATTACCTAATGGTGTCACTCTGTTTCACTATCTTGCAATTTCGCTTTACATCTGCTTTGACATACAACACATATAGAGAGATCTAACTACCTATTTCAAATCAAATCTGATTTTTAAAAGTAGTTTTATGCCTGTATTTGAGAGCAGATGTCATTTTTTTCCATCATCTAGTGAGTGCTGACTCAATTGTAGCAGCTTATGTTGCTGTAAAACTCATTTGTAAGAAAATAGCTCATACACACACACAGAAGTATGCTTTGTGTTGCATCACGAGGCTTGAAATGTAATGGACAAGTTACCCATGCAAAATGAATGGTAACCTTTTATTACTGGTAGAATGAAAATACTTGTTATGGTTGCTTTGGAAACTTTTTTTTTTGCCATTGGTATGCCATGTCTGTTCAATCTCTACATATTTGCAACAAGTCAAGTTTACAGAGATTAACAACAACCCTCTGTATGATACAGTGGATTTATGAAATATTATGCAAAAGTTCTTATAGAAACTATGCCAGAAAAACAACTTTGATTTGGGGGCTTATATATTGTTGGAAAGCCAGATTTTTTCTGGTCTACGCATTTGTGATTTTGAGTTATATGTATAAAATTAACTTAAACTAACAAATTAAAGAGTCCAATAAAACTGACCTGCGTTGTGGGAGGAAATCAGAACACCCAGATTAGACCCAGGCATTGTAAAAAACAAAACAAATTAAAGTAATCACATCACAAAAAGACTTCATATGTGAACCCACCCTTCAGATATATAAGACCAATAATACAAAGAATGAGGACATCATAAACGATCATGTGTATCAAAGATCTAGCATACATCCATGTACACATATTCATATAATATATTCATATACTGCTTTAGAGTATGTTTTGTTTCATATGCACACGATGCACACTTAATTTTAGATTTAGACTGCTCTGTATGATACTGTCTTTCTTTCCCCACTTTCCCTTGTCCTGTGCCTCTGTGCCTTCCTTCCTCTGGTGGGACATGTGTAGTGTGGACAAAAGGTCAAAATGTGACTCCAACATCCAAAATAAAATCCTCTGAGGGTGAGATTGTCCTTATTAAATCAGGGTACCTCTGCCTGATGGCCTGTGTTTATTATTTATCATTAGAGTCCATACAGATGTAGTGAGGAGCCTCTATATGGATCTTTGTGTGTGTGTAATTGAGAGCATGGTGGCATGTTGCTTTTCCCGTCTCCGCTCTATAGCCCCGCGGCTGTCAGCGTGTGCGTCCGTGCTTGTGTGCCACAGTTGGTTGTCGTGAAAGCGTCGCCGCGGCAACAGAAAATCGCCACAGTAACTCGACATCATCACGCCGCCCACAGCCTCTCAGCAGAGAACAGTCACTGACACAGAGTAACCTACTGTATGTGTGTTTGTGTCGGTAGATGTGTTAGTGTGCGTGTGTGGTTGTGTGTTACTGTGTGGGTGTGTGCGAGGCAAAGAGATGCAGACCTGGTCATCAACTTCTGGCGAGGGAAAGGGTGGAAGACGAGCGAGCGAGGCAAGAAGTAGAGAGAGAGAAAGAGAGACTGAAAGAGCGAGAGACATAATGTAGGAGAGAGGAGAGACTCAGCGCAGAAATGAAGGGAAGGTGAGAGGCGGAGAGGAGAGAAGAAGGAGCAACGGAGGAGTGCGGTGAGGGAGTGACAGACTGAGGGGAGCAGAGAACGAGGGAGGGAAGAAGAATTGGATGTAAGGACAGGAAGAAAAGGATGGAGGACGGAGGAGAGGAAGTAGTATGATGGATGCTGTACACTTAGTTTGACTTCAAAGTATCTGTTGACTACATAACATATATGACAAAATAAACAGTCAAAACACTCAGAAACTCTTAAATAAATCAGCTTGATAATATCTGTGTATGTGGTTTGATCAGATTTGAGTGAGAGTGAAGCAACTAGTCAGATTCAAATGTTGAATGATTCTAAATCTTGCACAAAAGTAGGTGACATCATTTTTTCCTCTGCACACCTCAAACTAGAGACAAGATCATGTTAAATAACCAAAATTGGCAAACGTTTGCAGAACATTATGTCTTCATGTATAGTGGGACCCTGTCAGTCATAGTAAGAACCTCAGATATATTTTCAGGCCTTTAAAGCTGAATGAGTTTTTTTTTTAGCAACTTGAGGACAATGGAGAAAGCTGAAAACAGATCTGACATGATAATTCGTCGGAAAAAGAAAACAATCGAAAACAGCGTGTGGAGAAAAGGGGGGATTGAATCTGAATCTCTCCGGCTTCTTCTTTGTGGGCATCATCTTTCACATTACGTGTGGCCATTTCATCCATCATCATTATAAGAAAAAAAATATTGATTAGTGCAGCTTCAAGAGTTAAATAAGACTTAAGTGTTACAGCACCATACCGGACGGCTTTGCATGTTTTAGCCCATTAACTCCAAATTGCATACACTTTACATTATCACAGAGCCATATTGACTCTTAGATTGATTTCCTACCTTCAAGGCAGCCTTTGGATTTAAGTCATTTCACTAAAGGAAAATTAACTTTCACTGACTTGGAACTTGCTTGAAACAGATAATCAATCAAAGCGGACCATTTATTTATCAAAGGTCCATTATTGTCAGCTGTTCAAGGACACTTGAGAATCGGTTGTTGAAGCTGCCAAAATCACATTATCCGACTCACAACATCAGTGCTTGTTTTGTGGTCTTTTGGCTTTGATTTTCCAACATTGTAGCTTATGAATGCAATACCTTGGCAGTCCTCTTCAAACATGAAAAGGACATCATTGAGAAGACAATTTATTAGATGATTATTTTAGTTAAATATAAACGCAGAATTATTTTGTTCCTTTAAAAATGGGGGGTTAAACCAATAACTTCATTTAGTGTGTTTATTTGATAAGGGCATATTTACTTAATAAAATAAATACCAAAACCACTTTACATCACTGACAGTTTTTGAACACCTTTAGAAGTCATTTTAATGCTAAAACGTGCAGTGTATTATGCAAATGAAAGCATCAATTATGTAAATTATGTAATCAACAGTGACTTTATAACCTTTTTTTAAAGATGTGACTACGCATCAGCCTGCAGCTTCTGCTGACAACAATAACATTAAAAGGAGGCGTTTATTGTCAGTGCAGATTTTAAAATCAAACCTGCAGTTTCTTTGTGCCTCACACGCAGACACCCACATATTGAATACTCCTACATGTTTCATCACCTAAACATCTACTGCATTTAAATAATATGGAAATAAACTTCACCTACTGTTATGAGCTGAGGTGGGAAACACACGTGCACACATGAGCACAGTATGAAGGCAGCAGGCACCGGCAGCGACCAGAACAAAGTTGACCTCGACTGCATCAACAATGGTGGTTACAATGGACAAGATGCTTTCTCACACACACGCACACACAAACGCACACACCACTGGATATGGGGGAGAGTTCATGCTCTGGTATTTGTCTGACATTTAATTTCAATCCGTTCCATGTGTGTGAAACACCTGCTCTAACATGGCTACACACACACACATGTGAGAGTACTTTATATTCTTATTTAAAGCATGATAATCAAGCCAGTCAAGCATCTATTGATATAAAGAGGTAAGAGAAGACATCATGTAGAGTATTTGATGACAGTCTGGTAAGCTTTTATCCCATGTTTTCTGTACGTGTGTGCATGTGTATACAAACGTGTGTGTGTTGGTCCTCCCTGGACCTTTAGTGCTGGGAGGAAGAAGTGACAGCCCCATTACTAAGAATTACCCCTTGCGGCCTGCCCAGATATCTGCACATCCCCCATCATCAACATCAAGGAGACATGTCAAAACACAGCAACAACAAGACAGTACAATCAAGGTAAATGCCAAGGATGACAAGTGTGTGCTTACATGTTTATTCGAAACTTTGATTTGGGTTCTCTGAAAATTGAAGGAAGACTGTTCTTAAAAAACAGTCTTCCTTTTCATACTTTTCATACTGACCTTTTCATACTTTTCATACTTTCCTTTTCATACTGACCTCACAAAAGCAGAGCACCTGAGGCTCTAATCTTTACTGGACATTTATAGCATGTGCAACAGTTAAGTTTGAATCATTGCACACGGAAGTATCTGAATCAATAAGTATGATCTCTATTTTGTCAAAAATCCATAATTTTCTCACATAAGGCCAGCTCTGGATTGCTTCCAGTTTCATATAATCTTTGAAACATAATGAGAAATATAGCAGTGTATCATCAGCATGACAATAACAATAGATTTGAAAACAACAAATCATATGGTTTTAAGAATATGATGGGACCAAGAATGGAGCCTTGTGGCACACCACACGTCAACAAGACTGATGTACATTCATAGACACACAGAATATCTCACTGGACAGATAAGACCTATGTTTGTGCAGTTCCAGTTATAATCACGTCCCATCTGAGCCTCTCCAGAAGGATATCATGGTTCACATAGTGTCTTGTACCCTTAACCAAATGTACAAATCTAGCAGCTCTTTCAAAAGTAGAGTAACTTGTATAACTCAAGTCTGTTTTTCTTATCAGAATGTGCTTCATCTTCCTGTTATCTAAGAGCATAATTAGGTACTTTCAGATAACTAACTTTTAAACATGCCAGGACATTTAAAGCTAATAAATACTCTCCAAATCTATTTACCATTTACTGTAGATGTTCAGAATTTGTTGCAATTCACACTTGTATTTGCCAAATCTCCAACTGTTTGACTGTATATTTCCATTAAGAAATCTGCTCACAAGTCTGGCAGTTATTTTTATTCCACTGCTGTCCAAGCTGTCATCTTCGACCTCTGAGAGAGGCAGAATAATGTCTGACTGAGACAGAAATAAGGCATAAAGAAATATATGAACTAATGTCCAGACAGTGAAATTGTGTTAGATTGACACATAAAGAGTCTGTGTCCATTTCCCTGGTTGTACTGAAGATGTAGACCAGTCCACCCTATTCACTTAAAGCCCTCCAAAGTTAATGTTTTCTTTTTTTTTTTTTTTAACTGCTACGCTTGTGAAGGCCACCAGTGGAAGTGTGGTATTAACCTTGTGCAGCTTATAGACAAATACATAAACAAACAGACACACATAAAAACAAATTTAATAAAACATCAACCCACACGGAGAAGCACTTTGTATCTCTATGTTACATCATCCTGTTTCCAGTCCCCGTGCTAAGGAGGACTAAACACATCCTGGACCATCTCATAGCTGAACACACAGAAATTAAATTGATGTTTATCCTCATCCCAAATTACCCGAGGGTTCATCTGAAGGTCCTGCATACCCACACGGGTGTTTGTAGTTATTCTGGCTGATTAGACCTCTGCTCATTAAAGTTGGGCAGAACTATGGAGGAACTATAGCGGGGGACATTAAACACAATATAAACATGTGGCAATGAGAATGACACGTATACACAAATCACAAATTGGCGTCAAGGGGTTTTTACGATCTGTACATGTAAAAGTCCTGAAAAATCCCCCTGAAAAAAGGAGTATCTGAATGTAAGATGCACAGACACAAACTTTCCTCAGGTCATGTGTGTGATGACTGACTTACCAAAATACCCACACATAAAAACAAATGCCATTACATTGCATACAATACTCCCACTAAATACCAACAAAACTGAAATGTAACAAACAAATGTACTTCAAACAGCAGTCTAACATGTCTATTTTATCACCAAACATACCGCTTGCATTGATGTTTTAAACTTGAATACTGCTTGTAAAGTGAAACGTAAGACTTCAAATAAACAAATACATAAAAGTATACTGTAACTCAGCTTATTTCCAATGTATCGATTTGACGTTGTGACTCATAATTTAGTACATAAAGGACTGATCGTATACTCGGTCATTTTAGTAACATCCAGATTACGACAGTCTTATTGTTTCTTCGAACCTGCATTTACACAGATAGGAGAAAGGAAACCAGCACACAGAGGGAGACAGACGTAGAGCTGTCAGTAACAATCAGCAGAGTTGGAAAACCTCACTGATGTGATGCAATCAGTGAAATCAACTCTTCTTTACCATACTTTTCACTGAGGGTGCAAATATATGTTTAAGGGTGTTAAAGGAGTAGAAATAAGGCCCTCAGCTTCACAGTGAAAACAGAGCCATTCGTATGTGGAGATGTAAAACAAATTTAATGAAAACAATGCTCATGCATTGTGTTTGTCTTCGCATGTGTATATCCCTGCTTTGGTTGGTAATGGAGATGTGCTGAACAAGAAGCTAATACATTAAAAATTATATGAAGATATTTCTTTTAATGTGATCTCTTTTGTTGACAACATGAGTCGGGCAAAAAAATGTCAGTGTACTGATGGTGTCATCGCTGCTGCCAAAACCTTTCAAATGTTGTCAAGGAAACCAGAAGAGCAGAGACAGATTGGTTCTCTCGCTGCGATTTTAAATTTAGACACTTTATCTTCCACTTCCATATATATTTTATTACATACATAATATATATTTTGACATTTATTTTGATTTTTGGCAATGCTATGCAGTTTGTGTATGTATTCTTTAGAAAACTCTAGACAGGAGAAAGTACAAGTTTTTTCTTAATACCTTTGTGTGAGACCACTGAATGTCTCATCACTTAACTTTTTTTTTGTTTTAATGTATAGGCTTTGGCTGAGTGCTGGCAGACAACTAAAACAAAGAGAAGTGAGTGCTGGACAGAAAATCAAGGCTGGTTCTGCTGTCTCCTGCTAAGTGGTTGTGTACAGTTTGACAACCGACACAGACTTTCTGACAGTTCGGGCATTATTCACTGCTGAGGAGGAACTGTGCTCACACATAGAGACATAAATCCACACTATCCCCCAGCGCGCCAACCTGCAAGTGGCAGCTGCCCAGACAAGTACCTGTCTGGAAATCAAATGTGACAGCGTAATGAGATTTTAGACAGACACAGCAGCGGAGGCAGGTAATGAAAAGAGTCAAGGCAAACACCTGTATACAAGAAACAACAGCATAAAACACACTGCAGCAATTTGTCTCTTTTGCTGACTCACTCATGCATACACACTGTGCGAGCAGTAAACATACAAATCTAACACAATTTAAATAAAAAAAAAAAACATCTGCAAAGAGGAGGAGGATTTAATTTGAATGCGGAGAATCCATCACTCTGCACACGGGGAATGGTCGTGATCCATCACAGTGGCAGCGTTACAGGAGGAGGAAGCCGAAGTTAAAGGCCTTCTGCTGAGCGGCTGTGCAACTTTTTCTCGCCATATGCGCACCATGTACTGTTTAAAGGCTTT